>CAWUFW010015320.1:0-367281 GCA_963921515.1 Calotriton arnoldi
CCCCCAGCACGACCCCCTACACTACACAAACACCACTGCACTACCCTAAACCCTAAAACACTACCCCCTACACTACACAAACACCACTGCACTACCCTAAACCCTAAAACACCACCCCCAGCACGACCCCTTACACTACCCAAACACCACTGCACTACCCTAAACCCTAAAACACTACCCCCAGCAGTACCCCCTACACTACCCAAACACCACTGCACTACCCTAAACCCTAAAACACTACCCCCAGCAGTTCCCCCTGCACTACCCAAACACCATTGCACTACCCTAAACCCTAAAACACTACCCCCAGCAGTACCCCCTACACTACCCAAACACCACTGCACTACCCTAAACCACTAACCCCAGCACGACCCCCCACACTACCCAAACACCACTGCACTACCGTAAACCCTAAAACACTACCCCCAGCACGACCCCCTACACTACCCAAACACCACTGCTCTACCCTAAACCCTAAATCTACCCCTAGCACGACCCCCTACACTACCAAAACACCACTGCACTACCCTAAACCCTAAATCTACCCCCAGCACGACCCCCTACACTACCCAAACACCACTGCACTACCCTAAACCCTAAATCTACCCTCAGCACGACCCCCTACACTATCCACACACCACTGCACTACCCTAAACCCTAAAACACTACCCCAGCACGACCCCCTACACTACCCAAACACCACTGTACTACCTAAACCCTAAAACACTACCCCCAGCACGACCCCCTACACTACCCAAACACCACTGCACTACCCTAAACCCTAAAACACTACCCCCAGCACGACCCCCTACACTACATAAACACCACTGCACTGCCCTGAACCCTAAAACACTACCCCCAGCACGACCCCCTACACTACACAAACACCACTGCACTACCCTAAACCCTAAATCTACCCCAAGCATGACCCCCTATACTACACAAACATCACTGCACTACCCTAAACACTAAAACACTACCACCAGCACGACCCCCTCCACTACACAAACACCACTGCACTACCCTAAACCCTAAAACACTACCCCCAGCACGCCCCCTACACTACACAAACACCACTGCACTACCCTAAACCCTAAAACACTACCCTCAGCATGACCCCCTACACTACCCAAACACCACTGCACTACCCTAAACCCTAGAAAAGTAACCATCACCCCATGCCCAATCCCCTTACCTCTCACTCCTCGTGGTTCCTCTCTCCTCGTGGTTCCTGCTTCATGTCGTCTCTGAGGGGCGGTGCACGTCGTTGTGAGGAAACGGAACAGCCTCTGTTTCCTTACAACGACGTGGATCGTCTACATTTTTTTAGAACTCATGGTCATTTACCATACATACCTTTACAACAAAATTTGTTGTAAAGGCATGCGTGGTAAATGAACATGCGTTCTAAAAATGCGTAGTAATGACTTCGCATGTACAACGCATGCGTGGTAATGCATGCGTTGTAATGGTATCGCGAAGTAAAAAGTCGTTGTAACGGCTGTTTACTGATCGAAGCTGGCCCCTGTTCTTCAGTGAGTCATTTATTTGATAAATTAGGAGGAAGGAATGTGTTTTTTTACCGAAAAGTGCATTCCCGGCTGTTGTATTGTGAAAGTGTCCGCGTGGCCTGGTTTCACTTCCGGTGAGAGAGTGGAAGAGTCTGTTTGGATCTAAAGGGGTTCTGCTGTTGGACGGGGCCGGCGCGACACATCATCAGAAAACACAGCTAATGGAAAGCGTTGTCCCAGAAGTGTGGAGCAGTGCCATGAGAGGTCAACGAGTGTGCGTCCCACCGCAGTATGACCGTACCGCGTGACCCATGTGCCGCCTCCAGTGTACGGAAGGCAGAAGCGGCATCCATCGCAGGTCCTCTTGAAGACCGTTGTAGCACTAATTCTACATCTTGGAACTAGGGCATTTTAACCTTGTTGTTCCTGCCAGATACAAAGAGAAGATCCTGTGTTATTCAGTGCCCTCGTTACCTTTTCTGTGGGTAGTGGTGCTTGTCACTTCGCTGCCCCGCCGGTGCACACGACTGGGCTCCCCACCTCGTGTGCCATCTGCAGGGCCTCTGCCCTCGGATCACTGGTTTCGGTTTCTGGAGTGGCAACATAAACAGTTGCTCCCAAAGGACTAGCCTGAACACTTAGGTGAATATCCCCTGCGCCACCATTCCGCGGAAATTCTTTCCTAGCTCTCCCACGTCGACGACGATGTCATAATAGCACGGCTCCGCTCGCGACACCGTATGACGTCATAGGAGCCATAAGAGGACCTCGTCGGCGTGCTGACGTCAGTTCCACCCATTTTTTCCGTGCCACCGAGGTAAATAGGTGGACCGACACATTTTCACATGTATACATAGTATACTAAATATATATTCACTGAAAAAACCATAGGTTTCAGACACGTTATAGTTAGAAATTAGCATTTAAAAAACCTTTGAAATTCACTGAAAAACCCATAGGTTTCAGGCACGTTATAGTTAGAAATTAGCATTTAAAAACCTTAGAAATTCACTGAAAAAACCATAGGTTTTAGGGACAGTTATAGTTAGTTGGACATTTCACTCGTACAAAACCATAGAAATTCCCCGTTATAGTTAGTTCAGCTAACTATAACTCACGCCCCGCAATGCACTGCTGATGACGTCACATATTACATCACTCATGACATGGTCAGTGACATCACTGATGACATCTCAAATGACATCACTGATGACATCACTGATGACATCATCCAGTGACTGTGTGTTTCTGTAAAGTTTAAATATGTTTAATATATATAGGGAAAGGCGTATTGAAGAATGAGTGGGTGTATAAGTGTCTGAATGGATGATTTAGTAGGTGCGTGACTGACTCTATAAGTGAGTGATTAAACGTATCTTACTGAATGCATGTGTTAGTGACTAAACTGTGTGAATGTCTGTATCCGTCTGTCTGTTGGTGTGTAAGCGGCTGCATGGGTTTGCGAATAGCTACATGAGTGTCTACATGGGTTATTGATTGGTTGTCTGAGTATCTGTATGGGTGCCTGAGTGTTTGTGTGGGTGGGGTGTGTGTGACTCTGTGCATAGATGTGTGAGTGGGTGATTCACTGGGTGCATGGTTTCAAGAGTGCATCTGTGATGGACTGTATGGGTGGGTGAGTGTGTGTATGGGTGTGTTAGTGAGTGAATGTATATCTCAGTGGTAGATGTGTGAGTAACTACAAATGTGAAAGGCAGTATATATGTGTGTTGGAGTATATAAATGGGTATAAGTGAGAGTGTGTGATTGTGAGAGTGGCTGTATGGATGAGTGTGTACTTGTATCAGTAATTGTATAAGAGCGTAAGAATGTGCTAGTATTTGTATGAGTAAGTGAGCTGGTGTGTGTATAACTGTATAGGTGAGTAAATGGCAGTGTGATTAATTATTTGCATGATTGACTAGGTGTGTGAGTACCTCTATGGATGAGTGACGGTGTGTGAGTGTCTATATAGGTGTATGAGTGCATATGATAGTCCTTTACTGAGTGACCGTAAGTATGAGTGACTGTATGGGTGAGTGAGTGGATGTGTGTGTAGACCTAAGAATCAGTGAGTGTGTATGTAGTTATTGGTGTTGGAGTGTCTATGGTTTTGACAATGGCAGTCTGTAATTTAGAGTGGGTGTATCAAAAGTTATATTAGGGTGTGAGAAGATGCATCAAATTATCACATGGATGATGTCATCAGTGATGTCATCAGTGATGTCATTTGAGATGTCATCAGTGATGTCATCAGTGATGTCACTGACCATGTCATGAGTGATGTAATATGTGACGTCATCAGCAGTGCATTGCGGGGGCGCGAGTTATAGTTAGCTGAACTAACTATAACGGGGGAATTTCTATGGTTTTGTACGAGTGAAATGTCCAACTAACTATAACTGTCCCTAAAACCTATGGTTTTTTCAGTGAATATATATATATATCTCTCTGTCTTTTGATTCATATATACATATATATTGATATATATCATAGCAATGCAGTCTCCGTTGCCAGCGTGCACTTCCAGCTGGTGCAGATGCAGGAAACAGACCTAGTGTCCCAAACAATTATTTTCCTTACAAAGGGAGGTTGCTGCACTCGGTGAGCTCAAAAAGTAGATTTGTTGTTGAGAGCACCTCCGCATGACACCAACGCATTTCTACCAAACAGTCTTGCTCATCTATCTGTAGCTATCTATTTCTATTGATCTATCTACTTATATGTGGGCAAAGAAATAGCGGGGTTCCAAAAGTACAACTTCCCATGTTAGTTCCCATCTGAATTTTTGCTCCGCTACTCAGAAATAAAGGCTGAGCGGAATTACACCAAATTTGGCACAGAAGTTGAACTTTACTCGAGGTAGTGCCTTTGCTTGCTTTGGTGTAAATCGGTTCAGTAGTTTTAAAGAAATTCATGCTCAGGGTGGACATGAAGTGTTTAAAGAGAAAAAGCTATCTGGTCCGTTGGTTCCACGGAGGATCTATGGATCCTAACTTTAAAAAAAAGAAAGAAATTCTATTTGCTGGGTAAGCTTTTGCAGAAGAAAATTTTGTAGCTGCCATTACAGGACTCAGGGACTCGGTCCTTGACTCCTGAAAACTATAATGAAAGGGCTGTAAAGGGGTAGTGTGAGCACACCCTGACTCCCAGGCCCATGTGGGAAGGTCCCAAAGGGGCCATTTCTCTATTTAATTTTTCTTTAAAAATTACATTTTGTCACAGAATCTGATGATCCACAAGGCCCCCCAGTCTCGATCCACAGATCTTCCCTGGATACTTGAGATATCCTCCCAGGGTTGGAGTATCCAGGGAGGATCCGCAGGTCCAAAATACATTTTTAAAAGATAGAAGTTTGTGGTCATAGACCAGACCCTGCATCCATTCGCTATTGCTTATGTGTGCAGATGGTTGGGCACAGGGATTGGTCATTGGCCAGGTTTGGTAGCCAACCATAGATGAGGGTTGCTTGCAGGGGTTGGCCAAAGGCCAGGAACTGTGGCTAACCCCTCTGTGCATGGCAAAAGTCTGCACTGCACAGGTTGGCCGACCATGGAGGGTTGGGTGCAGTGCCTAGAGGGTGGATGAAGGCCAGGCCTTGCACCAGTGTGCCATGGGCGTTGGCCACCAACAGAGGGTTGAACACAGGGTCTGTCCAGACTTTAGCTATAAAAAGAAGTCAGCTCCCCCAAAAAAATTGTATCTAGAATCTGATTAAAAAAACAGAAATTCACAGGAAAAAAAGCAAAGGTAAAGTCCAGTTAGGTTTGGCAATAATATTTTAATATACTTCTAAAAAAACTGAAATTCACTGAAAAAACTGAAAGTTAAAGTGATATTATAGTTAGGCTTGGTAATAAGATCTTAGCTTCACTGAAAAACACAGTTAAAATGCTATTATGGTTACAAAACAAGCCTAAAAAAATACAAAAAAATCGTCACCTATTGTTCAGTACCCCAGTCATGCACTGCTTAAGACTTCACATATTACATAATTCATGATATATTAAGTGGCATCATTCATGAGTCACTGATGGCATTTCAAATGACATCATTGATGACATCATCCTTGATATTGACATCATTGGCCATGTATTGTACAAGAAACAATAATGTCAAATTTTTAACGTAATAAAAGCGCGTTGTCATACAATTACATTATCCGATTTATCTAGCTCACTAGCTACTACTGCGTCTAGACGCTATTTGTCATACTGCTACACTGTAAACATGCTCAAACAGGCATGCTTACATTTTCATGATAATCTCCAGCATCTTTTCGCCATGTTGAAATTCGTCTGCATCTTTTGAACTCTCACCTGCGGAAGCTGTCGTTCGCTGTTGCCAGATGACTGGGTATTGGTCAGGCTGAAAGTCCATGTGATATAAGTATACAGGACTTTCTTTTCCTTATTTCCTATTGTCGCTGACAAAAAACACAGCACCATAAAGAGGAGTTTAATATTCTCATCAGTACCTGAGACCTACAGAAGCTGGATTAAATCAATATCATGATGCTTTCGACTGTCGGTATCATCCTGCATAACTTAACATATTTTGACAGGAGAGAAACATTAGGAAATATCTTCTCTTCAAGTGATTACATTTTACATATTCATTGCAATCAATAAATCCAGTCAAGATTACAATCACCAGTGACTTTAACAGGCTAGAAAGCATTAAGAAATGCTTTACAATAAACATATACCATCTCATGAGATCATATAGTCTATATATTTCAGCAGTTAATGCATTAAGTTGTTCATACAACCATTATAAATGAAACTATTTCTTTAAAAAATCAACTAAAAGTCAAAAGTTATATATTTCCATTGTTAAGTATTTGATTTTACTTGATTATTATAAACATGTATATTTGTATTCTAACGGGTTTTGAAGTTAACGGTGAGAACACTGTTTGAAAAGGATTTCTCACCGTAATTCCATTGTTATTAGAATATATGTCATTATGCAATACACAAATTAGACGTGAATCTGTGTTTATTGTGTTGAAGTGTCTGTAATTGTAATTGCATTTGTATAGCACTTACTGCCCCTGAAGAGGCGAGGAAGCGCTTTTTGGCAAGTACTACGCTACTCCGGAAACCAAAAAGGTTTAGTGGTGAACTGGTATAGGGAAATATGAAATTAATTTGAGCGGTGGACATGTGAGTCTGTTATTTGGGTTGAAGATGATAGTGGAGGGCTAGGTGAGAAGGAAGGGGTTTGCATTTATATAGAGCTTGGTACCTCCGCTGAGGCATCAAAGTGCTTTTAGAGGAGTAGCACGCTACACCGGAACCCAAACAGGATTAGTGGTGAATTAGTATAGGGAAATATTACATTAATCTGAGCGGTGTACATGTGAGTCTGTTAGTTGGATTGATAAGGATAGTGAAAGGACAGAAGAGGGAAGGGTCTAGAAAGAGTTTATTTGGAGATCATAGCAGCAGGAGCAGATTTAGGATGAGTAGGTACCAAGAGGGCTGAACCCACCAGTGGGGGTATCACTGAACGGAGGGGTCGGTGTCTCTTTGAAGACTAGATACAGAGAAGCAGATGCCATGAGAAGTGACTGGTGCCTCGCTTGGGGTCCTACTGGTCCATGCAGGGCAGACGCTTAGGGTTCGAGAGTGCTTGAGGTCCCCCTACTGGTGGGCTCAGCCTTCTTGGTATGACTGAAGTGGGGGGCTGTGTGAAGACTAGATGCAGAATAGCAGATGCCATGGAAGAGACTGATGCCTCACTTGAGGTCTTATCAGCTCATGCAGGACAGACTCCTAGGGCTCGAGAGTGCATGATGTACCAAGAGGGCTGAACCCACCAATGGGGGTATCACTGAATAGGGGTATCACTCACTGTGGATAGATGTGTCTTTGTGTGTGTTTCTGTGGGTGTGTATGTACATTTGTTGATATGAGTAAGTAAATAGGCAAGTGTGTATATATGTGGGGTAGTTCCTGGTAGTGGTGGAGTGTGTGGCGATGTGTGTGTTTAAGTGCGTGGAGATAAGTGGGTGTGTTTAGGTGAGAGTAGGTATTTATGTGTGGGTTGGCCGCTTTGTGTGTTTCGAAAGGTGTAAATGTGGGGAGTTTAGAGATGTTAATGATAATAGTGGGTGTGAGTACCAGAATATGGTTGGTTTTGGTAGTTAGCAAAAGGTGTGGGTAACTACTGCAGATAGGAGCATGCTGGTGTGGCTTGATTGGTAGATGTGATGCAATCTGCACCTGTGTCTGTTTTCACCCCAAAAATATTTATCTTATGTCGGTGTATATGTGTTCATGTGAAGGAAATAAATGCACTTCCTTGTAGTCTTGAAAAATCACTTGTAAAAGATAACATCTTTCTTAAAGACGAGTATAGAATCCTCAATGTTTTGAATCATATTCTTTCCCACGAAAATATTCTTTCACCACAGTGTCAATTAAAAATATTGACAATCCAACCGCTGTAGAAGACAAAAAGTATCCATTTTCTGAAGATTAAATTAAATGCAATTCGCTATAACAAGGGATGATTTCTCTTCTACCGCATCTCAAACCTCAAGTTAAGCTAATTTAAGAGGTTTCTAATATCTTTTGAAAAAAAATATTAGGTAAAAGTTACATGCTACAGTGCAGGGAGAATACTGTAAAATTAAATAGATCCCATAATGTACATTATTCTAAGTACAGCATGCATATATAACCCTGTTTTATGCAGAGATTGTGTATAAGAAATTGGGTTATTAGTTGTGCAGGAATTGAGTCCAGCGGAAATAATAGGTCTGTAGAAAGGTGGAATCTGACTATATGGTTGCCCCCACTTTTTTTATGGTGTTTTGCTGGTTTATGACTTAGTTGGACTGGGATCCTGCTATTCAGGGCCCCAGTCTATCTGCTTTCTCTGTAAAAAGGTTTCCATGTGCCTTAGGCACCTCTCTGATTGGAATCTGGAGTGCCCTTATAAGTCCCTAGTATATGGTATACTGTGTACCAAGGGCATAGGTACCTCAAAGGCCTACCAGGGGCTGCAGCATGTATTATGCCACCCCTGGAAGGCCATCCAAACTGACACCACAGGTCTGCTACTGCAGCCTGGGTGAGGTGGTGCATGCACCCCTTACTGTGATATAGGTTACCTATATCACTAAATACATACACACATATAAACCTATAAGTCACTCCTAAGGCAGGCCTTATCAATCCTAAAGGCAGAGTGCATGGTTCCTATGTGAGAGGGTGCCCCTGCATGAGCAGGGCCCCCTGCAGCGTTCGGAGACCCTTCTCTGATGCTGTTTGTAGTGCAGCCTGACCATATACTCTTAAGCGCATTATAACCTCGCGTTAAATGCTAACTTTGGAATGGCTGCACCTAAACATGTCGTGTTTGGTGTGAAACATCTTGGAATACTACCCCCCGCCAATTCTGGCGGCGGGGGTAGCATTCCACCCTTCTAGAGGGAAAGACATGTTAACTCTGGCTAGCCCGGTAACTTCTTTCCAAAGCCCTGGCATCACAAAATGGATGCTGCTGCCACAGACACGAGTCTGGCCTCCTGCTGCTGGACGAAACTCCGGCAGGGGAGGCCTGGACAATAGGTTTCTGTCCCAGGGAGGTGTGACCACCTCCCCAGACAGGATAATGTGTATTGGGGCTGGGCGGGAGCACTGTCGGGTGCTTTGAAGTCCTGCACTGGGGGCACACTTGGTGTCCCTAGTGCATACCCCAGTTCAAACCGGATCAGGGGCTTGCAGCCCCTGCTTTGGCATGAACTGGACAAAGGGAAAGGGTGTAGCCACCCTCTGCCCTGACCCACCCATAGGTGGGGCCACAGAGTAGTCCAACCCCTAAACTTGGTATAAATATAGGAACCCAGTCCTTAGGACTTTAGATTATCCCTGGACGAAACTCTGAAACTGAATCCTGGACCTTCGACGCTCTACTCACGATTAGAGGACAGAAGAATCTCCCTTGGGGTCAAGGAGTGACTCCCTGCTTGGCAGGCACCAAAGAAGCATCTGTCCGGTTCGCATTTCTGAAGCTCCCGTCGGACGCTGAAGTCATCGCATCACCAGAGGTAGATTCTCAGACTTCCCCGAGGCTACCCTGAGTCCCCAGCAAAGCTGAGGCCCGTGGCTATCGTGGGTGACTTGAGACCGTGACCCCTGGACACCGAGCACATTTGCAAGTGCATCCTCTTCTTGGTCTCCCAAGAAGTCGTGCTTTGGGCTCCGAGTAGCCCTAGCCTCCAGCACCAACTGCATCGAAGATCACTGGCCTCCACTCCACGAGTGTCCTGTGAGCCAGATCCACGTGCGATGTCTCAAGGCTCCTTTGCGGTCACTAGCCCGTTGGCTAGTAGCCCTTAACGAAGGCCAATCTTTTTCTAACTTGGCATCCTGGTTGCTCCAGGCCTGCCCTCACTTACCCTTGCTGGGTGAGTTCCCCAGACCTTGCTGGTCTGCACCATCTACGATCTTCCTCTGCATCGAGACTTGCCGTTGCCAAGGCTTGTTGGGTCCAATCCGGTCGCCGACACCTCAGCACTCGACAAACATTGTGTACCAGCCCGAATCCTGCTCCTGGTTGCCAACAACACCTCCTGGACCTCATGGCTGAAGAGTCAAGACAATTGTCAACGCACCTGAAGCACTCAACATCGGTGGGCATCTGTCCATCGCCTTCCTGGTCACTGGCTAGTGACCCAGACTTTGTCCCCTCTGCTTTCAGGTTCTTCAGAACTCCGATCCACTCTTGGATCCACCCGGACACTTTTCACTTGGTCGCCAGCAGCCCTTTGCAGCAGATCGCCATTCAAATCGACGACGAAACCCGACCCCGAAAGGCACCTATGCACCCGGCTTCCTGGGTGAGGTAACACGAGTACTCCGGTGCTCCCGTGGGTAGAGACTCTTCAAAGTCCTAGATCTCAAAGGGTTTGCTCCAAGTCCTCCTTTAAGTGTCCCTTTTCTCTAATTTCCCGATCACGACTTTCTCCATAGAAGTCAACGGCGTATCGCGGTTGTGTATTTACACTGCACGCGTCCCCCGTGGGTCCCCTGTGTCACTACCTTGTGTGGTTCCTTGTGGTCCAAGCACTTCTAGAGGCTCTAGGCCTAGTGTCTAGTTCAGTCCTGGTTCTTATACCACTTTATTGGTATATGGTTTGGTACGCCCTAGGGCCCAAACGTGTATTTGTGCTATTACTGTGTTTAAATAACTTCTAACTTATGTATTTCGAACTCTAGCCTCATAAAGAGACTAGAGGGGTGTGTTTAGCAATAAATACATATATTTTGAATATATACCTGGTGTGGTGCTCTTTCATTTGATCACTCAAGAGATTATAGACTGGTAAAACAAGCTGCTTTACATTCCTTCAAGACTTAGCCTGAAGGCTGCTCTCCATAGCTACCACTAGGATAGCTTTCAATAAGGTTGTCTTTAACCTATCTCCAATAAGGGGTTGTTTGGACTGGTGCAAGGTGCCCACTATAATTAGTGGACAGCATATACCAGGCCAACTTTTCACATTGGTGTGCAGCGTGTGGGATTCCAGCTTGCTATTGTTTTACCAGATAATCTCAATTGAATTGATCAACTGAAAACCACTAAAGGTACCTAAGGTACATATAATTTAAGCTTAGAATACAGTAAGTTCTACTGAATTTAGAGTTGTGTGTTAAGGGATAGCACAACCCTTTCTACAACTCAAGAGAGTTTAGTAGGCCACACTAGAGTAGGTAGTGCATACACCACACCACACTAGTAATGTCTTTAAGGGTAGGATCTAAAGAATCCTTGCAGGAAGCCACTGAGCTTCCACCCTCCAAGTATGATACACTCCCATTCTTGGAATTGAGAGCTTTATGCAACTTGAGAAAAATAAGGACAGGCCAAAGTTCCACCACCCAACACCTCAAGGAGTTGTTGGTGGCTTATGACCTTAGTAAGCCCTTGGGGACTGAAGGGGTAGGAGCTGAGGGTGGGGCAGAAGATGAGGATGGGACCAGGGGTACCAATACCCCCAGCCCCCTCTGAAACTGGCCAGGAGGGTGACAATGACCCTGACCTGGATAACCCAATCCCCCTGAGGAAGATGAAGAGGATGATCAGGATGATGCCCTCTTTGTCCCCCCAGGAAGGATTATGAGTGTGTCCAGGAAGTCTAGATCTCCTTCTCAGGAGTCTAACCACTCTGGCACCTCAATAGGGAGCTCTGTCTCATCTCATAGGAGGGAATCCTCTCATGAGAGAAGAAAGAGGCTGGTTCAATATGAGGAAGCTCAGCTTGAAATCAGAAAACAGCAACTGGCTATAGACAGGGAGTCCCTAGATCTCTTTAGAGAGAGAAGAAAGTTGGGACTAGAGTCCCATGGTGGCAGCAATATCCCTAGAGATAGGGAAAGGTCTTATGACCATAGAAACCTAAACAAGATTGTCACTCCCTACCAGAGGGGGGATGACATCCACAAATGGATAACTGCACTGGAGAGGGCCTGTAAAGTTCAGAAGGTCCCCCAGAGGCAGTGGGCAGCAATCTTGTGGCTCTCCTTTGCAGACAAAGGTAGAGACAAGCTCCTCACTGTAAGAGAAGAGGATGCTGACAATTACACAGTCTTGAAGAGTGCTCTGATAGATGGGTTTGGCCTAACCACTGAACAGTATAGGTTGAAGTTCAGAGACACCCAAAAAGCTCAGACTCAAGACTGGGTTGATTTTGTAGATTGTGCTACAAAGGCTCTGGGAGGTTGGATACATGGCAACAAAGTGCATGACTTTTTAGGATTGTACAATTTGATTATGAGGGAGCAGATCCTTAATAATTGTCAAAACCAGCTTTTGCACCAGTATCTGGTAGACTCTGATCTGACCTCTTCCCAAGAATTGGGAAAGAAGGCAGACAAATGGGTCAGAACCAGAGTAAAAACTAGAAATCAGGGTGGTGACCAGAAGAAAGATTCTACTAAGTCCCAAGAGAAAGGTGGGGATAAATCTAAGGATAAGTCCCCTACAGGGCCCCAAAATTCCTCTTCTGGGGGTGGGTCCCAAACTCCTTCCTCTCCTGAAAAGAAACCATATTGCCATGTCTGTAAAAAGCCTGGGCACTGGAAATCTGATCCCAGTTGCCCCAGGATTGGCAATCAAGAAAATGTTCCCCCAGCAACTACTGCCCCCCCTCCTGGTACTACCAGTAGTAATCCTCCAGTTGGGAGTAGTGCACCCAAAAAGTTAGGTGCTTTTGCAACAGGAACAGAGGTGGGCCCTGGTTCAGACAGGGACCCCTCAACAGACTCCTCTGACTCTGATGGTGGTGTAGGATTTGCCACCTTTACCATGGGTCCCACAGCAATGGGCAGGTACAGACTGGAGCCAATGATTAATGGTCAGAAAGCTGTGGCATTTAGGGACACAGGGGCTAGTGTCACCATGGTGGCAGGGAAACTAGTCCCCCTCACCAGCTTTTACCTGAGTTTAAATACCAGGTGACCAACATTGATGGTGTCAGAACAGATCACCCCATGGCCATAGTCAATCTCAGCTGGGAAGGGGTCACAGGCCCAAAGAGAGTGGCAGTGTCCCCCACCTTACCTGTAGATTGCCTGATGGGCAATGATCTGGAAATTTCAGCCTGGGCTGAAGTTGAACACCAAACCCACCTTAGGATGTTGGGCGTCCCTGTAAAGGTTAGTGGGGCTGTAATGGCCACAGCCCCAGCCCAAGAATTTGGAGAGATGGAGCCTGAAAGAATGGCCCACTCTCCCCCAAAAGAGAGAACAAGGGTTGAAGAAAAGTCTTCTTCCCTCCAGACAGTAGGTAAGGGTCAGCCTCCTCAGGGTACTGACCCTACCCCTAGTGAAGGAACTGCCCCAGAGGTAGTCAGGCCTGGCCTGGCCACACCCCTGATGGCAGAGGACCCTTCCAAGGTGGTACCCAGTCTGGAGCAGGTAACCTGCCCCTCTCTACCCTGCCTCAGCCAGCCCAGGGCTGCAAAGGTCAGGGAGGTCAGTGGACCCCCAGGGCCCCCTGTCCAGAGGAACCCCCCATCAGCAGATTAGGGGCACCCAGTCTAGTAGCCCTAGCCAGGTGAAAACTCCTCTACACACTGAGGGATCCCCCATGCCTTTATGTAGGGACCTCCCCAGAAGGACTCTGGTAGGCAAGGGCAAACCTGGGACCTGAAGGTTCCAAACCTGCCCTGTCCCTCCAGTAGTCCATCCAAAGGGACCCAACCCCCAGATGTAGGCAGCCAAAGGTTAACCCTTAGAGCAAAGTGCAACTCAGTCATGGAAAGACAGGCATACATGGTGACCAGTGGTCTGAGGAAGCTGAGGCCAACATTCCTAGGGCCTCACTTCCCTACTCAGACACCTCACCAGCCTTGTACTTTACCTAAGCACACCACAGGTAGTGATTCCCCATGGTGGAGACCCTCTCATACCCTTAGGGTGAGGGATTGCTTAGTGGACCATAAGACAGGGGGAAATCATGCTAGTGCAGGTGCTTCCTTATATGACCACTTAGTCAATGAAGGCTCAACTGGCCAAGGTTAGCCTTATCTCCTTTCGTTTGGGGGGGGGGTTATGTAGGAAGGTGGAATCTGACTATATGGTTGCCCCCACTTTTTTATGGTGTTTTGCTGGTTTATGACTTAGTTGGACTGGGATCCTGCTATTCAGGGCGCCAGTCTATCTGCTTTCTCTGTAAAAAGGTTTCCATGTGCCTTAGGCACCTCTCTGATTGGAATCTGGAGTGCCCTTATAAGTCCCTAGTATATGGTATACTATGTACCAAGGGCATAGGTACCTCAGAGGCCTACCAGGGGCTGCAGCATGTATTATGCCACCCCAGGAAGGCCATCCAAACTGACACCACAGGTCTGCTACTGCAGCCTGGGTAAGGTGGTGCATGCACTTCTTACTGTGATATAGGTTACCTATATCACTAAATACATACACACATATAAACCTATAAGTCACTCCTAAGGCAGGCCTTATCAATCCTGAAGGCAGAGTGCATGGTTCCTATGTGAGAGGGTGCCCCTGCATGAGCAGGGCCCCTCTGCAGCATTCGGAGACCCTTCTCTGATGCTGTTTGTAGTGCAGCCTGACCATATACTCTTAAGCGCATTATAACCTCGCGTTAAATGCTAACTTTGGAATGGCTGCACCTAAACATGTCGTGTTTGGTGTCAAACATCTTGGAATACTACCCCCCGCCAATTCTGGCGGCGGGGTAGCATTCCACCCTTCTAGAGGGAAAGACATGTTAACTCTGGCTAGCCCGGTAACTTCTTTCCAAAGCCCTGGCATCACAAAATGGATGCTGCTGCCACAGACATGAGTCTGGCCTCCTGCTGCTGGATGAAACTCCGGCAGGGGAGGCCTGGACAATAGGTTTCCTGTCCCAGGGAGGTGTGACCACCTCCCCAGACAGGATAATGTGTATTGGGGCTGGGCGGGAGCACTTTCGGGTGCTTTGAAGTCCTGCACTGGGGGCACACTTGGTGTCCCTAGTGCATACCCCAGTTCAAACCGGATCAGGGGCTTGCAGCCCCTGCTTTGGCGCGAACTGGACAAAGGGAAAGGGGTGTAGCCACCCCTCTGCCCTGACCCACCCATAGGTGGGGCCACAGAGTAGTCCAACCCCTAAACTTGGTATAAGTATAGGAACCCAGTCCTTAGGACTTTAGATTATCCCTGGACGAAACTCTGAAACTGAATCCTGGACCTTCGACGCTCTACTCACGATTAGAGGACAGAAGAATCTCCCTTGGGGTCAAGGAGTGACTCCCCTGCTTGGCAGGCACCAAAGAAGCATCTGTCCGGTTCGCATTTCTGAAGCTCCCGTCGGACGCCGAAGTCATCACATCACCAGAGGTGGATTTTCAGACTTCCCCGAGGCTACCCTGAGTCCCCAGCAAAGCTGAGGCCCGTGGCTATCGTGGGTGACTTGAGACCGTGACCCCTGGACACCGAGCACATTTGCAAGTGCATCCTCTTCTGGGTCTCCCAAGAAGTCGTGCTTTGGGCTCCTAGTAGCCCTAACCTCCAGCACCAACTGCACCGAAGATCACTGGCCTCCACCCCACGAGTATCCTGTGAGCCAGATCCACGTGCAACGTCTCGAGGCTCCTTCGCGGTCGCTAGCCCGTTGGCTAGTAGCCCTTAATGAAGGCCAATGTTTTTCTAACTTGGCATCCTGGTTGCTCCAGGCCTGCCCTCACTTACCCTTGCTGGGTGAGTTCCCCAGACCTTGCTGGTCTGCACCATTGACGATCTTCCTCTGCATCGAGACTTGCCGTTGTCAAGGCTTGTTGGGTCCAATCCGGTCGCCGACACCTCAGCACTCGACAGACATTGTGTACCAGCCCGAATCCTGCTCCTGGTTGCCGACAACGCCTCCTGGACCTCGTGGCTGAAGAGTCAAGACGACCGTCAACGCACCTGAAGCACTCGACATCGGTGGGCATCTGTCCATCGCCTTCCTGGTCACTGGCTAGTGACCCAGACTCTGTCCCCTCTGCTTTCAGGTTCTTCAGAACTCCGATCCACTCTTGGATCCACCCGGACACTTTTCACTTGGTCGCCAGCAGCCCTTTGCAGCAGATCGCCATTCAAATCGACGACGAAACCCGACCCCGAAAGGCACCTATGCACCCGGCTTCCCTGGGTGAGTTAACACGAGTACTCCGGTGCTCCCATGGGTAGAGACTCTTCAAAGTCCTAGATCTCAAAGGGTTTGCTCCAAGTCCTCCTTTAAGTGTCCCTTTTCTCTAATTTCCCGATCAAGACTTTCTCCCTAGAAGTCAACGGCGTATCGCGGTTGTGTATTTACACTGCACGCGTCCCCCGTGGGTCCCCTGTGTCACTACCTTGGGTGGTTCCTTGTGGTCCAAGCACTTCTAGAGGCTCTAGGCCTAGTGTCTAGTTCAGTCGTGGTTCTTATACCACTTTATTGGTATATGGTTTGGTACGCCCCTAGGGCCCAAACGTGTATTTGTGCTATTACTGTGTTTAAATAACTTCTAACTTATGTATTTCGAACTCTAGCCTCATAAAGAGACTAGAGGGGTGTGTTTAGCAATAAATACATATATTTTGAATATATACCTGGTGTGGTGCTCTTTCATTTGATCACTCAAGTGATTATAGACTGGTAAAACAAGCTGCTTTACATTCCTTCAAGACTTAGCCTGAAGGCTGCTCTCCATAGCTACCACTAGGATAGCTTTCAATAAGGTTGTCTTTAACCTATCTCCAATAAGGGGTTGTTTGGACTGGTGCAAGGTGCCCACTATAATTAATGGACAGCATATACCAGGCCAACTTCTCACAAGGTCCACAAGTGGCTCCTTACTGGGAACCAAGTACTGCATTGTAGCACTTGATGCTCTCTGGTTAGTGAAGCAGAACAGTCCAAGGCCTACTCTGGAGATGTGGTTGGGGTACTAAAAACAATGCATTAATTTACAAATATATACATCAGTTACATGGAACATACCTTTGGTGACACCCTGATATCATAATACAGCCGTAGTTGGGCCTGAGTTCCACAATCGCAATACACCTTCACCTATATCAGATGTAATAGCACAATATGAGGGAGTGTCATAGCAGATAAGGCAGGCTTAGTGGCTTTGTCAAGGGGTCATCACATTAATATATAAGGAAAGCCTAATCGCTTTGACAAGGAGTCACCACATTAATTAAAACCATAAGCATTTTTAGAATTTACCATTAAAACCAATCAAATCTATAACCATTTTTAAAAATATTCCTTTTTAAGATAGGAAATGCAATGTTTATCGATAATCATTGTTAGTAAAGAATTTAAAATGTAAGTATTGCAAAACAAAATCAAAAGTTTCATTGACTTTCTTTCCAACCATCACGTCACATAATTGCAGCCACAGGACAAGCCCTAGGGCTCCCTGCACTCCCGAGCTGAAAAGCAAGATGTTCCAGATCACAGCACTTTGAAAATAGGATAAACATCCCCTGAGTTCCTAATTACTACATCCCAAGAGGCTTATGGAAACTTTCCTTAAATAATTCTGTGGACGCTACTGCACTCCCTGCAGCCCCCCACAATACTTGAATAAGCCATCAGGGGTGCCCCTGCCGAGATATTGGAGGCCTGCAGGGGGATCCCCAATCCCCCTGTGCCCATGCCAGGCTCCACAGTGCAGCACTCCTTCTCGGGTGCACACAGGAGCAGGCCACTGTTTTTTGTGCTCCGATCAGAAGGAAGCAGCCTTTCTTCAATGCTCCTGCCTGATTCACGTTGATCGCCCGGAACGCCAACTCGCCGTGACTTTCTCAGCGGACATGTTTACTCAGTTGTATCCTTTTGGTCATCCTTACGAGTCGCTATAACGTGAATCCCTACCTCACCTTCGAAGACCAAGCTTTACTTTTAGAAGGTTTCGAGCTCAACACATTACGTAACAGTCATACTAATATTCAGTTAATATTCAGTTAACCTAGAAAAACTCTTTACATTGAGTTTTGATCCGGACTAAAGGCTGCTTGGGCTCAAGCGCCTTGCGAAAATTCCTGAGAATCTCTACCTTTTTCACATAATTGTTTATATTCCTCTACTTCCTTCTGCTTGGTCCATTCATCGTTTTACTGTGGCTTAGGAATTACTGTGGCTTTCCTGAAGAAGGCGTCTAGTACGCCAAAATGCGCGTAGACATTGAGAAGATTCATAATTTAGCCACTTGATTCAATTATTGTTCATCTGATCCATTCTGTCTTTTCTAATAATTTATTTTGAAGATTAACTATTGTAGTTATTATTTTGTTTAGTCGATTTGCACGTGTCTGTTGACTGTATTCCTTTTTGTCTATTTTGTGAGTTACGTTGTGATGTTATTGTTTAGCACTTATTTTTCATGGAATTATTGAAATACTTATAATGATAATCTTAAAAGAATTTGTATTAATAAAATTATTTTTTATTGAATTGAAGTGTACACTGAGGGGCCGATTCCGATCTCGGCCGGTAGGGCTCCGAATCGGATTCGGCTTAACTGGATCCGATTCGGAGCCCTATTTCCCGACCGATCCGTACGCGCGTCCGGGCGAGTGAGTACGATGCGTATTCGCCGACCGACTCGTCCGGGTCGAACCGCACCGACCGACTCGCACGGACACGACTCGCACCGCGCAATGGAGACGTTCCCCGGCCGGGTAAGTACGATGCGCGCCGCGAGCAGTCCGACCGAGCCGCGCACTCCGGCTCGAAAGAGCTGTCGGAGCCGTACTTTGGGGGCCCGTGTCGGACCCCCTGTACGCGTAGCCGCACGGAGTCGCACACAGGGGGACCCATGGGTCCCCCTACCTGTGCGTGTACGGCGCGAATCGCTTCGCCGCGTACACGCTGTAGGGGGCTCACTTGTCCGCATCGCACCCATTGAGTCAATGGGAGCCCGCGTACGCGTTGTACGACAGGCTCCCATTGACTTCACTGGAGTCCGACCGACTCGAGTCCGATGGCATACGTGCGCATCGTACTCGTTCGGTCGGACTGCACGGGTACGATTCGGTCGGAAATCTCTCCGGGTCCGGCTCGGTCGGAGAGATTTCCGGCCCGAATCGGATTCGGCCCCTGAGTCTCTAACATCATGTCTGTGCTTAACTAGGTCTTATATACTGCATAGACCGATAGTTGCCATGGGTTTTTCTTCAATTATTGCTTTTTCCCTGCCCTAGGAACCTACATAAGTAGCAGAGGGTCCTTGTTTTTGACATTATATATGCACACTGACAGTGGACACAGTCAGTCCAATTACTGTGAAATTACTGTGGCTGAGGCTCAGGTATTGAGACTCACCCACAGTAAAAGTTCAAAACCTGGGTAATCAAAAGCAAAAGATCCTGGTGGACTAAATGGTCAGAATCCATTTGTAACACTGTCACTACTATACCATATCATTTCTAACCATATTTTTCAGGAGCCCCCTTTGTCTCTCTGCCCTCTCTTTCACCTACCTTTGTGAGCAGTGTAAGTTTGTGTGTACTTATACAAAGGCAATGATTTGAATTTTTTTTACCACAATATTTTTATTGAAAACTGTTACATGGAATGAGATATTCAAAATGTTGCAGTAGGATAAAAATTAGGCCTATGGGAAATTTATTTATGCCGGTGTAATCAGGTGTAATTTCAGTAGTTACGCGAAATTCCCAGAATTACACAATGACACCATGTTGTGTAAGTACTCACTGTTCACTGTAGAAATTTAGCAGACAAGCGCGGGCCTGGAACAAAATAAACATGGAGGAGTTGACTATGAACTTAGACTCATCCCAGCCATCCCTGAGATTCGATTTCAACAGCGCTGCCGTCATCTACGACAATTGGATTAATCTAGCAGTCAATATACTGGCTCCAATTAAGTCAATTAAAAGCTTTACCACGAGACCTAGTGCACCCTGGTTCTTGCCCAACTTGGCAGAAATTTTCAAAGACAAACTTGAGGGCTTTTACAAAGAATGCAATACTACTACAAACCTTAGTTCCCCCTGCATAGACAGCGAGTTGGAAGTCTCTAATCACTCAAAGCTCCTCAGATGCCCTTCTCTTTTCAGTGAGAGAGTACTGGATCTGGGTACACAGACCAAATCGAGTGTGCCATCAGATCCCTGACCACCTAAAATATTTCAGAAGATGGCTTGCACTGTGTTTTCTCCCCTCATCACCTTATTGAATCTTATTGACACTGGCATCTTTCCATCTGACTGGAAAAAAGCCTCCATTTTACCGATGCTTAAAAACCCTACGTTGGATTGCAATGAGAATAAAAACTATCGTCCTATATCTTGTCTTCCCTTTCCTGCAAAAATGTTAGAAAAACATATGAACAGAGCTTTATCTGAATATCTTGATAAGAGCGAGTTTCTGGATGGAGCCGAATTTGGGTTCCGAAAGGCTCACATTACTGAATCAGCCCTGGTGGTAGCCACAGAGAAAATACGGGATATTTTGGATAATGGAAGCAAGGCTGCGGTGGTCTTATTAGACCTATCTGCAGCCTTTGACACTGTGAGCCAGCCAATTCTGTTGCAAAGACCAAAGGAAATCGGAATTGGTGGACTAGACCACAATCTCTTGCACTCATTTCTCTCGAAAAGAGAGCAAATGGTTAGGTTAGGAAACATTTTTTTTTTTTTTTTGAGTTTTAAATAGCGCGAAGTAGACCCGAATCGGGTATCAGAGCGCTTTACATGAGCACCAGTTATTCTTTTTTCTTACCATGCGGTGTCCCACAAGGAGTGCTGCTCAGCCCTACTTTATTTAACATTTATTAGCACCTCTTGCAAGACTTAAAGGATTTGTTGGCTTTTTTGCTATCTCTTATGCTGAAGGCATGCATATTGTCATGTCTATTAAGAGTAACCCTGGGCAAAGCACTACGCTACGCTCGCGTAGTTTGCGAAGTTTGCGCTACTTCGCACAACGCGAATTGCACGTAGCACAGTGCAAACACGCGTAGCGTAGCGTAGTGCAGCGGTCATTTTTTGCTTGCTCGCGGTCCTCAACGTCAAGTTGGTGACCGCGAGCAAGCAAAATGACATCCCGGCGAGACTTTTCCTCGTTCGCGATCAGCAACATCAAGTTGCCGATCGCGAGCGTGGAAAATAAACCTCCCGGCGAGATTCTCAATGCGGGAGGTCAGGTTTCTCATTGCGAGTGGTCGCAGTATGCTCGCGACCGCTCGCGATGAGAAACTACCAGTTTGCGTTGAGAAAGCTGCCGCTCGAGTAAAAATCTACTCGAGCGGCAGTAAAAGACAGCTCGCACTGTGCAAGATGCCGTTTTCAATGATTGCACAGTGCGGACAAGCATCCGGCACTGTGCAATCATTGCGAACAGTGCACTACGCAGTTCGCGTAGTGCTACGCGAAGCTCGCGTAGTGCGAACTGCACTTTGCGTAGCTTCGCGTAGCGCTACTTCGCGAACTACGCCCAGGCTTAATAAGAGTAGCATTGAGGAGGTGGCGCAAAGATTTAATAACTGTATGTGAGCCATGGTCAGCTGGATGAGTAAAAGTTTTCTCCGGTTGAATTTGGATAATACCAAAGTAATTCTTTTGTGGGAGGGACACTTCTTTCTGAAGTGATAGATGGAGGCCACAGAATTTAGGATCTCCACATACTCCAGTCTCCAAGATGAGAAATCTGGGTATAATGTTTTACTCTAAACTTACCTTTTCTGAACAAAGAAACAAGCTCAACTCCAATTGCTTTACTCAGCTAAAAATATTAAAGAAAATGTTGCCTTTTATCCCACCAGAACTGCGGAAAACTGTTGTCATTTCTCTGGTCTTATCTAGACTAGATTATTGCAATGTCCTGTCCTTGGGCATGCAACAAGGCTCCCTCAAGAAATTGCAGAGGGTTCAGGCTGATTAAAAACATCCAAAAATTTGACTCTGTTTCTATGGCCTCGAAGAAGCTTCATTGGCTCCGTGTAAAGAAGAGAGTAGCATTTAAAGTATTGTGCACTGCTCATAAGTAGTTGTGTTTTTCCCTTAACCATGGTGTCCTCCTCTGTGCAGACGCTACCGGCAAGACACCTTCGGGCATACGTCGCGCTCTATAAAATAAGTAAATAAATAAATACCATGAATATGGACAGGAACAATGAAAATAACAGAACATGAGTGTCTGTTGTTAATGGTGCGTTTGTTTTCTTACACATTTTTTAGAGTGTATGAAACTCAAATCCAAAGTGAACACCAGGATGCATTTCACACTAAAATATAGTATGAAATTTCATGTAATTATGCATATTTTTTTAAATAAATTCTGAAATTTCACGTATTTATGCAAGTGGTAATTATGCGAATTTTACACACACCCAATAAAAATATGACTTGAAAGCGGAGGCAAAAAACCTTGGCAGAAAAGGTGCCTTATGTTGACCCAAAGATGTCAAAATAGATTCACAGCCCCATCCTTTGTATAAAGATTTCCATTGATTGCATTCATCCTGAAAATCGGCTTCTTGAGGGGTGGTTCTGTTGCTCGAATATGAATTTACCTTGTATAAACAAATGACAAGCGGCATTTGGCAAAACAGGAACAGTTTGTTTAATTAAACACTTACGAGCAAAGGTACAGAAGCGGGTCTGTGGACTGTCTCAAAGTACAATCAATCTGAACAGGGTTTTATACATTTCTTTAGGTATCATAAAGTACTTCAGTCAATCCTTTTTTGAAAAAAGAATGCAGGCCTTGTCTGTGGAGTCATAAATAAGGCCCCTGATAGCAAAAGCAGGTGGGTCTCAATCTTGCATGGACACAAGGGGGCCAGTGGGTAACATGTCCAGATGTCCGGCATGAGGGTCACTTGATCACTGTGAGTACTGTGTATGCTGTGCTCTGACTGGCTGTGTGTTCCTAATTTCATGTGGCGTCTGAATTTATGGTGTTTTGGGAATGCACGTTCCCCTCTGGCCATGTGTGCTTTACTGGGGCCAATCTCCCTGGACGATTGTGGTGTTGCTGCGCTTCTCTGGGGGATGGACCTGTGTTTTCTGTTCACGCATTTGTCTGCCGGCTACATGCCACCCCACCTGTGACCTGTCATTCAGTAACCTCAGTAACCTCAGAGCCTGCCTGACTACGTATTTCTGAGTCAGGGTTGATGGAGAGTTTATTACGGATGAATTTGATAATAGTGATGCAATTTCATTCTTATGTGCGATTGTATCATTATAAACACTGGCATCGATTCTATCAATATTAACAGTTCTCAGAGCAATGCTTTCTCACTTTCTTACATAAAACCAAGACAGAGATTCTTTTGTTTTGTGGTGTCGAATTGGTATATACTTAAAACGAAGGCCTTACTGAAGCAATGGCAGAGCTGGTTGAAGTGTGTAGACACATTTATCACGCCATGTCCTCCATACCCCTAACTGTTCTACATTACCACAGCCCAGACAACATCTCCAACTCGCACACAGTGCTTAACTTGTAAGAAAATATGTGTGGGAGCCCTAAGTGTTTCACAAGAGCTCTCTGTCAGTAACACTAAATGACAGAGTTTGCTAAAAGCCGAGGCTACCTGTTCTTGATTTCACCTCATGCCTCGTTCTCTCACCACCCTTCCCTGCCTTTCTCTTTACAAGTTCTTTTCCATCCCTGCTGTCTGCCTTTGTCACTATTTTCCTGTCTTTATCTTCCTGCTTCTTTCTGCCTTTTCTAACTTTCACTCTTTTGTTCATTGTCTGATGAGATGATGAAAAATAAGTCCTATGCCCCAAAAATGGTTACTGATGCGCACCGCCTGCAGCCACCAGTGCAGATTATGCACTACCACACATTTCAAACAATTAATCAATCAAGGTTTGTAAAGCACGGCTACTCAGCCGTGAGGGTCTCAAGGCGCTGGAGGAGAGGGTACGGGGGGCTGCTGGACCGTCTGAGCACTGGGGTTCAGTCGAAGAGCCAGGTCTTGAGATCCTTCCTGAATTGGGTCAGAGACTGGGATTGTCTGAGGTGGAGAGGCAGGGTGCTCCAATATTTGAAGGAATGTTTCAGTGTGGAGTGTGCATCCAGCCATCAAGACCACAGAGTTTCTGACAAAGTTCTAGGACTCTTGTTAGTCCAATGAGTTGATCCCTTGAGAAACGGAAGGGCAAAGAGGAGCAAGGTAGGATCGAGGGATGGTGAAGTGCTAGACTACAGTTGTCAGAATATTGTCTAACTGAAAGATTGTGTCCTAAGAATCAATTATCAACATTTTACCCCAATGGAGTTAATTTAATATATCAGAGTTTGGACATGATATTTAGCTCAGTTGTTATTTCCAACAACAATATTCTGACATGAAACCCTGGAAGTTGCACAACACTTCCCTTTGCCACTTTAGATCATTTCATGGCGTCACATAATATGACGTTTGATCCCAGACATAGTACCTATTATATTCAGTCTTTATTAAAACTCTAATCTGCAGCACATAAAAAAGCTGTGCTCTGGAATGGGTGCAAACAACCAATTTCCACAAGTAGCATGAAATGGTTAAATAACAGAGGCTGCTTCCCTGAAAAGCCTCCTGACACCTCGCACAAACAAAGGATTATACCATGGAGTTTCTTCCATTTACCTTGTCAAAAAGTAGACAAAGAGGAGCCAGAATTTGCATTGCATAAATATAAATGAGGAATAAAATGACAAATTATTGTGGAAGGATAAGTCTCTTCAATTGTAAGCACATAAAATCTCTGTATACATATTATATGTCGAAGGAAACCTGAGAGGCCCAGTACAGAACAGTTTTCTCATTTTGATTTACTCCACGTCTCTGATCAAGGACAAGTTCATGATAGCATAAAGTCTTTGACAATTTTTATGGTCCTCCGCAAATGATGTTGGCTAAACACAAACAGAGGGCCAGATGAGGCATGCCTACAATGTAGGACAGCTCAGCCGCAGGAGTGACACCCTCCAAAGACCTATATGTGGCCTGTTGGTAACAGGTTTGAAGCCATGCATCGATAATTCAGCCCTCCATCGTCCCAAAGTTGATATAGTTAACACTTTTGTGGCCTATTCACAAACTGCATTTCCTAGTATGTTTTGAAGTACTTTAATAGTACTACAAATGAACTACAAAGTGCAATTCGCAAACCTATGTGTGGATTTTTTGCCTCCGCCTCTCCTATTTGTGCGGAGATCTCCACCTCGACTGCGGAGTCGCCACACAAGTAAGTATATGTTTTAGTAGCAAATGTATACTTACTAATAAAGGGAAAGGGAATATGGAGTACTGAGGAGGGGTTAAGGTAGGGATAGGGAGGAGTTTAGGGAGGGACGTGTACTTCCCTACAAAAGAGTAAGGGCCTTATTACGAGTACGGTGGTCCACAGGACCGCTGTTCTCAAGGTGGTGGTCCAACCACTACCACCACTCCGGGTCCGCCGGCAGTATTATGAGTGTGGCGGTCAACCGCAATAGGACCGCTGCATCTGCTGGGGATCCAGCAGCGGTTGCACAGCGGAAGGGGGAAGCAATATGCTGGCGGTGCCAATGCTGCACCGCCAAGCATATTACGAGTTGCCTGTCCACCGTTCATTTCATGACGGTGATCCCGCCATTTGAAGGGTGGTGGAGAGGCAACTGGGGGATCCCTAACAGGACCCCCTGCTGCTCCTGGGCCTGGGGGTTCATGCGGGGGGTGCACATTTTGAGCCCCGCACCCCTGTTCCTGCACGGTGTGACATGCACAACATAGTGCATGCCACACCATGCAGGAACGTGTTGCAGGAGTAGTCACGGCGGCGGTCTGCTGTTAAGGCTCTTCTATGAGCCTAACATAGCGGCTGCCATAAGACAGCCGCAGCACCGCCCGCCCAACCTGGATTCAACTCTGAATCTGGTGGGCGGGCACACCATGGCCTTGGTGGTCCTCCTGCGGACGGAGCGGTGGCGGTGCCGCAGGAGGGCCGCCAAAGTTGTAATAAGGCCCTAAGCCCATTGCTATTCACAAACTACCCTTCTAAAGTTACTACAACCAAGAGGGACCTGAAGTAAGCTCAGCACACAGATAGTCAACCACTGGCACTACAACACTCTCCAATAGAAAATAATGGAGGCAGGGACTTAAAATAAAACCCCATAGGAAAGAATGTTAATTTTAAATTTAAGTGTTTAAAATAGTAAAACATATAAATAAATATAACTTCATGTTACAAAAAAAAAAAAATAGTACAAATTTATTATTTAATGATGCAAAATGTTAATAATTTTTTTGTCTTTAAAAATTATTGTATTGCTTTTATCAAACATTATTAAATTACTGTTAGTTAACCTTACACATCACTTTTAATAAGTATTAATGCATAATAAAACATTTATTTTTATTATAATAGGTGGGAATTTATTTCTAATTTAAACTTGAGACAAATATTTTTAATTCAATTTAATAGATTTAAATTAATAAAAAATGTAGTTCAACATCTAGTTAATAGTGCTGTAACATTTTTCTTTAGCTCTACTATTAAAGTAAATATGTATAATTAATTTGCAGTAATATTTAACATAAAAATATTTTTTCAAACGTTTTTGCTTTTCTCTCATACTTTACCATAGGGAGATCTCCACAGTCGGGGTGGAAATCTCTGCATGGACAGTACAGAGAAAAATTCTCTATACTGTACCATACGGAGATCTTTGCAGTTAGGGTGGAGATCTCCTTGTGGTAAAGTATAGGGATTTGGGCCTGTTTGCAGTAAGGCAAACTGAAACTGCTGCAAAAGTGAGTAGGTCAGAACCTGAGAACTTTTACTCCATTAGTCAGTGAGAGGGCCAGGAATCACTCCCACACATTAGCGCATGTCAGGCATAAATGTGGCATCACCAGACACCCACTTCTGAACACTTTCTATACCTGCGGAAGAAAGAAGTACATGCAGTCAGTTGGCTAACCTTCTTTATGGCTACAGGGAGACAAAATGTTGCAGGAGGCCTTTTCCTGGAGGTACCCAGCTGACCAGTAGCAACAGTACCTTGACTGGGCCCTGCTGTTGGCCTCTGGTGACACACTATGGGGCCGATTCCGATCTCGGCCGGTAGGGCACCGAATCGGATTCGGCTTTACCGGATCCGATTCGGAGCCCTCTTTTCCGACCGATTCGTGCATGCGTCCGGGCGAGCGAGTACGATGCGAGCGTACGCGAAATCGCCGACCGACTCGTTCGCGGGTCCGAACCGCTCCGACCGACTCGCACGGACACGACTCGCACCGCACAATGGAGACGTTCCCCGACCGAGCCAGTACGATGTGCGCCTCAAGCAGTCCGACCGACTCGCACCGTCCGGCTCCAAAGAGCAGTCGGAGCCGGACTTCGGGGGTCCGTGTCGGACCCCCCTGCACGCGTAGCGGCACGAGTCGCACACAGGGGGGACCCATGGGTCCCCCCTACACGTGCATGTACGGCGCGACCCGCATCGACGCGAACCCGCTGTAGGGGGCGCCCTTGTTCACGTCGTACCCATTGAGTCAATGGGAGCCCGTGTACGCGTTGTACGACCGGCTCCCATTGACTTCAATGGGAGTCCGACCTAATCGAGTCCGATAGCATACGTACGCATCGTACTCGTTCGGTCGGGCTGTTAGAGTCCGATTCGGTCTGAAATCTCTCCGGGTCCGGTTCGGTCGGAGAGATTTCCTGCCTGAATCGGAATCGGCCCCTATGTGTTTCTGCGTGCCTCCCATGGGGTCTTTTAGAATTGTACTACTATGGTGGATTGGGCCTTAAATATAAGAAGGTAAAATCTTTGCCCAGGACAAACCTGGTTGATGGCTCCTACTCATGCTCCCTCACAGTCAGCCTGAAATTGTGGCCATGTCCCGGTATACAATGACCATCGACTATCATTGAGACTTGTACTTTTTGGCGCTATTATCTATGATTCCCCTTTTTGGATTTTTGTCAATTTGAAATAATTATGTTCATTACATTTTACTGTAATTTTCTAGTTCGGGTTAGGTTTTTAATTGTTTTGTCCATTTGACTTTATTACTGTTTTGGTATTGCATAAATTTGTTATGCATTGCCCTAAGTTAAGTCTGTGTGCATTGTGCCATAGCTACCCGGGCATCAAGCTCAAGTTAATTTAGGGGCTGATTACAACTTCGCCCGACTACGATCCGTACGATTGGACCACCACAAGACCACCGCCCCTGCCGACATTTGAACTACCACTGCGGTAGGGACAGCGGCGGTCAGTGGTGACAGTGCCGGCATGGGCACCGCCATGTGTATTATGACCTGCTTTTCCACAGACCTTTTCATGGCGGTAACACGCCATGAAAAGGTTGGCAGAAAGGCATGTAAAGGGCCACAAAAAGGGACTCAGGGCGATTTAGCCCATGTGCATTGAGGCCTGGGCCCACATTGTGCCCCCCCCATTCCAGCAATTTCAGTGCACGCACTGTTTGCCATGCAGGACATGGTGCATGGAAACAGTGCACCTGACTTGTTCGAGCTGCAGCAGTGAGGCCAGCATTGGCTTCGGGCTTTCTCCTTGAGCCGAAGCATGACGTCGCCTTGAATGCGGAGCCGACGCACCATCAGGCCTACAGTAATGACGTAATGTGGCGATCGGAATGCCGCCGGCTTGGCGGCGTTCTCTCGACTGCCGCCTCTGCGGGCTGGCGGTGTGTCCGCCAAGGTCGTAATCAGCCCCTTAGTAACTTGGAGGGTTCACCCTAATAAGGATTGTGATTATATCTTGAATTGGGCAGTCGCCCACCCCAAATAATAAATCAATTTCTTACATAATTATTAAAAATATGTACAATTTTTATATATTTTTGTACTTTAAATTATATTTATTTATATTTTAACTACTTTACATAATTTAATTTACATTATTTACTATAGCATTAACATTTAGGTCCCTGCCTCCAATTATTTTGGATCACTGACAAAATATTGTGATCATAAATATCAAGTGACAAAATATTGCTAGCAAAAATATTGTAGGCTTATACCTATAGTGTAAATAACAACAATATTGTGTGAAAAATATAACCCTGGGCGAAGTACTACGCTACGCTCGCGTAGTTTGCGAAGTTTGCGCTACTTCGCACAACGCGAATTGCACGTAGCACAGTGCAAACACGCGTAGCGTAGTGCAGCGGTCATTTTTTGCTTGCTCGCGGTCCTCAACATCAAGTTGGCGACCGCGAGCAAGCAAAATGACATCCCGGCGAGACTTTTTCTCGTTCGCGATCAGCAACATCAAGTTGCCGATCGCGAGCGTGGAAAATAAACCTCCCGGCGAGATTCTCAACGCGGGGAGGTCAGGTTTCTCATTGCGAGTGGTCGCGTATGCTCGCGACCGCTCGCGATGAGAAACTACCAGTCCGCGTTGAGAAAGCTGCCGCTCGAGTAAAAATCTACTCGAGCGGCAGTAAAAGACAGCTCGCACTGTGCAAGTTGCCGTTTTCAATGATTGCACAGTGCGGACAAGCATCCGGCACTGTGCAATCATTGCGAACACGCACTACGCAGTTCGCGTAGTGCTACGCGAAGCTCGCGTAGTGCGAACTGCACTTCACATAGCTTCATGTAGCGCTACTTCGCGAACTACGCCCAGCCTTAGAAAAATATCTTTTATAAGAATATCAACCAAAAACAGGCAGAAATACAATTTGTTCCAAGAAATATCAACTTTTCACCATATATGCTGGCAGTGACGCTGTGGCACCGCCAAGAATATTAGGAGTTTCCTCACCACTGCACTTTTAATGGTGATGCCATGGGGTGCATGCAGGGGGGCCCATGGTGGGCCCACCTGTCTGTGTGCACCCCCATGTTCCTGCACGGAATGAAATGCACAACATTATGCATTTCGGTCTGTGCAGGAACATGCTTTGATGTTCCCATTGCGATGCCTATTTCAAAGGCACTGCCGTGGGAACACCAAAGAGCTGCCCACTAGTGAGTTGAAAAGTAATAATCTGGCTGGCAGTCTGTTTTGGCTTTGGCAATATGGAAGCGGGGGGGCAGCGTGGCGGCAGCGTGGTGGCCCTGCTCTCACACTTCCAAAGTCATAATACGGTTATATATTTTAATTTTAAACATTAACAGTACAATAAGTTAAAAATTTCACAAAAATCTTTAACCTAAGTAAAAGATTAAAACAAACATATAGAAATACATTTAATTTATTTATACTATACTCTTTATTCAGAAACAAAAACTATTTATGTGACATATATTAAGAATAGTTTCATAATTTTACAATTTTTTGAAAATATACATAATAAATCGAAAACACTATATATATATATATATATATATATATATATATATATATTGTTTCAATGTTTAAACATCGAAATGTGCAGTCATCAGCAGTATTGCATTTAATTTGTGCAGTAGCTGTGCTATTTTAATTACAACATGGTCAGCATGGAAAGCATCAATGATTTGATTCAAACTTAACAATTTAAAGAAAAATGCAGTTACTCTCTTTCATGTCCATGCACCATGTGATCTATGCAAATACAATTTTAGTGAGCTTAACATGGCACCTAGGCTATGTGAAAAACGCCAGTGCCTCGGCCGAAACGCGTCATTTTGGTGAAAGATTTGGAATAAAAGTCAGTGGTGAAAGGAATTGGTATCCTGTGCTGAGTCAAAACCTGTTTGATTCATGGACAGGTTGTGGTTGGAATATATATATATAATCAATCAATCAATCAATCATGTCACTTATAAAGCGCACTACATACCCGCGAGGGTCTCAAGGCGCTGGGGGAAGAGGGGGGTGGTGCTGCTACTGATCGAAGAGCCAGGTCTTGAGGAGTCTTCTGAAGGCCAGTAGGTCTTGGGTCTGTCGGAGGTTGGTGGGGAGGGTGTTCCAGGTCTTGGCGGCGAGGTGGGATATGGATCTGCCGCCGGCGGTCGTTTTCCGGATGCGGGGGACTGTGGCGAGGGCGAGGCTGGTCGAGCGGAGCTGGCAGGTGGGGGTGTAGAAGCTGAGTCGTCTGTTGAGGTAGGCTGGTCCGGAGTTGTGGAGTGCTTTGTGTGCGTGGGTGAGGAGCTTGAAGGTTATCCTCTTGTTGACAGGGAGCCAGTGCAGGTCTCTCAGGTGGGGTGTGATGTGGCTGCGTCGGGGGATGTCGAGGATAAGACGTGCAGAGGCGTTCTGGATGCGTTGCAGCCGTCTCAGGAGCTTAGCCGTCGTTCCTGCGTAGAGGGCGTTTCCGTAGTCCAGCCTGCTGGTGACGAGGGCCTGGGTGACTGTTTTTCTTGTTTCGGTGGGGATCCACTTGAAGATCCTGCGGAGCATTCGGAGGATGTTGAAGCAGGATGAGGAAACGGCGTTGACCTGCTTAGTCATGGAGAGGGTGGGGTCGAGGATGACCCCTAGGTTGCGTACGTGGTCGGTGGGTGGCGGGGCTGTTACCAGTGATGTTGGCCACCAGGAGTCGTCCCAGGCTGAAGGGTTGGAACCAAGGATGAGGACCTCCGTCTTGTCCGAGTTCAGCTTCAGGCGGCTGGTCCTCATCCATTCGGCGACGGCCTTCATTCCTTCGTGGAGGTGGGCTTTGGTGGTGTGAGGGTCTTTGGTGAGGGAGAGGATCAGCTGGGTGTCGTCGGCGTAGGAGATGATGTTGAGGTTGTGCTGTCGGGCGACGTGGGCGAGGGGTGCCATGTAGATGTTGAACAGCGTTGGGCTGAGGGAGGAGCCTTGGGGTACGCCGCAGATGATCTTGGTGGCCTTGGATCGGAAGGGGGCGAGGCGGACGCTTTGTGTTCTGCCGGAAAGGAAGGATGTGGTCCAGTCCAGGGCCTTCTCTTGGATCCCGGCGTCGTGAAGGCGTGTTCGTAGTGTGTGGTGGCAGACCGTGTCGAAGGCGGCTGATAGGTCCAGGAGGATGAGGGCTGCTGTTTCTCCGTTGTCTAACAGGGTCCTGATGTCATCGGTGGCGGCGATGAGGGCGGTTTCGGTGCTGTGGTTGCTGCGGAAGCCGGACTGGGAAGGGTCCAGGATGTTGTTCTCCTCGAGGTAGCGGGTCAGTTGTTTGTTGACGATTTTCTCGGTGACCTTCGCGGGGAACGGGAGCAGAGAGATGGGTCGGAAGTTCTTGAGGTCCTTGGGGTCTGCCTTGGGTTTCTTGAGTAAGGCGGTGATCTCGGCGTGCTTCCAGCTTTCCGGGAAGGTTGCTGTCTCGAAGGAGATGTTGATTATTTTCCGGAGATGGGGCGCGATGGCTGTACTGGCTTTGTTGAAGATGTGGTGAGGGCACGGGTCTAGCGGTGAACCGGAGTGGATGGTGTTCATGATCTCGCTGGTGTCCTCGTCGTTGATGTTGGTCCAGGAGAGCAGGCGGTTGGTGGTTGTGGGGGCAGTGGTCTCGGTGGTATATATATTTATATATATATATATATATATATATATATATATAAACATTCATTACCTAATGAATTATAGTAAAGAAAATAATTTTCTGCAAATAAAGTAAACATTTCTAAACACAAAATATTATAAAGAAGAATAGCACCAGTAAAGAACAATATAATAAATATAAAAAATCCACTCTAAGCAATAGAAGGCAAACCCTGGACTTTAGAAGAATCAGATTTACTAGTCCAACCTAAGAAACAGTAGGGAAAGGGTGGACTTTGGAGGGGTTAGATTTACTGTTCCAATTCCAGTCTAAGCAGCAGTAGGAAAAGTGTGGGACTTCAGAGGGGTTATGGTTGCCATTCCAACTCTAGTCTAAGCAACGCTAGTGAAAGCACTGGACTTCGTAGGGGTTAAATTTGCTATTCTCACTCCACGTTAAAATAGGCACCACAATGGGAACGTCAAAGTCAGTACCTGCACGGCATGGACTGCTGCAGTCCATGCGGTGCAGGTACTGGGGTGAATGCACACAGAGGGGCACATGTTGTGTCCCCCTGTGTGCATCCACACGGCTGGCTCACCCCATGAAAACCGTGGTGGAGAGGAAACTCGTAATAATCTTGGTGGGACCACGGTGGTCCCGCCAAGCATTTTGCAGCCTCAGGATTGCAGCGCAACTGCCAGGGAATGGCAGTTACCTCCCGGTTGCAACGGTTCGGCGGACCCAGGGCGGCCCAACCACCCTAGCCGCAATAGGGTGGTCAGGAGACTGCCATCACGGACCCCCAGACATAATAAGGGTCTAAGCAACAGTAGAGAAGGTGTTGAACTTCAGTGAGGTTAAATTTACAATTCTCACTCCAGTCTAAGCAACAGTAGGGGAAGTATTGAAGTAAGATTAACTATTTCCACTCCAGCCAAGGTAACAGAGAGTGGGCTTTGAAAGAATTATACATAACAATAAAAGTTCAAATCATTTATTAAAATTATTTTAATACATAATAAAACATAATAGATTACAGTACATAAAAAATAATACCATATTATTAGGAAAAATAAGAAAATTGTTTAAATATAAATTAAAAAAGTAAAAACAAAACTCATATTGACTTACCTAAGTACACAGAAATTACAATATTTTAAATAAGTAAAAACTTATTTGATTTAAATTAATACTGAAATAAACAAAAATACAATATTCCAAGAAATATCATTCTACAGACAAACTTTCAAAGTCACTTCTAAATGAAATAATTAATAAAACAAAAGCTGTACAATTATTAACAAAATGTACAGCAGTAAAATTAACCATAATAAATTATCAATTAATCAATCACATATAAACAAACAATTTTAACATAGTATCACAACTTTATCAACTTCCCACCGTACACCCCTTCAAAAAATCAATGAAAAACATATACATAGTAAATATATTAAAATTAAAATGCACATTAAAAATGAAACACTTCATAAATAAATAATAAATAAATACATAAATAATTTCAATAATAATGTTCAGTGAAATATTTCATTAATATTACAAAAAATATATTAATTTTAAAATAATTTTAATTTAATTAGCTTCTGATCCTATTCACCTACAAATATGGCAACCCAGTACTAAAATAGAACATGCTATTACTAATAATAACATTTAAATATACATTACAATTAACAAAAGAAATAAAACAATATAGTTTAGCAATTAAGCAGTTACCATAATTAATAATACATTAAATAACTAATTTACAATAAAATACTTACTATTAAATCTAAATTAATTATACTTTAATTAACTCTCCACCCCATTCCTCTACAAATCCAACAACCTATTCCTAAAATATAACATACTATACAAAATAAGAAAATTAAAATATATACACTTTTGGCATTGTTGTTAAATTTCCCTGATTTAGACGTGTATGGTAGAGCGTAAAGATTGTCTGGCAATTCCCGATATTGCGCACTATCGCCTTGCTTTTTAAAATTGCTATCAGGCTCAATTGTAGCGGCCCAGGTTATAACGGCCCAGGTTAAGTAATCACTGGACACAGTATGTTCGATTGTTCACTCTACCAGCCTTCCGTCTCACTTCTTTCATACTGCCAAAAGTGTGAGTTGAATACAACTGAGAGACGACCACATAGATTCCTATGGTTAGTGGACTACGGGAGAAAATACAGTTTCCCTCCACTTATTATTGCCATTTAAGCAAGAGACAACTTTCTTCTGGGTCTCAATTTTATCTGATAAGATTGAAATATTTTCTGTCCTGAAGAAGGCGAAGAAACTTTGTGCCGAAACACCGCGTCGACAAAATTTTTATTCTTTGGAATAATTTTAATTAGTATTTGATAGTTTGTTTTGGAACAACGAAATGAATATAGATGTAATTCATGTAATCAAGAAAAAAGTTTTCTCTTATAAAACGCACTGATAGATACATGAATTTGTATTTTACAAATGGATATTTGAAATGTTTTTTTTTTAAATAAGCCATTTTGGTTTTTATATGTATGTATTATGGTTTTAAATAAATAACTTGTGTATGAGTACATGATTGTTGTTTGTTTTCTGTAGTGATTGTATTCTTTATAAAAAAATATTTTTCTCTTGGATATGTATAGAAATACACCTTCAACCCGGTACACAATCAACCAGATTCACAAACAATTGTGCACTACTATATCACCTATCCACATTGCTCCATAAACACCATACAATTGAACCCAGAGAAACAACCATATATCACATAAGGATAAAACACTCAAATGTATGACAAATTCAAGATTTATTAAAAATAGGTTAAAATCACATCAAAATCATACAATAATAAAAAATTCAATAATAATAAAAAACATAAATTCACATATTAAAAACCTGAGACATTGTGAGAGACAAAAAAAATGTGAAACATGTAATTTCATCAATGATTTTTAATAGAAATAGTAGGTTGTATTGATGGTATGTTTTTTGTCTTGATTAGGTGTACTGAATTTTAATACAGTTGAGAGAGAGACAAGCATTGTATTTGTCCTGATGAAGGTGGTACCTCAATAATTTCTTACCACTGAAACGCGTCGACGTCTGTTTTTTATTTGGTTGTATCCAGGAACGGCCCTTTGTCTAATGAAATGATAAATGAATAGACTAATGGTGTTTATGTATTTGATTCCTGTTGGGAATAACCTTTTTGATGAAATTACATGTTTCACATTTTTTTTGTCTCTCACAATGTCTCAGGTTTTTAATATGTGAATTTATGTTTTTTTAATTATTATTGAATTTTTTATTATTGTATGATTTTGATGTGATTTTAACCTATTTTTAATAAATCTTGAATTTGTCATACATTTGAGTGTTTTATCCTTATGTGATATATGGTTGTTTCTCTGGGTTCAATTGTATGGTGTTTATGGAGCAATGTGGATAGGTGATATAGTAGTGCACAATTGTTTGTGAATCTGGTTTATTGTGTACCGGGTTGAAGGTGTATTTCTATACATATCCAAGAGAAAAATATTTTTTTATATTTACCAGTGGTACCCTGTCTCTTGGTCAGTGGGGTCGCTCCCTATTTTTCTAATAATGTGATTGTATTCTTTAGCCATTACTGCGACATATTTTAGCAACGTGGATAATAATCTGTGGGTGGTTTTTCTCTGTCCCCTCTTTGTTGTTATAATACCTGAAGTTTTTGTTTGTGTTAATATTAACATCTATATCACATGGTCCAAGTTGGAGGTAGGTTTTTATAACCACTTGTATTTTCATCTTGTTTAAAATCTGATCTCATTGGAAAGGGAATTCTCTCTTTTTTGTGTCCCTTTGAGTTATGTCAGTGTACACAATAGCATTTTCCTTGTGTTTCTCCCAGAAATGAGACAACAGGTAACAAGTGCCTTGAATGCCTATTTACCTTATATATAGCCCCATTTTAGTGTTAAATAAGGATACTTGTCACACAAATTTCCACAAAAGATTTTCACTCTGATGCGGTAAGGTCAAAAACATTACAACTTCTAGACTTGCAAGGTTTGCCCACAGAACTTGGCTAAGGTCTTAATATGGCTTTGGCGGTCTCGGACCGGGGCCACCATGCCGCTGCCCCGCTCTGAGACCACCAAAGTCATAAAAAAACGCCCGCCAGAGTACGACTTTTAAAGTCTCTGGCAGGCAGTTCTTTGGCGGTCCCACAGCAGTGCCTTTTAAAAAGGCACTACAATGGGAACGTGAAAGGCAGTTCCTGCAGGGCATGGACTATCAAGTCCATGCCCTGCAGGAGCTGGGAGTGCATGCAGACAGAGGGGAACAACATGTGCCCCCCCTGCATGCACCCCATGGCGCAGAGGCATGAGGGGGCCATGTAGGGCCCCCTTTGTTTCTTCACCACCACACTTTTCATGGAGTTCACACCACCTTGAAAAGTGTGGCAGTGAGGAAACTCGTAATATGCTTGGCCGGCCGTAGTGCCTCCGCCAACCATATTGAGGTCTCAAGACTGCCGCAACACCGCCAGGGATCTCTGATCCCTGGCGGTTGCGTTGGTGCCAATGCGGTCCGACCACCCAAGTTGTAACAGGGCGGTCGGACCTCTGGTGCAGCGGTGCCTGCACTGCCACCATGGCTACGATGGTCTAATGGACTGCCGTAGTCATAATAAGGCCCTAAGTTAGCAAAAAAAATGCACACCCCTAGTTACACATATCAAGATTTCACATTATGCTAGAAGGTTTCCTATGTAGAATACAAGTTCAAGTTTATTTTATTTGCATAGTTACTTAAAACCATTGCAGTAAGAACACCAGCAATAAAATCTTGAATACATAAGTAATGCCGTATTGCACATATATTAGGGTAAAATAATTTCTGATAAAAAAAGGAAAGAAGAAACCTGTTGTAGCAGCAGCGTTAAAGATAAAACCATAATTATCAGTATTAAAATATATTTTGTACGTACAGCAAGTAGGAGTCTTTCTTGTAGTCAAAGTGCTAGTGCGAGAGCACAAGAGCTAATGAATGAGCCCTTAATGGAAGGGGGCAAGTGCAAAGGTTCGTAACAGAAAGTGCCATGTGCAAAAGCCAAGACTGAAAATGCAGGGGATAGTGGTCCGAGAGTACAAGATGCTTAGTCACTGCTTCTATTTCTGTCATGGGGCAATAGCCGAGGCAATCAGAACTGACTGCCAGGTGGAGAAAATCGGAGCCAGAAAGTGCTGTGTGCAAAACTGAAGTTGGAAATCAGGCAGGTCTTGATCGAAGGCTGCCAGACCTGGAGTGTAAGTATAATACAAATTTTATCCCTGTAAATTTTCTTGCAAGTGCATCACGTCGACTTTAACCAACTTTTGCCATGGACTATTGTAGGCTTCTCTCATCATGTTAAGAAATTGTTTAATTTTCACTGTATTTACATTTTATGATTGAGTTTAAACTTAGGGCCCTTACTCTTAGAAGCCTACTGCTGGTTCTGCCAAAGGATGAGCACCAAGGATGCTTAGTTTTGATTCCTCCTCATGACTCCCCACCTTTTACTGTCTCTGTAGCTCTTTCTTTCAGGGTTCTTTTTTCATCCCTGCTTTTTTCCTTTACCACTGTTTTATTATCTTTCTCTTCCTTCTTCTTTCTCCTGTTCTGCTTTTCTCTGTCTTGCTCTTGATCAAAGTCTGATGATAAAAATAGGTTCCAGTCACCAAAAATGAGTATCATAGCCCAACACCAGTAACCACACCACAAGTTAAGCCCTCAGGTCAGTATGAAGAAACGATTGGGGAGACTACAGGCAGGTCATGTAGGTCAGTGGAAGGTTCTACCCTGACTAGAATCTTGTACCCTGATTAAAATGTGGAGAACTAATGGTCTATTGTGCATCGAGTACGGTGGAGTTTATGAGCTATGCTACCACTTTAGCCGTCTGTCAATTCTACAAAACTGGAGGACAGGGAAAGTACTGTGGTGGAAGATTGATGGATGGAGCATAGCAATAAAATCACAACAGAATGTGGTGTTCTCTCATTCCACTGAAGTGTTAGAAGGGAGGCATGTGATAAGTGGGAGTATATTTTGCTGTCGGGATTCCGATCTCTTAGAAATTGGATCCCTGATAGGCCCATATGTTCCTCTTTTTCAGATTCTAAGCATGGATTTATTTTACATAATCTCTTTGGTGTTCATTATGTTAGCCTTGAATAAATATATGCTCAAGTGATCATTTGAGGAAATGTGCTCTTTTTTTTGGGGGGGTATATAATATATTTTATTTTGAAGGTCTGATTCACTATGGTGCATACAAATATTTGAAAATAAAAATATAAAGGAAAATAAAAGTATAGAGGAAAATAAAAAAAATGATCATTGTACTCCTGGCGCATCTGCAGTAATCTGCGTGTGTCCCGTGTATTCAATCCTTCCATGTTAACAACAAATTTCCTCACCTATCTGTGCTATTCTGTGTTCCTGGAGCTCTCGAGAGCAAATAACGATTTCACAAAATGGAACATGCAAGAATTGGTAATCGGTGGTCAAAGACAGAGAATTCTGTCTGTTCTAACAATATGCCTGTGTTGTGGATTAAATGCTCTAGTCGGGAGCTGGTATTGCAGCAGTGGGGGCAGTTTTGTTACCGGGAGCCGGTTTTGCGGCAGTGCTGCAATATCTACCCACAGTAACAAAAGCAGCAAGCAAGCGTTTCCAGCCTGCTGGGGCCAGGCAGAGTTTCTCCAGGGGCTGACCCGAGAAAATTGCCATGACTGCTTTTGGTTCCCAGTCCGGCCCTGCTTGCACCTTCCCATGACTTTCTTGATACCTTTAATTAGGTGGGGAAGGGCAACTGCCAGTTCTACACAGTGAACACGGACACCTCTACCACCATTTTGTTCAAGCCAGGGCTTGTCTACTGTGTCTGAGCAGGAATTCTCTGGACGTTGTTAGTCCTGCAACAGTCAACGGACTGGACGAGCTGTGCTGGAAAGTGAAAGAAAATGGCAGATTTACATTACTTTTCTTGCTGCTGATTTTTAACAATCCAATTGCTCACCTACAAGGTTTGAGCGCTAACCATTTTACTATTGTTTACTATTCGAGTCCTTAAAATCCTCCAGATAGTGTCCAGGTGTTCCTGGCAGCAGAGGCAAACAATAGTATCTATTGTGTGGTGTCTTATAATGCAAGGCATCAGTACGCAATCTTATCATCCCCTGACAGGGCCTTACTGTGTATGCTGGATCTTGACCACATTAACTCACTAGTAATGTCTGTCTATACTTGCCAGTTGTGTCTAGCAGCAGCAGAACATAGGCCATTCCCTTGTTCAGGTTCCATGATAGCAGCCCTTTTCTGATGCAAGACAAGAATAGCACTGGAAATATTCAAATAAAATCTACCCTTTATCTCACAGGCAGCAGTGGCCAATTTAACAAATTTCTAGCTTCCCCAGTCACATTTACCCCAAGAGACAAACAACTGGGCAGACCAAATATCTGATTACACTTGTGAGACATTTTGTACATAGGCCATCCTCGTAAGAGGCACCTGCAGGCTGCATAGATTTAAAAACCAGGTAAAGAAATGGACATGAAAAAGCAAGTGCACATAAATTCTCACAAAGCACCCTATGAACTGATGATGGAGCACAGTATAAAAGTAAATATTGTCTCCACCATACACGCGGTCTATCTGAGCAAACGCACAGCCTGACTACATATAGTTACCCTCACTCCTTACCCACAGGTCCTGCAAGTAACATCGCATTCTGCCAAACCAACAGCTGATATAGGCTCTCACAACAAGCGCCCTAGAAAATGGGTGAATGCTTGTTTCTTTCAGCATTCTGTCCATCATTTGTAACTGCAGCACTTTGTTGGGCATGCCCAGACGTGGGTCTCTTGCTCGCTGTGCCACTGGATTCAAGCTAGCCTGGCTGATGAGGGGTGTTACCCCAAAACTGGTCCCAGGATGCTAGTTTCGGGTCCAGGGAGGACACGGCTTGGCAGTTCAGGCTGGATTGTTCCCATGAGGAGCAGGGTCAAGATTGATTTACATATGGCTGGGTCCAAACTGGGGTGGGATAGCAAGCAAAAGAATGATGGACTCAACCCAGATCTCTTGACTGGGGGTGAATGTATGATTCATTCAGCATTCCTTCCATCATTTGTTGCTGCAGCACTTTTCACCTAAGTGTGATGGGTATGCCCAGACATTGTCCCTTGCTCGCTGTGCCACTGGATTCAAGGTAGCCTGGCTGATGAGGGTGGTTACCCTGAAACAGTTTCCATGATGCTTGTTTCAGGTCCAGGGAGGACCCTGCTTGGCAGTTTAGGTTGGACTGTTCCCATGAGGAGCAGGGTCCAGACTGATTACATATGGCTGGATCCAAACTGGGTTGGCGTAGTGAGCAAAAGAACAATGCATTTAACCCAGATCTCTTTACTGGCCTGAATGTTTGATTCATTCAGCATTCCATCCATCATTTGTTGCTGCAGCACTTTTCACCCTAAGTGGGATGGGTATGCCCAGACGTGGGTCCCTTGCTCGCTGTGCCACTGGATTCAACCTAACTTGGCTGACGAGGGGTGTTACCCTGAAACTGGTCCTAGGATGCTAGTTTCTGCTCCAGGGAGGACCTGGCTTGGCAGATTGAGAACAATGGATTTAACCCAGATCTCTTGACTGGGGTGAATGTAGATTCATTCAGCATTCCGTCCATCATTTGTTTCTTCAGCACTAGAAAAGGGCTGGAATTTCCCCAACCCAGGAGTTACCGATGACAGGGATATCAGTACTTCAGGGAGTAGGGAAAATCCAGCTCATTATGAGTTGGAATCTCATGGTCCATTAAAAAATCAGAAATTACCAGAGCAGTCTGAAATTTCAGGACTGAATCGCCCAGAAATTCCTCCTTTACCCAAGACTTTCACAAGACGATTTAGGACTTTTGTTTATAATGCACTTGCAAAATGGCGGACGGGATTTCCATTACGTTTGAGAGGGAGTAACCCATCCACCAAACTCTAAATCAGGCCTTTAGTCTGCTTCCAGCAGCCGAAATCTCCATGTTAAATTAAAGTGGTTTATGGTGGTCAGTAGATTTCCTAATTCCAATGGAGCCAATAATTGCTGTTACCTGCTCCTTCAGGTTTAGGAGGACACTCGTAATGAAGGCCTTAATGGGGCCACAATTTACCATGTCAATGACATTACATACTTCAGTCATGGTCAATAACCAATGTTAATGTCGCACACCACATACATTTCGGTGGAGGGACGGACTCAATGCGCCTGGATCCAATTTGTATGCACTTGGGGTCCCACTCTCATCGCTCACCTCTTCTAATTATCCCTTTGTACAGAACTCTGTCTCTATAACCTCCATGTCACACAATACAATTGTATCAAAATGTTCTGAAATAGCAGCATTGTGACATGTTTGGTGCTAAGTAGGTTAGTGTAAGGACCACTACTCTTCTCAGGTGAAACAGATTGGTTTGATGTGTTTTCAGGTACTTTACAGAATGCTTTATGTAGAAGAAGTGCATGACCCATGAGCAAGTCTACAACTGTACCTAGGTGTAAATCTACACTTTTTGCAATTTCAATTTTCAGGTGTAGATTTATTCTTAAGCATAGGCTTGCATGTCTCTATCCCCTGCTGGAGCCTCCTACAATAGGATGTATGAGTTTAAAGCTACTACTTGTAGCTTTTTCACTCATAGGTGGAAATCACCACCACCATGGTGAAGGAACAAATAAAATAAATCCCAGAACTAATATGTTTCCAGCACTTCTTAACCACCCTTTCTCATCTGTAGTGAACCCCTCAATATTTGAAGTACTCTCTTCCTTCTCCCATTGGCCCAGTGCATTCAAAGAGATGACAAGGCAACCTTACTCCCCTTTCTGGGCTCCACCCATCCTTGGGTCCATCCACTCCAGGATTTACCCTGCCACTCAACTCAAGGCCCCCCCCCAGCCTCTTGGATGCTAGCATGGACCTTTCCTATCACGGACACTGCTCTGCATTGGGTCGTAGAGTCTGCATCACAGGCAGAGTGGCAACAAGCTGCAGTCCTGCCAACTCACACAGCACCACCATGTGTCACAAGATATCGGCTCTCTTTAAAATGGTTTCCTAGTGAAGAGCTGATATCCCACAGTGTGCACACAATGAGCTGAAAACCCTGCAGAGAGCAGATTATCAGGTCAATGTGTGTTGACTCTGTACAGTCTTCAACATCTGAGGTTTAGAACCTCCCCAGGATGTCGGTGATAGCCTCTCAAGCCGCTCTTATGTGTTTCGGTGGAGTGTTGGAGGATCTGTTTGGGCAGCACTGGGCTCTAAGGTCCACCCCCTCTCTTTGGTCCTCTACCCCCTCCATGCTTGGACAGATCGTAATGGGCTCAAAGCCACGCCCATACCCCAGACCCTACCCCTTCAAGGGAGTTCACTCTTGTTCAGGTAATATAACGCATGTCCACCAATCTGACAAAAATCAATATAATCTCTGAAGAAAGAGAATGTTTTTATATTTCTGCAAAGTAAATGCTTCTTTAACTTGAGAATGTGGAGTTAGAGGAAGACAGATTCTGAAGACTGCGAAATGAGGTTGCCTCTGAATTTCGAAGGAGATAGAAATAGCAAAGCAATGAGCAAGAGATATTATTGTGGGATTGGAAATGTGAAATTTAATTTCACTCTACTTAGTAAGCGGTTTTCAAATATATTTTTTCATCAACATGCCATTTACATAGTGTTAATTATTTTTCCAACATTTTTTAAAATGAACACATTCATATTGTTTTTCATACCAATATTTTCTACATATTCATTTACATCTGCTAAATAGAGGTCCCAGGTGCAATGCCTGAGAAAGTAATTTCACTTGGATATGTGCCTTAATGCGGGCATATATATTATGAAACTGCAAATACCCATATGTGCAAAAGCGTGTGTTGTTCCATTTTGTTATTTAGTTTTTGTGCCTGTCTGAAGACCACTCGAGCCTTAGCATTGTTGCACACTTACACACATTTTACATGAGTTCTCATTTTGTTTTCCCATTATGTACATTGCACATTTGAGCTGAATCCAAAGCAAGGATTTTAGAAAGCTGTAGAGTCAGCTCTTGCTGGAGTTTTTTGTATCTTTTTCGTCAAGGTCGTCTCTAATGCGAGCCTAGCACATGCTCATAATGTGTATATCCTTAGGTTTCGATTTTATCACATCTTCTCTATCTTCCATTCACTTTAATTGAGAAAAAGTGTATAATGTAGCACCAAAATGTATGAATCTTTGCATTACATGCTCCAGCGGATCAATGGTGAATCTCTGGTCCATGGAATAGGCAACTGGCTTGCTTATTCTGAATGCTTGCCAACTTTTTTTGCGTTAAATGAATGTTAGATTTCTGTGTGCTATCAAGGATGTTCATATTTACTTATACAAGCCCAATCACTTTCCTTTATTCACAGTGATGTGCCTCACACATGCAAAGTACCATCGCCATGGCAGCAGTCACAGTTGTCTTAAAATAAATAGAACCATTCCCATATCAGTTTTTCCCATTGGTGTTCAGCATGAATAGACAAGCCCCTACTTGCTTTATTTTCAAGAGGCCCTTCTGAATCTGCAGCTAAGTGCAGGAGAGCTGAGCTGGCACATGCAACAAGCCAGCATATTGTTATCTGGGCCTTAGTGGCATGAGGGTGAGTGGTATGGGAGCCATGCACACCCAGACGGGAAACAGCGTTTACAACGCTGTCATTACATCGCAGTGCTATTACAACGCGGTCGTTACAATGACCGTGTTGTTAGTACGCGATACCTTTACATCGCAAGTCATTAGAACGACTTGCTGTAGGGGGTGCAAAGGTATTGGAAATGAATTCCAACACCTTCCCTACTGTTGCGCAAACTGGAGTAGGAATAGTAAATAATACTATTCCTAAGTCCAGCGGTCCCCTACAGCAAGTCGTTCTAATGACTTGCGATGTAAAGGTATTGCGTACTAACAACGCGGTCGTTGTAACGACCGCGTTGTAAAAGCACCCGATGTAATAGCATGCGTTGTGACATGCTATAATCCACCCAGACTATGCCACCATGCTTCCTGCACCAGCCTAAGGCTGAATGTAGCTTTTATGCTCTCTAATCCTTCGTCAACCGCTGCCGAACTGCTCTCTGTGGTTTATATGAAGACGTTTGAGTAAAACACAATAAATGCTTTATGGTCCTATTTGTTTCCAAGTCAAGTTTTACATCAAACAGAACTGCTTTTCCGGTATGGGATGGGGGACTTGCCTCTGAATGGCACTGCCAAGGCCTGAGACCATCTGCTGAGGGAGTGCTGTTCCCTCATGGCTGTATTCAGGGACGGAGAACTGGTCATGTGTGGCAGGGCTTCCTACATACAGAATCCATGTTATATACAAGCTAGGCCCTGGCAGAGTTGTAATTCCGCTTGCGAAACGGTTTTAGATCACTCCACAGCACCGAATACGCCTTGTTGGCAGTGACGGATCAATTACGTAGCACTTTGATTCTCCTCGACCTCAGCGCTGCTTTCGATACAGTATCTCACGAGATCTTACTGTGTCGTTTGCAGGAGGTGGGGATAGGTGGCACGGCCCTGGCCTAGTTCAGATCTTTTCTGAAGGGCAGGTCATTTCAAGTTACTTCACCTCCTTATTGTTCTCGGGAATACGCTGTGCATTACGGAGTCCCACTGGGATCAATGTTAAGTCCTACACTCTTCAATATTTACGTGCAACCCCTGGCGACAGTGGCAAAAAATAGAGGGTTGTCATTGGTGTCCTACGCGGATGACACCCAATTGGTTATCTCTTTCTCCAAAAATTGCAATCATAACCTCATTAAATTTAAAGAAGATATGATGGCAGTAGCAGACTGGATGACGGCCAACTGTTTACAGCTGAATGCTAGCAAATCTGAGATCCTGCTGCTAGGGAAAGATAGCCACCTGTGGATAGGACAATGGTGGCCAGGAGTATTGGGACCTGTACCCTCGCCCAAGGAAGTTGTGAAAAATCTAGGTGTCTGGGTGGACAGCTGTCTGTCCTTTGAAACCCAAGCAAAAGCGGTTGCAGCGGCCTGTTTTGGGCTTCTGCATGGAATCAAGCCCCTGTTAGGGTTCTTTGATTCACAAACCCGCTAGAGCATTATCCAAGCAGCGATCCTATCTAGACAGGATTATTGCAACTCTCTCTAGTTAGGCGCAAATAAAGCTGGAATCCAGCATCTACAGAGGGTACAAAACGCAGCAGCACGATCCCTTCTTGCTCTTCCTAAATTTTGCTCAGTAGCAGAACATCTACCCAAATTACACTGGCTGCCAGTCGTAAAGAGAATACATTTCAAGACACTATGCTTAGCTCTTAAAATTCTCACTAAGCAAGCCCCTTCTATCCTTTCCGGCCTACTTATGTCATACTTACCACGACACATGTTGCAATCAGCATATCAGCGCTTAGCATGCATCCCACGAGTCAATAGAGCACAAGCTGGTGGCTGATCTTTAAAGGTGCTGGCAGCTAAACTATGGATCTCATTACCTGTATCCATCAGAATTATTGACAACCACCTGGCCTATAGAAAGGCTATAAAAACTTGTCTCTTCCTAAACTAATTTTACAGTCTCTATGCTCAACATCAGCAATCACTTTACCTGTATCTTGGATCTTTTAGCGTTGGGATGCCCCGTCGCTGGGGCAGCCATGCGCTGTACAAATCCCCCTAACATAACATAACATAACATAACATTAGCAGAATTTGGGTACCTCCAAGTTATGCTTTTAACGCGGCGTTAATGCCAAATTCCGCCAACCAGTGCGTGGCGGAAATATTCTGCCATTTACGCCTCGGAGGAACATCGCAAGGCTCCACAACGTGTGTTTGCAAGCATGCGCAAGATTTGCTGGTGTGATTTCCAGGTGCCACAGAGCCTTCTGGTGCCATTTTATGACGCCGGCGGACACGGGCGTTCACTGTCAGAGAGGGCTGCCGTTCGAGTAGATCTGCTGCCGCTCGAATAGATTTTCTACTCAAGCGGCAGCAACATCAACTCGAATGGCCATGCGCTCTTGCGCAAAGCATGGTTCCGTTCGTGCTGATTTTCAATGCTGATCGCGCTACCGGCGCTAAATTGCAGCGTGAGTAGCATTTTTTCCACCCATTGGCAGAATTCCTCTGAATCTCGCTGTGTTGTTCTCGAGTTTCACCCACCCCTAATACAAGTCATGCCTGATTGTTTGATAACATGAGCACACTAATAAATATGAGTATGTGTGTATTAACCTTGGGGGCCAAGACAAGAACTTACCTTTTTGAATAGTAATGCTAGGTATGCCATGTTTTTATTTGTGAAATTTCATTTTGACAGTGTTTACTAAAATAAGGCAGAGAAGGAAATTTTCTGTTTCTCTAGTTTGTGTGCTGTGCTTACATCTAGAAGACCATCTCACTTTATGCAGAATTAGCTTGGAAGGAAGCAAAAGCTGTTACCTTAGCTGCCTTCTGCAGGGAGGCATTGGCATACAGAAGTAGCAACATTTGAACTGAGCAGGGGTTCTCCCTCCCATTTCAATAGGGAACCACTGGAATCTAAGGTATAAAGAGAGGTCAGAAGAGAGAAGGGACAGGCCAGGGGCGTAGCTAGGCCTTAGGCTGCCCGTGGCGGCCCCTGCGTTTGCCGCCCTCGGCAAAATGATAGAAGAGCGGGGGAGGGGGGGTAGCGGCCGCGGTTGATTCTTGCGGCCGCAACGGCCGCAGGTAAGAGCGGGGGAAGGGGGCCGGCTGCCGCCCCAAAACTCGTGCCGCCTGGGGCGGTCCGCCCCCATCGCCCCCCCCTAGCTACGCCACTGGGACAGGCACACTGACCAGTTGCTAAGGAACACATGCCGAAAGATGGCAGTCCAACTGCAGGTTCGACAGTGGCATAAAGTATGTGGTGAAAACTAACGTGGCTTGGCACACTATCATTTAGTTGAACAATATGGCTAGTGATGCTTATAAATATTAGATAGGCTTTAGATTAACAGAGTAGAGATGTGTGATGAAACATGTTTGGGGCTCTCCCCAATTTGGCTATTAATTTAGGTATTGCTTATGAGATAACTATATTAATTATCATTATTCTGTTACATATGTTTTGTACCTGACTTGTGCATAATAAATAACCAATCATTGCAAAATTCCAATACTTGTGTGCAATATCTGTCTCCGCTGACCACAGTTTGGCTCCTCCTATATACCCCTTCAGGTAAGAGATCCTCTGACAGGTTTCTATGACTCCTAAAACACTAGTAGAGCATAACGCATTGGAGAGAAGAGCGAGAGACACCTGCCCGTTCTTCAGTTCTCCGAAAAGAGTACCTTGCATATTTTTTCCTTTTGGGGTTAGGGAGCTCTACCAAGGGCTGTATCATGATAGGCTTAGTTGGGTCATGGATGCCCAAATACCAAGACTTACCACCGTCCATATTGCAGTGGCTGGCCTCCTACTGGGTGGGGCCTAATAGTGCCATGTATTTCTGCAGTATGTGTGGGTGTCAGCATTCTGGCAAAAGTGAGCACCATTATGCCGAGGATGCCCACGATATGCAAGGAATTACCACCATTTTTCAAGGGCTATTGTTAAGTTCCATTTCCCTACTAACAATGCTCCAACACTTGGCACACCACACGGCATTCAGTGCTCTGTTTTTGAACTACAGGTCCCTGTCAGCCTTATCCCGCCCTGGGTTCTGGTGCATGATCTTCCAGTCTCCTGGCTATCCTTCTGGCTATGTGATATGCCATGCTATGCATTCACACTCAGAGTGATTGTGAGTGTTGGTATGCCTGCTGGACAGTGAATTACCACCTGTCAGTCCCATGGAGCTTGGCCATGCTGCAAGTCCTATTAATTTGAAATGTAGGACAAGCCAGCAGGCAGGGACGTAGCTTAGCCAGTAAGAGTTGGGGGGGAGCTTCAGATTTCCCAACAATCACTTTGAAGAAAATACATTATACGAGAAGCAGGGCAGGAGGGGGGCTTAAGGAGTAGTAGGAAGTGAGTGGAGTGCGGATTGTGAGGGGTACTTATAACTCAATGTATTGTAAAATAACCATTTTTAAGACCTTTGAAACAGACAAGAATGTGTGTGTTTTGTCTGCTTGTGTATGTAAAATTCCCAAATGAAATCCAACAAACACCTCACCATACCCGACTTAAAGCACCTGTACCCAACTACTTATTACAAAAATATATTTATTAGGCAGAGTGTAACACCCCAAACATCCACCCTGAAGTTACACCCCTGTCCGCCGGGCAATTCTGATGCATCTTAGTTTTTAGGTCGAGCCTGGGCATTGCATGCGCTGGTCTGCGAGCCATGCTGTATTGGAGTATGTACTTGAAGCCCCGCCCACTCTCCACCCATATTTGTCATTGGCTTGTGTCATTGTCCTTTGTAAATGCTGGCTTCTGATTCGTTATTAGGCTTGTTCGTCCCTCCTTAGTACTGCCTTGTCTTCATTTGTTTCCTCCCATGAGGACTGGCCCTTTTACTTTGGTTGTTACACAGTACGTCTTCTTTAGTCTGTAAGCACTATTTTCTTTAATAAGTTTCTCTTACTGCAGGAGGGTCTCTCATGCACAGTTGTGACCACCGGCTTGTTTAACTCGTAGCAAACGGGGAGCTCTTCAGGGGACATGGGAGACAGAAGGGGGCAACTCAGAGATGCCTTTAGGAAGGTCAAAGGTGCGTGATGTAAATTCCCCTAGATCTGGCGTGTTTATTTTCTGAACGTACATCTATGTTAAACATGAATATGCATTAGGTTTGCTCTTCCGTTCACTTGCTAAAGAACATGACTTCAACAAAGGGCTCTTACCCTCTTTTCTCGATTTGTTCCTCTGTGAAATGGATCCAAAAAAGAATAAAACTCTTTGGCTTCAAATGTCTCTTTGGACACACTGTCCCGCAACCACAACTGCGAGCCCGACCGGAAGGTATTGGAGAGCTTTACTGAGCAATTCTCCAGTTCCAAAGTGGCAGCTCACAAGCCTTGCAAGAGTTTAGACTTCTGGCATTGTAAATGAAGATGCCTTTTATTTATGTTTTAAAAACCAAAACATAAATAAAAGGCATTGTCATTTACAATGCCAATAGCTCAAACTCGCATAAATGTGAGACCTATTGCATTGCAAATGCTTGTTTTTAAAGTATTTGTGCTTGCAGCAGGGACATGCACAGGGCTGCACTGGAGTCTGAAAGAAGGCCTTGGGGCCCTGCAACCTTCAACCTCCCCAACAACACCAGTGATTGTCACGGCACATAGTCCAATTATCATCCATGCTAGGCCACTCTCCATAACAACAGGAGAGGATGAAGCCTTATGGCTAGAGCGGTCGATTTCGAAGCTGGGGAACCGGGTTCGAGTCTCGGCAACGACGCTCAACATCCTGTGATTCTGGGCAAATCACTTAATCTCCCCGTGCCTAACAAAAATGAATGTGTCCTTCTGTAACGAAACTGGTACTCATGTAAAGCGCTCTGATACCTGATGTCTCGGGTCTAGTTCGCGCTATATAAAACTAAAAAATAAATAATAATAAAAAACAAAAAACATATGCAGTGCTAATAAACCAGTCACATATCTTAGAGAATCTATGAAATACGACTTTACTCCCCATAAGTTTGCCTGACAGCGAATCACCACAGCACTTGCACCCGATCGACTAATTCTTGCTAGTCATGTTGGAGATACTGTTCCTGCACATGGTATTCTCTAATACTCCGTCTGTTTCACTGCCATCAGCACAGAGGTGCCCAAGTGTCCATGACAGTGAGAGCCACCGTGTTCGCACCAAAATATTCTGGTAGTTCTTCATAAATGTTTGCAAAGCCTATAAAAATATCCTTGCAAAGAGATGACTCTTTACACAACAATAGCAGATAGCTACTAGTGAGCAATTATAGTGTTTTTTGAATTTGCAAAGATATTATACATTAGTAGTGCATCAGATAATATACGGCGCAGTGCATGCGAAAAATGACAAACATATGCTAAGGCAGTGATGTGGTTGATCCCTTTCCCCCTCTCCCCCCATCCTCACCTGTCCAGGTGGTGCCTTTGAAGGTGACTTTGCATTTCAATGCCTGGATTCAGTTGTATGTCGAAATGTCGACTACAGAAACATTGTGATACCAAAATATTGTGGCCACATTCTGAACTCCATTTTATCGGGAATATAAGTGCATATAGGTAAATATTGAATTACTTTTCTTAACTCTACACACACACATACATACACACATCTACACACCCACACACAACTACACACACACATGCGCACACACACACACTCACACACATGTAGTTATTAAATTCCATAATTGTGGAGTTGAGTAAAGTAAACCTATACTTATTGTGTTGATGTTTGGTCCTCAATATTTTGCCCACAATATTATGAAATTGCAATAATCTGAAGTCAATATGAAGGTGGAATACCCCTGTATTCCACCCAGAGACGGAAAGCAGTTTCATAACTGGGGAAGCATGTACATGTATTCATCCTGTGTTGTTATTACTGTGAGTTGGGTATTACTTTTCAATAACTAATTGGACAGCACAAGAGGGGTCAAAGGTGGGTGATATAGAATGTTTGTTTGAGACAGAGTGAATGTGAGCCCCTTCAACATATAGTCCGGATTTTTAACACACTCGTAGATGGTGCCAGGGGTGATCATTTATTACAAAAAAACAACTTAAAACATAGGGATAGACATGTCCATGGGGAAGGGGAAGAGCAGTGACGTAACGAAAGTTTAAAGGGCCCCCCTACAATGTACACAGAGGGGCCCCCCCTCCGGATTTATTTTAGAACGCTCAGGCCTGAGTACTGTGCTGAGGGGGCCCCTGCAGCTCGGGGGCCCCCGCACCGCGGGGGATTCTGGGGCCTGTGTTACGCCCCTGGGGAAGAGTGGTACAATTACTGTATGCCTAGAGAAGCAAAACGAGTCGCCAGTGGTGGGCGGTGACCCTCAATACTGGAGGGGCGTTGAGGGGGCCAGGAGCAAAACCCAGTGGGGGCCAAAAAGATTTTTTTGCTTTTAAATGTATTCACCCGTGTTCCGCTCTCCTCCATCTTTTTCTTCTTTCTTCTTCTTTCTCAGCGCGAAAGCACCTCGTGGAGCCTCAGGAACACCCCTTCTGCAAATCCTGACGCAAGACGGACGGCAAAAATGACTTGTGCAGTGTAAACTGTTGAACCCCTTCCAGGCGGCGAGTCCCCCCCCCTCCTGCCCGCCCCCCGCTTGCTACCGCCAACTGCGCGCTTTCCCTTACAATCACCACTGACCACTTCTTTGGTGCCTGAAAAGGTCGCAGTTTATTTTCAATACCACAAATTTTTGTTACATACAATTTTATATTTCAACGTCCATGGTCATAAGCCCTCTATGTCCTTGTTTAGCTTTCCTCGATTTCTTTTTGATCTGGACTTCCAGCCTCCTCGACTTTCTGGGAGAGGAGGGAGGGGCACCTTTCTCGGGTTTCACGTCGCGGGTCTAGGCTTCAACTTGCTACCGATTTGGAGGGTGTCCGTTGGGACCTGCCCGGGCTGCAAGTGCCGTCCCGCTCGCCCTGGGCCTTTTGGTGGGCCCTCCCTTCTCCCGGGGTCCCTGCCGTTTGGCATCCCAAGGACCTTGCCTGAGCGTTTACTCTCTCTTTCCTGAGGCTGAGTCCCTACCATCTTCTACCTCTGTACCCCTGCCGTAAGGCATCCCAAGGGTCCTGCGGGAGTGTCGCCTCTATTCTTTCTCTGACGGCACGCCGCCCCCTGGCTCCCTCAGTACCCCTGCCGTGGGGCATCCCAAGGCCACTGGGAGAGCCTCCCGTCTATCCTCTAGTGATCTTGAGTCCTACTAGCTTCCTTGTGTTTGATCTGCTACCCTTTCCCTGTTACGGCTGCGACGCCCGTATTCCTAGGTGTGGGTGGGTGGGTTTCTTTCCTCCTATCTCCTCGCCAATGGGGGGGGTGACTTGTGGTTCCAAAGGGCCGTTGGCCCCTTTCTTAACCCCCTTTGGCTTACCTGCTCGCCCCCTGATTGGGGGAGCCTTCTTGTCTTTGTGGGCCAATCCTGGCCCCTCCCCGGCTTAGCCGGGCATTTACATGTGGCGAGGGCGGGGAAAGGGGGAGGGTCCCCCCGCCGCCGGCCGGCTTTCAACCCGGGCCCCTACTGGGTCCGGCTCTGCCTTCCCGGCCCGGGTCCAGAGTGAGCGCCCACTCCACTGCTGCCAGTCAGCAACAGCCCCGCCCCCAAACACTGCTCGGGCTGGAAGCAGTGATAATTCAATTTATTACCGTTTTATTTTTCACTTTTGCTGCACTGCCAGCACGGGGGAGCGACACTCCTCTACCCTAAGGGGGGGGACCACCTCTGCGAGTCGCTCCCGCACAGGTTGGCGGTGGTTATTCCCGGTCGTGCCAAGAAATAGGTTGTCTGACATTGACATGCCGTTCAATCCCTCAATTTCATAAACGAACGCTAAATCCACTAAATGTAAAATCTAAATCCTCTGGCTGAATTTCCTCTGCCATGACAAAGTTGCAGTGATGGCCTTTGGTGCTCTTCTGCAACACCTGGTTAAAAGATTGCCAGCAAACCGTCATTCAAGGGGGTCCCCTCCTCCCCCGCTCACGAAGCACATCAAAAACCAAATTCGCCTCAGTTATTTTGAGTGAATATCGCAATATTTTATTAAGCAAACAACCTACAAGAAGAGCTAAGCTGTGGCAGACTTGAGTCTATCTGCATTCAGTTAGCAAAAGAATAGTTAAATCCACAATGCAGAGGTGTCAATTAAATATGAAAGAAATACTTCCTGAAAGCAGAAACGCAACCCTTCGCTAACAGGATAGAAAAGGCAAATCCAATAATCCCTCAATGCAGGCTGGGAGTACCAAATCCTCGTGGCCTGCTGTCTGCTCGCCTCCCTCGGTGGCGTGTGTGTGTCTTAGTGTGGGGGTGATGCTGACCCCAGCAGGTTTAGTTGGAAGTCTATTCAGGTCTGGTTTGAATGATTGTGGGTCGCTCAGTGAATATTTCGGATTACTGCGGGAAGGAGGGTGGCCCAGGCTTAGACTGAGCTATGGAGGTAAAGGGCAGCAGGGGATACGCTGCCACTAAAACCATGGCTTTTTTAAAGCTCATTAAAATGTTTACAGTCTCAAAAGAGGGAATACAGAAATAGGAACATGTCATAGCTCAGTCAAAACATTGGACACAGGTCAGTTTCAGCGAATGCTGTCTGTCAATCAATGAGATTATGTGACTCATTTAGTCTATAATGTCTCTGCCCGTGGAGGAGATGTGGCTCTTTGAGCCACATTTAGAGGCACTGGGCGCATTAATAAAGTCATTTTCAGTCATAAACCTAACTTTAAAGGCATTTACCACTGCATAATTGAACCCCTGAACTGCGTGCAATTGCATAATAGTAACTGCCAAACAAGAAGTAGGGAGCGGGGGCTGGGGGGGGTGGGGGGGAAGGATCTAGGCTTGGTTTTCATTGTGACGTGGTGATAGCCCATTAACGAATGCGCTTGTTGATATCACAGACTCTTCTCCGACCCTTTCCCACCCAGTGAATGGTCAGAGATTTTGTCCAGGAAAGTGCTGTAAAATAACTAGTTGCAGGGGAGAAGGGAACAGAATACCCCCAATCTTAATGGGTAGGTTAGGGAAGGAGTTTCTCCATGGGAAACAAGCATTGGGAATGCCAATAGACCTTGCTTATGAATTCAAGTGCCTTTTGTGCATTGTTGAGTTTAGGTGCTCAATCAGTCATCATACATGCACTCTGTTACTCATTTTTCACTCATGTACCCATTCATCCACCCACTGACTCATGTTTGCATTAATCTTCTGATACACTCCCAATAAAATACCCACACACTCAACATATGCAAGATAAATTAACAGAATACAAGCAGAACAAAAGAAAAAACGCTTCCATCCAAACAGGGCAGACATATGCTTCCAATAACTAAACACAAGAGGGATGTTCATCTTTCAAAAGTATTGTACATATTTTCTCAATGTTTTAATGTTCTAGCATGGCCGCCACATTTAGACCCAATGAGATGGCCATCTTAGAATGGTAAAACAATGATACACTATGGACTACAACATTGCATTATGGTCACCTGGTTTGGAGGAAGTGGCCACATGGGATGTTGTGACCTGCAGATAAAAATGAGTGGTAAGCAAGCAATCTGTTAGCACTGCCTTGACAGCTGTAGTCTAAAAACAGGAGAAGCGAATAAATGAAAGGTAAACGATAAAAGAAAAACATTGAAAACTAAAGCATTAGCAAAACCAACCCTGACACCGAAGTGCATACATTTTCAGGTGAATGCGCACATGTGATTAGAAAATGCTGTCATTCACAGGGCAAGAGGGCCAAAGACTGATGTGGACTGAACCATTACCTTATGCAGTGAGCTGTCATCGATGGAAGCAGAGTGTAAATGACCCACAGACAATCCAATGGCAGAAAAGGGAGTACCCAAAGGTTCTCTATGTAGTTGTATGGATTTATATTTAAAAAAAAATTATTACAAGATCCTATCAAGCAGCTAACCTGTTAGGCCTTCTGGAGAGATTCTAGCATGAATTATTACGGAGCAAATCTTTTACCCTTTTGATTTGTGAGAGGAGTAACCAACACAAAATTCCTTCCCTACAAAGGTAACCTGTGAGATTTCATGGAACACAATATCTCTCTGTAGGCTCAATAATTCAGATAAATAATAATCCACCCTTAAATTCCTATTGACTTTAACAAATACTTTTCATAGTCAATATGTCAGGTCTACTGACATTATCATAATATTTCCTTCTAAATAATCACACCCATAACCTTCACCATTGGCTCATCACAATAAGAAACTCAGACCTACTGTGCTCATAGTAAGCTTTCCTACGAGGTGGCTATAAGGCATACTGTAACAAATTTACAAATATGTACAAAATTACAATTGTCAAAACAATATAACATATCTACTAAAAGAGATTAATAAGGATTACCATAGGGCAAATCTTTTGTCCCCTTGGTTTATTCTGGTGGGTTACCAACACCGAAACCCTTCTATTCTACTATGGCAATCTGTGAGATTCTGCGTAAGAAAATCTTTTCCTACAGGCTTTACCACAGTATAATAACAATCCACGCTGATAAGCCTGTTGCCTATAACATACACTTTTTACAATCAGCAAGTCAAGTCACATTGGTTTGTCATAACATTTTATTATACACAGCTCACACCTATGGAATCTGACATCACTTTTCCCAGTGAACGGATAAAAACCTATAACCCTTACCATTGGTTTGAGACTATATCCAGCATAGGCCTACTGAGATGTGTTATAAACTGGCAACCATCTCACATGGTTATAAAATTACAAATATGTACAGGTTTACAGTTGTCAAAACAATCTACACGCCTCTCAATAGGACCTGAGGCGAATCATCACTAAGAAAATCTTCTGCTTCCAGGGCTTTGTCAGAGTGGGGATGCAACACTGAAACCCTTGCCTACTATGGTAATCTGTGAGCTCACACGTAACAAAATACATGGCTGCAGCCTGTAGCATAGTGTTATGACAATTCACTGCTAGACGCCTATTGCCTAAACAAATGCTTTTCACAAAAACAGGCAGGCCTGCTGCCTATGAAATAACTTTTCATAATAAACAGCCCAGACCTATGGCTTCTGGGATAACCTTTCATTGGCTTGTCACCTTAACCAACTCAGGTCTACTGTACTGAGTGTCAGCTTTCCCACAAAGGCATCCATCAGGCAAACAGTGGTAAAATTACAAATGTATAAAAAATTACAGCTGGCAAAGCAAATGACTATCTAAAGAGTCTGAGAAGGATTATTGTAGTGCAGATGCCTGATTGTTCGGTCCGGTGCTTCACCATCACTATAACCCTTGCTTACTACAGTAATCTGTCAGGTTTCATGTATCAAAATATCCATATGCTTTATTATAGAGTAATAACAATCCACCTTTAAATGCCTATTGACTTTAACACATGCTTTTCCCAATAAATACATTAGGCCTATTGCCTTTATCGTAACATTTCATAGTAAACAGATCAAGCCTTTAGCCACGATCCCTAGATTACCCCCATAATCACCTGCGTTCTGCTGAATTGAGCATAAGTTTTGGCACTTGCCAAAAATGCAAGACATGCACTGTTTTTAGTGGAATCACACATCTTCGGCCCAATCAAATCCTGTACTCCGGTGAACCAACATGTGGTCAAGTCTAATCATCTCTGTAAGTAGTACTCTGAAAGCTCTTTTTTGTTGATCACCGGCGACAGCTGCCCTGACAAGGAAAACCTAAAAATGGATGGATATTCCTCCCCTCAAACACAAAACTGCACTATGAAGTCTAAAGTTAATGATGGAAAGGGGAGGGAGCTGGGTTTGTAAAATAGCAAAATATTCCTCGTGATTGCCCTTATCCCAACTGTCCTGTTGTCAGAGAAAAACAAATAATGTATTTTATTTACTTATCCAAGAGACTTTAATAGTATTACAGTGCCACAGGTGTATGCGTGTACACAGCCATTCTGCAGGCTCAGGTAGCCGGATAAACAAACAAAATAAGCACAGCAGCATGGAGGGGAGGGACTTTTTCTGTGGAAGCACACAACTCTGTCCAATCAAAATATATACCAACATGTGGGTAGAGCCAAGGCCTCTCTTTGAAGTAGTTGATCACATGAGGTCTGGTAACAGCTGTGTTGTCACACCAGACCTAAAAATGTTTACAGTGAAGAGAGAAAAAACAAAAGAAGAGCAATTGGACAGCAGATCTGCCTTTTCACAATTCGCAATTGTACAATTACTCATTGTCAAAATAGCAACACATAAGAATGTCACATGACATTGCCAGTGGTAAGCCTAGTAAGCTGGGATTGGTACAGCTTTCTAGAAGTACTACTGGCAATGCATTTGAATAAGGAAAAGTAGTAAATCTGATCCCATTCGTGATAAGTAGTACTACTAGGACTGCTACTATTTTTTGTGAAATAGTACCACTGTGTTTAGCTGAGGCTAGGTGTGTTTTTGCTTGCTGACTGTAAGGTTAATCCCCCGTGACTAAAAGTGTGCCCTTGCAATGCAATTGATGCTATTTTTACTTTTTTTTCCCCACAGGTCACAATTGGAGAGGAGCATTTTAAAGTGACTTTAAAAAAACAGATGGTTTGATTTTTCAAATCTCTGAGTTAGTTCTGTTATGTGTGTAGGTGTGAAGGAATTTGCGTTTCCAATAGCACACATGGAACACTGCGACATTCGTAGGCTTCAAGGTGTTTTATTAGAGAACCTTTGTGAATTTCCATTTCAACTTGGGTAAGGGCTTTGCTATTACACTTAGGGCCTCATTACGACTTTTTCTGTGCAACGCCGGGTCCGCCAAAGCCGTGGTCGGGCCACCTGCCAGATTACAAGTGTAACTCGTGTCTGGTGGGCGTTTGCTTTGACTTTCCCACAGCAGTGCCCTGAAAATGGGCACTGAAATGAGAATGCCAAAAGGAGTTCCTGCACGGCATGGACAGTCAATTCCATGCCGTGCAGGAACTGGGGTGCATGCTTTACAGACGCCGACGGATGCGGCACGTCTCCGCTTTTGACAGGATCCAGTATCAAAAGAATTGAACGCCCTTACTGCAGCATTTGGCTAGAAGGTCTCACACCGCTCCAACTCAGCGGCACTGTGGGTTGATTTATCCCTGACCCTGATGAATCCACAGGAGTGTGATGAATTTGAATTATTCGCAACACGACCATGAAGTAGTCTCATGAGTGTTTCCCACCACGACCTTCGCTCTGGTCCCCCTTCCCTGTCCTGAGGAAGACCCGCAGCAGAGGAGTCTACTTGCCCTTTTGCGTTAGGGTCGAAACGTCGACATCCCCCTAGTGGGCCTACACCCAACTTCTACTCCCCTCATATCCCAGCCACAGATGAAGTCGCACTGTGACACGAATTGTAAAACGACTAACAGAAATTGAAATTGAGTACAGGGGTAGGCCCTATACTGTAGGGTTACCGGCCCTGTCGGGAATTCTTACCGGATCCCATTTGCCATAACATATTTGAATTGTCTTCAATATGCCTTTTGATGATCTTCATCTCCATTTTCTATTCTCCACATGAGCACTTACTTTCACACCTTTCTTTCTCCCCTTGAAAATAACCGCGTAAATATTACATGCTGCATATTATGCTTCTACATATGTATTTCATTCTATGAATAATACTCAGTGTGAAAATAAATTGATGTTTGCAATTTAACGAATCTTCGGTGGCCCCCAATTTATGATTTGATGATTTCTTTGCTTGAATGTGCCTCTTGACTATATAATTTCGCTTATATGAATTGTTTTCATAGTATACTCTCTTACAGACACTAATTGAGTATAGTTAGGCTTGTCTAGGACCAACTGTTTTCTTTATCGATCGATACCCCCGTCCTTTGACACTTTACTGGGTTACCCCATTTATTATAATGCTCCTACTCCTGTGGCCATTTTCTTTACATTTTTTCACTTTTCACACAAACCAATTGTGTTTTACCGATCCAAGTGGCGTGCTCACCATGGATTGATAAATTTAAAAAAAAGAAAATTATATCTGTGAAGGCACGTCTGAACAACTGTTTTAAAGCCAAAAAAGAGACTGATGGCGGAACAAAATGGTCCCTCCTTCCCCACTATGTGGGGAGGAAATCTTCAAATTATTCCACAACCTGCCTGGCACTGGTGATGATGATGACTATGATGGGGCAATAGCAGCGCTCAATGCATACTTTGATCTGCAAAAGAACCCTGACTTTGAGAGATTTAAGTTGTGCCAAGCCTGGCAGAGAGAGGGAGAGTCGATTGACCTCTTCTATGCCCGCCTAAGGGAACAAGCCAGCACTGTGCACATCAGAGTCACAGCTGCCTTCCATGCCTGGGAGCAGTTGGGTGGGAAACAGGAAGCTGACCTGCACCATGATGCCGGGGAAGCCCAAACACCATCCCCACTTTTGACTCAAGTCAGTCAACGCAAACCTCAGAAGTCACAAGCCTTGGAACCAGATTATGGGGCCACATGTATCAACCAATTTTGCGTTCACAAACAGGCCGATTCGTAGAATCGGCCTGTTTGCGAACGCAAAAAAGGCTTTTTCCATGTATCAAACCCTATTTTGCCATTCGGTAACCTGTTACTGAATCGCAAAATGGGTTTGCGATTCGATATTTGGAAGGGGCTTGTTTAGGGTGTCCCTTCCAGATACCGAATCGTAACAGTATGTATGAATGTTTTGTGACCGTGAATGCACTCGCAAAACATTCACATTTTGCCACCAACTTCGAGTTGGTGATAACCCCTTCTCAAATGGAAAGGGGTCCTCAAGGGACCCATTCCCCTTTGGGAATGGTGGCAAAAACTTTTTGGGATAGTAGGCAGTGGTCCCAATGACCACTGCCTGCTCTTAAAAAATGAAAAGAAAACTTTTCATTTTTCTTTTTTAAATGCAACCAATTTTCTTTTAAGGAAAACAGGCTGCATTTTTAAAAATAATGATTGCTTTATTGAAAATAAATCATGGACATGGTGGTCTGCTGACCCCAGCAGGCCACCATCCCTGTGATTTTAGCAATTCCTAGGGGGTCCCAAATTGTGAGCTACCTCATTAATATTAATGAGGTAGGTCAATTTGCAACCACCTAGGAATCGCTAAATGAACCTCTTGGAGTTTCATACAGTAGTCATAGAGATTACATAATTGCGATTCACTGAAAATTGCAATTAGGTCATCGCTATTCCAAATGTTGATACATGTGGCCCTATGACTTTAATCCAGGGCAGCCGGGCGGTGCTGCAGTGGTCTCACGGCGGCAGTTGCGTTAGTCATAGGAGAGCCTTAACAGCAGACCGCCGCTGTGAGTGTGCCTGCAGCACATTCCTGCATAGTGTGGCATGCACCATGTCGTGCATGCCACAACGTGCAGGAACGAGGGTGCAATTCCACAACATGTGCTTCCCTGCATGCACCCCCAGGCCCAGATTCGGCCGGTTACATGCATCTCCGCCACCCTTTTCGTGGCGAGCACCCCACTATGAAAATGTGCAGTGGATATGCAAGTCGGAATATGCTCGGCGATGCCGCATGAGGACCGCCAGCATATTCAAGCCCCTTTCTGCTCCGCCACTGCTGTGGGATCCAGGATTCCGGCAGAGACGGTGGTCGTGTAGCGGTCCAGTAGCAGTCCCACCACCACCATCGTAATACGGTGGGCAGACCCTCCGTGGTGGTGGTGGTTGGACCGCCACCACGAGTGCGGCGGTCCCAGAACTGCCATACTCGTAATTAGCCCCATAGACTCTGAGTGAATACATCAAGGTCTAAGCTAAGACCTTGCCTTTGACTGAATTCGAAGCACCTGTTGGAACTGTTATGTTATTATTTTTGATTCCGTTTAAAGTTGTGGAGGAATGTAAGATGGCACAGGGCCATGCCCTGTGAAGTCATGTTGACATGTATACACGCCCTGACCCCGTGTTGGAGGTCATGGGCGAATGAATAAAAAAGGGAATGACCCGCACGCAGTTGCATGCGGAAGTTGGAAATACGCCACCAGTCTCTGCCTCCCTTCTTCCACGCTCTGCACCACTACACTGCACATTTACTGGTGTGGTGCAGAGAAGAATGCTTTCATGAACATTTATCACATTGTGCATGTGGGATTTTTAAGCTCAAATGGTGTAAGCCACCACTAAATCCTCTTTTAAACATTGTTATTTATTAAACAGGGTGATACAACTAAGTCATACTCCGCATGCCCTTTATATAACTTTCCAAATGTTCCCAAATCTATCCATTGAATTCAGGGAAGTAAGTGATCTCTGTTGTGTGTTCTATAGTATAGAACCGGCAGTTTCTGTCCACCCTTTGCAAAGAACCTTTCATTGTGAATTGTAGACATTGGTTTACAACATTCCTTTACAATGCAGAGTTCTTTCTAGAATGGCCTTTCACCTTGCCTCCTTCTACGTCTTCCTGTGTGCACAGGTTGGGAAGCACGCGCACTGTAGGAGTGCTGCCTGCTTCCCAACCTGTGCACCCATGGACCGAGCTTTGCGACCCCTCACCACACAGATAGGCATGCCATACCAGTCACATATGAGAGCAGCTGGCTTTGGAGTCCGCTTACAAATGGACATATTTGGACAGACAACATTATTAAGCATTGGCAAAGCCAGCAGGTCTCGTCTCTGGGGCCTATCTGCTTTGTCAATGCATATGGCAATGCTGTATAGCATAGGGAGAAAAGCAACATTCCTTATTCTCCATCATTGCACCCTATTTTCTTTTTAGCTATGTTGCACAGCATCCCCCCCCCCCCCACCTCCAACCCCGACCCCCGGCGTTGTACGGCATATCGTAAAGCTAATGGCAGAGCTGATAGGTCCCAGAGGGCCACCTACTGACTTTGACCATGCTTGTTTACTTTGCTTTTTCCACACGAAAAACGCTTTCAGCAGCAGTGCTTATGATTCATTTAATGTAAAAGTGAGCGTGTATAGGGCACATTATTAGTTCAATACTTACATAGTGCATTGTCTTGTGGTTTGTTGCCTGCCTTGTTATGTTGGCCTAGGACTAGCTGCCATGCTGCTTTTCTTTGCGCACGTTACACTGAGCCAGGGCTCCCTCCCTCGCCCTTTGCTCTTGCCAAGTTCTTTTGCGCTGTCTGCACTTTCTGTCTTTCACCTTTTCTCTTGTTCGATTTGGGCTCAGACTGCACAACATGTACAAGGTCGCATAACAATGTATTTCGGTTCTTCCTGATATGGCCAGTCTCGCGCACCCAGACATAACATTAGGCGCAAATGACATGAAACTTTGTGTGCCTTTAATACTGGGGTTTTTACTGGCGCTGGACACACTTGGAGAAATCCTTTTCAGTGAGAAGAGCTATGATGTCCTGCTGATGTAATTCTGCATCTAGAGACTGAGGTATGGGGTTCGCTAGTCAAAGCCCAGAGGTCTTCTATTTCTATAATAAACTATCTTACTGCACGGGGAGGGTGGTAATGTTATTTAGACATTTATCCACTGAGTTATGAAATGCTTTCCCCGTTTGTATTCTATGGAATTGTAACCATGCTGCTTATATTATTCATATGCATTATGCTATTAGTACTGACACGTGTACTGTACCTTAGAGCACGTAAGTTGGAATAAACATTTTAACCTATCCAGTGTCTCTTCCTACGCACCTTGTGGACAAGTACGAGTGAGTGACGAAAGAGTGTTCTTGCTTCTGCGAGTCCTGAGATAAAGATACCGTGTTCTGGGTTGTCCAATCATTGGTACTTGGGTGCTAATGGGATGCTAAGCTAGTTGGGTTGGGGTTTTTGGGTGCTACGGTATATGGTAGGCAAACCACTGTGTTCCGGGGTCCCATTATCCTGTGCATAGCTCTGTGTATGTGCAGAAACCTTATGACATGGCGCGACCACCGTGGGGCAGCTTATCTGCGAGATGCTTGAGTAGTACTTGTGCTTGTCCACAAAACCCTCACGTACGCTTCCGGAGGCGTAAGTGACGGTGATACCTCCTATATTAAACGTTTTATAGGTTCTTTCAAGCTTGAAGTTATTAAAAAAGGTTACATAAATAACCCATTTTGTGCTCCCTGTTAGGTTGTCGAATACAATTGTTTAGTTATGGCTGGTGTGGCGATAGCTGCACATAGCCGAGGACCACTCCGAGACCACCTAGGTGTATACGGAGTGCCCGATGCTGGGGTCGAGTTGGTCTTTGTGGTTCAAGCCGATCCGGCTTATCACTTTGAAGTGTTTTACACTTGGATCACTTTTGAGGCGGTGGATGCAGGTGCTTGCTGTTGTTGACAATAGTATTAATACCCTGTCTTCTCGCATTTATACTTTAGAGAATATTGTGTCCTCTGTTGTTGATATTGTACAAGATGATGTTTCTGTGTTATATCATGGTCAGAATCAATTACGTTCAGTTATGCAGTTTGCATGGACTTTGCAAACGCTCAAGTTAGGTAAAGTTCCTTGGCATTTTTTGAACACCTCTGCCTTGTTTCTACCTTTTAACTTAACTGACAAACAGCAATTTATGTCCATGAAAGATGCAACTTACACTCTATTGCATATCGAAAAGATGGATCCTTTGCCGTTCTCTGTTGCAGAACTCGATTCTGCTGTGTGGCTAGTTCATGGGGTTATCGCTTTACCTTTTTCCTTGTTTGAATTTGACTCGTGCATGAAACATTATCCTGTGGGCCGTTACCGGCCCTTGGGCAGTGCTTTCCTGCATGAACTCTGGTCCTTGCCTTTCATGTATAAATGCCTTCGGGACGGCAAGGAAGTCTTTCTCACGGGGGAGTACTGCGACTCGACTATGGGTCATTCGCTATTTGTAAACACATTAAATTGCATGGCTCATGTAGCGTTTCCGCTCCTAATCTTGCTTGTGTGCTGAAAGGTATTCCTGCTCCTGTTATTTCTCCTACTTTCACTCTCCTTTCCAATGGTAGTTATTTACTTTTAAATAACGAAAACTGTTGTGGCCTGCAGGCTGGCATTCCTTACATTGTAACAGTTTCGCACAGGGTTGTCTGCTGCAAAAATGTGCTTTTTCCTCCCCCTCATGGCAAGGTTGATATCTCTATTTGGCCTTCCATCCCTACCATGGAGGCAGATTTCAATAGACTGAGCAGAATAAAGGCACTATTATTGAACGAGGAAGTTATGCTCACGTCCGCCCGGGAGACATTCATTCTCCAGGTGGCGAGTACCCACAGTGAAATACAGGCCCTTTTGAACACTAATCTCCCCCAACATTTTGGGGAGTTAATTCATCGTATTTTTAACGCATCTAACACAGAAGGTCTGGTACACTTTTTTAAAGTCGTGGGGTCTGGTTTGGTGTCCTCCTTCCAAACTATTTTTGGTGTCATCCCGGCGTTTATTCATTCTATTTTTTCCAGCGTCTTTGGCGGTTTCCCGTTGATCATCGCCTTGGCGGCTGGTGTCCTGTTATTAATTTGTTTTATGCGCAATGGCTGCTCCCCGATGGGACCTGCTCGATCCAGAACGCCTCCAGCTGCTTCGTGAGCGCCTTTTGGCTGGTTTTGGTGTCTTGCCATTGGCGACACTGAGTGTGTCATATACTCTTTCCTTTCGCTTTGCGTATTTCACTTGCGTGCAACCTGTAATGACTTGCATCCGCTGTCCTTTCACCTGGACCTTGGATTATTGCCTCTCCAATTCGTCATTGTCTGTTCCGGATTTTGTTCAGTTGATGGGTCCCTTAGAGGCCCATGAGCAGGACTGTTCCGTTGCCGGCTGTATGGCGCGTGCGGCTGCACTGGGGATTTTGGCGCAATGGGATATCTGGGCGGCTGCCCAGGATCTCCTACAACAAAGCTGTTTCGTTTATCACGCAAGTTGTCCCGCATTGCTTTTGGATGCTCCCTCTGCTGAGGAGCATTCCTGCTCTTTTGATCTCATGGATTGGATGGCATCTATGTTTTTTGACGATTCCAATGATGCCCTTTTGGAGGGTATGGCTTTTTTCTGCACTTACACTTTCATGGATTGACTTGTTCTTCGCCGTTTGGGCGCTCCCTGTGCTCTGCTGGAAATTTTTTTGTTTGCCCTCTGTCTTGGCCGCCGGACTGACCAGGGGAGGGTGTCTTGTGGTTTGTTGCCTGCCTTGTTATGTTGGCCTAGGACTAGCTGCCATGCTGCTTTTCTTTGCGCACGTTACACTGAGCCAGGGCTCCTCCCTCGCCCTTTGCTCTTGCCAAGTTCTTTTGCGCTGTCTGCACTTTCTGTCTTTCACCTTTTCTCTTGTTCGATTTGGGCTCAGACTGCACAACATGTACAAGGTCGCATAACAATGTATTTCGGTTCTTCCTGATATGGCCAGTCTCGCGCACCCAGACATAACATTAGGCGCAAATGACATGAAACTTTGTGTGCCTTTAATACTGGGGTTTTTACTGGCGCTGGACACACTTGGAGAAATCCTTTTCAGTGAGAAGAGCTATGATGTCCTGCTGATGTAATTCTGCATCTAGAGACTGAGGTATGGGGGTTCGCTAGTCAAAGCCCAGAGGTCTTCTATTTCTATAATAAACTATCTTACTGCACGGGGAGGGTGGTAATGTTATTTAGACATTTATCCACTGAGTTATGAAATGCTTTCCCCGTTTGTATTCTATGGAATTGTAACCATGCTGCTTATATTATTCATATGCATTATGCTATTAGTACTGACACGTGTACTGTACCTTAGAGCACGTAAGTTGGAATAAACATTTTAACCTATCCAGTGTCTCTTCCTACGCACCTTGTGGACAAGTACGAGTGAGTGACGAAAGAGTGTTCTTGCTTCTGCGAGTCCTGAGATAAAGATACCGTGTTCTGGGTTGTCCAATCATTGGTACTTGGGTGCTAATGGGATGCTAAGCTAGTTGGGTTGGGGTTTTTGGGTGCTACGGTATATGGTAGGCAAACCACTGTATTCCGGGGTCCCATTATCCTGTGCATAGCTCTGTGTATGTGCAGAAACCTTATGACAGCATAATATAACAGCTGCACTTATTTAACACTCGTTGCCTCGTATTTGGTTTCTTTGTGCTTTGAAATGTTTGTAACAGAACCACTATTAACAAATTCAAATTCATATTTTATTGATTTATTCGGATAGAAAAGGCCCAATAAGCTATCCAACATTATGGCAATCTATTATATTATAACACATTAAAAACATTCTAGGGTGCATATAATACACTTTGCATACATACAATATTGGCCAATTAATGTTCTTGAATATTTACACAGCCTGAATTTTCCTTCTAATCTGCCAGGCAGAGTTTAAAAATTTGAAGAGAGCATAAGAGCATATAAATAATTTGGCATTATAACACAGATCGTAAGATTCACTTGCTTTATTTACATTTAGAACCCTGAACAGGGAAATAACAATTTCCTCCTAGGTTTACCATAAATAGTGCAGAATAATAGTAAGTGGAATCTGGTTTTGATTGTGTTGTACTGACAAGGGCAGGCTCCAGGCTGGGGACAGTCTTATTTCGTTTCATGGTCACAATGCCGATCGGCAATACTCCTAACCTAAGTTTGACATAAAGTGAGCATGTGCACGGGGGTGTATGGTTTCCAAGGAAGGCTTACGGTCCTGGATCTTTTTATGTGAAAGGTAGTTGTTGCTTCTAGAAGCCACTTCAACGTTTCCTGGTTTATGGACTCTGTCCACTCTCTGTAACGTTTCTTGGCAGCATACCCATCTCTAGTGCATAATGTAATTGAGAGAGTTAAATCTCAGGGAGATCTGTATCATGAGACAATTTTATTTGCTTAAACAATTGATGTGAATCAGTGCACTCTCTGGAAACAAGATCTCTCACAGTATCCAGACTACTAGGGGGGTCTAAGTGGGGCTTGGTGAAAGATACTTATTATATTTTTATTATACTTTATTATATTATAGTGATGGAGCAAGGTTTCAAAAATTAAACTTGCTTGTACGCAATCCTTCTCATAGTATTAATTTATTAAAATTGTATTGTTATTACTAACCTTTGCATACACTACACAAAGGGGAGAGACGCTTGCATATGTGTTTTGCTAATGAATAACGCTTGTCTGTAATCCAAAATGGCCGCTAAAGCGCGGGAACCTCTCTGCGCATGTCGCAACCTGATCACATGGTGTGACGTCTTTCTTTGCTTGGTGGGAAACTTCTGCTTCTGCGCAGTGTGCACAAAATGGCTGCTTGATGTTTTCACATGCTTCAGCTTGCTCTCATGTCATTACTAAATTGTCGTTTCCTAACGTTACTAATGCGGGATAGTATATATATATTTAAATGGGAATAGAATAGAAATAGTGGGTATACAGTGAAACATTTTATTTGTGATTTTAATATTTCCTTTTTGCACTTTTAGTAATTCATAAACTTGGGCCTGGGTTGGTGACTTGTAACTCGAGAGACGATGGTTCTGCGCATGTATCCTGTGTGCCTGCCAAGTGAAGTCAACTTGGACGTCTCCCAAGGCCATGACCCATTGGCCGAAGATACTGTACTTGATGTTTCCGGTGGACAAAAATGATACTTTTCCCCTGTAAATTGTATAATATTTGTCGTGAGACGGGTGGGAAATAAAGCAAATGTATTAAATTGAAGGGGTGGGAACGTAAAGGACAATAGGCTTTACAATTTAGAACAAATCAATATGGTGCGACAATCCACCCCTGTCCCTGTCCAATCAGAAGTAGTGGTCCCATATTTTAGCAACATTAAGGGGAGGTACATGGGCATAGAAGGGTATAATAGAATATGGCATTAGTTAATTAGTTAGAGCCGACTCTCAGAACACACAGAAGAGCTCCAGACTGCTGAGCTGATCGATTGCAGACTGAATCCCTGTCCGGAAGAGGTCCTGAGGAGGGGCGGCGGAGTCCATTAGAAGGAAGGCATGGGAGAATCGAGAGAAGTCGAGTATCAGAGAGGGGAACGACGCTGGCGTCGTTGTAGAGAGGTCACCAGTCCTGTCCTGATCCTGGAGGAAGTCTTTGCTCTTCATCCTTCCTGGGTCCTATCTTTTCAACTCCTTGGCTAAGGGGTTTGGTTCTCGCACTTAGGTAAATATAATGCAACCTTTAGTTGCGCTGCTGTCTCTATCTTCTCCTCTTCTTTAAACACCGTCATTGATTAGCAATAATCATTTCTATGCTTAATCCTGGGTATTTCGATTAAGTACCATGTGGCTTTGTATTTTACTCTGCTAAATCTTTAGATAAACATTTTAAAACTTCCTGACTCAGTGGTTATTTCAGGATTTTGTATTATAATGAATGTCACTCATTTTAAACTTCCCAATTAGCAAAGGATTCATCGGTAAGTCATTACTCTTCAATCAGAAGGTAATTGGTAGCAGGGATTTTTGATAAGAGTAACAACTGATAAACCCAGTGTAAGTATTAGCGTAGTGTAAATGTATGGGCCCAAGTGAGTGTATGGTGTATGAATGCTGTTTGCTAATATCGCGCTGGATCAATTTTCTGGTTATCAGAGGACGGTTATGGTTACTCTTTGTTAATTGGGTAATGAGAATTTTTATTTGTATTTTTATGAACTAACATCCGCTGTAAATTTAAAGTTTTGTTTTATGTTGTCCAGAATACCCCGGGGTAAAAAGGAATAGCGGATGGCAAGTGGAAGCCATACTGCAGTGAGGTTATCTGTCAGGCAGAATTAGTACTGAGAAGTTAAGCAGGACTTTCAGTACTCGTTAGGGATTCTATGCGTGTGAGTAATAGCAAAAGAGTACGCTGATGAAAATTTGATGTTATATCACCTAGTAAGGGTAACATTGGAGAAGTAACAGGTACTTCTGGAGCTTGTGTGAAGAGTAGACGGAAGTGTTTTACTCGTAGTGTATGTTTAGTAAATGGAAAGGTTTTACTAAAGTGTGGGAGAAAACTATCTTTTCTATTTTAGAGGAAACTGGCACGATAGCGAATGTTTTATGTTGTTACTGAAATTTAATTAAGATTTATAGAGAAAATAAGTTTGCGTAAATTTTTGTAAAGGGAGGGTCAGTTGCCGGAGAGGGAGCTGACGTCACAAAACGCCGCGCTGAGATTGGTTGAATCAGCGGGTGTGGAACGAACCCTAGTAAAGGAGGGGTCAGTAGTCAGGAGTAGTACTGACGTCACAGGTGCCGCGCTGGGATTGGTTAAACCAGCAAGGACAGAAAAGAGCAGATTGTAAAGGAGGGGTTGACAGAGAAACGTCACCAAAAGGCCGCGCAAGGATTGGTTCAGGAAATAAAAGTTAGCAGACATTTGATTGGTCGAGAATTTAGAAGCAAAATTCTTAGTGGATAAAGATTGCATGTTAAAACGCGATCCGACTTTAACAGGAACTCGTCCGGATAGGAGATTCCTAGGTTTTGCAGAATATAATTTTGTACATCGAAGATTAGATAGAATGTACGGAGAAAGGAGAAAAATGTCATTTTTACAAAAGATTAAGAATTATTTTAAAAAGGACAAACCAATCAAAACTAGAGAAGGAATTATTATTCCACCAGCTAAAACGCCCGCTTCATTTATGATGATGGAAAGAGGTTATCATACTTGTGTATGGATGGAGAATTGGATAGAATACACCAAAAATGATGGAGTATTAGCATTTCCTGAGAATGGTACCTTTAATGGAAGAATTCTTCAAAACTTGAGATTGAGGATGAATGACTTAGAACCCAGACCTAGATTAACCCAATACGAAGCTCTAGAAGAATGGGAAACCGAGGCATTTGAGCGTGATCGACCTCGGAGTAATAGGAGTTATCCAGGATTTTTTCCCAGATATCAACGTGAGTCTAGGGATGGTCAGATGAAACAATGGAGAAGGGCAATGATTACAGAAGGATTATATCCATTGTTCTCAGCAGAGGAGAAATTAGGAAGTAAGTGCACAGAAAAGACAAAACATTTAATGAGAAATGAGGAGTCTGAAGACGAATTTATGGAGGAAATGTTAAGAAATCCCCCACCATATCAGGAAGGGACAAGTGGATGCAACCCAAGTGCACCACCAAAAACTCCATTAGTGCCACAGGTAATGCATGAATTCACCCCGAGTAGAATACTTCATGACAAAGAAAAAGAAGCCATAGAAAAGACCAGAGCAGAATTGATACAGAAAATAACTCAGATAAAAGTACATCCTGATTCATTGACCATACCAGTAACAATTGGTCCAGTAGTTCCATTATATGGTACTCAGGGAAGCTGTCCTCCACCGATAATTACACCTACTACTGTGAATAATCCCAAACCTGAAGCTCCAGTTATAATTGAGGATCAATTTAGTGACTGTGAATCCACAATATCACTCATGGACTTACCTATTAGAGGTTCTGTAAATAGTACTCCCAGAAAAGAGGTACCTGGAGGTTCAAAAGATGTAAGTTTGGTGACTTCATCAGGAACAAAAAGTGCTACCATAGTAACACCTGAAGATCTGGAAAGATGGGTGCAAGGGTCAGTTAAACAGTGTACGCCTCCGAAAATAATGGACATTCATAAATTGAAAGTCGAATTAGAAGAAATAATAGCAGGAAATGTAGGACTAGAACGCTTAAATACCTATGATGAAGAAGAATTATTATTCCTGTGCAGGAGTATCACAAGAAATGTAAAGATATTCCATGAAAAATTGTCCAATTTAGCACTACAGATGGGCATAGAAATAGGGAGATCAAAGGTACTACAGAAACCCTATAGAGCAGAATTTGCAGACAAAGATTTAGAAAATATGAATGCCTCTGGAAGAAGATTACAAATAAGAGAATTAATGTTAGTTTTGCAAAAATGGGGAGACCTAGATAAATGGAAAACTAGGTGGGCCAAGAAAAAGGAAGAAGCACGAACAAGTAGAACAGCATCAGAATATGTGATGAAGGAATCAGGGAAAACAGACCAAATGTATCCAATGCGAGAAGTTGCGGGAGGAGGATATGTACATGTCCCATGGAGCAGACAAGATATTTTATCATTTACGAATGATTTTCCAAAGTTGAGAGAAAAACCTATTGAATGGTACAAGCAGGTTGACAGGTTTGTGAAGGTGTCGAAGGTATTGTTGAAGGATTTGGATGGTTTGTTTGACATAGTGGTACCTGCCGATTTATGGACAGATTGCAAAATCACAGTGGATTGGCCAAGTGATGAATATCCTAGAGATCCGAAAACAGGTGCTCCGTCAAATGATGTAATGAAAAAGTATCACCAAGTGATAACTTACCTGAAAGGGAAAATACCACCGAAAGAAACAGATTGGGTAAAAATAGATCGAACTACTCAAGAAGCTAATGAATCAGTGCATTCCTACTATGAGCGTTTATTGCAGGTATTTAAACAGTATAGTGGATTTGAGGATATTGGAGACAAGAACATGAGTCAGTTTGTGTATCGGTTTGTTTACGGTTTGAAACCAGAGATTTGTCAGATGATTAAACAACACATGCTGTGTTGGCAGGGAAAGCCCATAGATGAGATTTTGAAGTATGCAAAATATTGTGGAGACGATATTGAGGATAGACACAAGAAATTACAAGAAAAGGTGATGTGGGCACAGGTGAAAATGGCAGAGAAGCAGGGAATCAATTTGGAAAATCCAAGTGAAAATCCAGGAAAAGATTCTGGAACGAATGGTGATACTGGGAATGGTGGAAAATTTAGAGGACGAATGAGTAGAGAAGAAGCTAAAAAGAAATTTCCTTGTCATGGATGCGGAAAATTGGGGCATTGGAAGGATGAATGTAAAAAGATTCGGAATAATAATGGCCCAAATCAAAATTTAAATCCACAGACGCAGAATGACTCACAGCAGAGTGTAAATCCTCAGAGTCAGTTGCCACCTGCTCCTATTCAGGGTAATGTAAGCAGAGCAAAGCATGGTACGGACATCGGATATCAGGGAGGAAGTGGTAAGAATGATTATATGACATCACAATTTCTTTTGCAGGACAATTACTGTGAATTCAACTCATGACGGTGCCTAGGAGAGGGGAAGAAGGAGTGCATACTTGGCGCATCCTTACAGGTAGATCAGTCAGGTCCATATGTTGAAGGGAATGTGAAAGGTAATAATATTACTTTCCTTTTGGACACTGGTGCTACCCGGTCTACTGTGAGAACAGCAGACATTCCAGACCTTCCTCTCTCTGGTGAAAATATCCAAGTAGTAGGGGTAGCTAATCAGCGAATTAGAACACCTCTTACCGAACCCATGGAAGTTAAAATTGGAAACTTCAGAGAAATGCATCAATTTGTAGTATGTGATTCTAGTCCAGTAAACTTATTAGGTAGGGATTTATTGTGCAAAATGAATTGTACAATTTTCTGCACACCGGATGGTGTGGCCGTTCAAACACCAGATGAAGATCAAGTATATACATTTATGATTGCAAAACAAGGTACAGAAGTGGATGAAATGTTTTCGTTAATAACAAAAGATGAGTTGCCAGAAGAATTAAAAGGTACAGTAAACCCCATAGTATGGGATTTCACCGGAAAGGAAGTAGGACTTATGGATAAAATAGATCCAGTTAAAATTACTGTAAAAGAAGGTGCGATTTTCCCAAATACCAAACAGTACAAAATGAGTGCAGAAGTAAAAGCAGGAGTCATTGAAGAAATAAATCGAATGGTAGAACAAAATATCTTAAAAGAAGTAATGAGTAGCCCATGTAATTCACCTATAATGGGGTTGAAGAAACCTAGTGGAAAATATAGGATTGTTCAGGACCTGAGGAAAATAAATAAGATTGTAGAACCATGTTGTCCCATAGTACCAAATCCTGCAGTAATTCTATACCAGATTCCATGGAATGCAGGATGGTTCACAGTAATTGATTTGTGTCAAGCATTCTTTTCTATACCATTACATCCAGACAGCCAGTATCTCTTCTCATTTAAATTTGAGAACAAAGTCTATGTGTGGAATCGTGTTCCTCAGGGGTACACAGAAAGTCCTTCCATCTTCAACCAGATACTGAAAAAGTGCCTTGAAAAACTAGTGATGCCAGGAAGCTCAGTCTTAGTCCAATATATCGACGACTTATTGGTGGCATCGAACACCAGAGAGGACTGTGTTGTTGATTCCATAGCATTATTAAATCTTTTGGCAGAAGAAGGGCATAAGGTCTCACCTGAAAAGTTGCAATTCTGTACAACAGCTGTTAAATATCTGGGACACCAAATTGAGAGAGGAAAAAGAAGAGTAACAGCTGAAAGAGTAGCATTAATAAAGAAAATGCAAATGCCTGTAACACAAAGACAAGTGAGAATGTTCCTAGGAATAGTAGGTTACTGTCGACAATGGATACCAGGATTTTCCATGTTGGCTAAGCCCTTAATTAACATGACAAAAAAGAAAGCAAAGGACCCTGTTGAGTGGGAGGACGAAAGTGTAGAAGCTTTTGTAAAATTGAGAAATGCCCTATGTTCAGCACCTGCCTTAGGCATGCCTGATTATAAAAGAGAATTTGCATTGTTCTGTCATGAGAGAGAAAATTGTGCACTTTCTGTCCTAACTCAAAGACATGGACTGGAAAGACGTCCTATAGCATATTTTTCTGCTACATTGGACCCAGTAGCAGCCGCATTGCCAGGGTGCTTAAAAGCAGTAGCGGCTACTTGTCTGAGCATTGAACAAAGTGAGTCAATTGTGATGGGACACCCTGTAAAAGTGTATGTTCCACATGCAGTTGTCATTCTGTTGACAAGAACCCGAACTCAGCATCTTACTCCTAGTCGGCTGACTAAATATGAAAGAATAATAATGGGTGCTGAAAATGTGAACATGGTAAGGTGTACTATAATAAATCCAGCAACCTTACTACCAGACCCACGTCATGAAAGAATAAAAGACGATGAAGAAGATGAACATGATTGTATACAAATTACAGAATTATGCACAAAACCACGTCCAGATATAGAGGAACAGCCTCTTAAAAAGCCAGACAGGGAGCTATTTGTTGATGGTTCATGTCAAAGACATGAAGACGGCAAACTAACTGCTGCCTATGCGGTATGTGAATTAACTGGAATAGTTGAAGCATCCTATTTACCAGGAGTCAAATCTGCACAAGTAGCTGAATTGATTGCTTTGATAAAAGCATGCAAAATTGGGAGGAATCAGAGAGTGACCATATTTACAGATAGTCAATATGGTTACGGGGTCGTGCATGATTTTGGCCAACTGTGGATGCAGAGGGATTTCATGACTTCTTCAGGATCCCCCATTAAAAATGGACAATTTGTAAGGGAATTGCTAGAAGCAATACAATCACCAAAAGAATTGGCTGTGGTGAAATGTGCCGCACACCAGTCAGGAGATGACTGGGTGGTAGTCGGCAACAGATATGCGGATCTGGTGGCTCAACATTGTGCCAAAACCAGATTGTCAGTCAATAAGAGGGTGGAAAGAATGGGAATCAGCTGCCAACTTATGCTGTATATGCCACCTGAAACTTGGAATGAGGTAAAGAAATTGCAAGATGAGGTTGATGAAAATGAGAGGAATTTGTGGATCAAAGTGGGTTGTTCCCAAAGAAGTGAGGATGAAGTGTGGATCAGCGCTGATGGCAGACAAGTCATGCCAGACTGTTTACTCTCACAAATGGCTAGAATGCATCATGGAGACACACACATAGGGAGAGATGCAATGATTAGACTGTCAGACAAAATTGGTACAATCCCAAATTCAGAGCGGTTGCAGAGAGTCTTTGCCAGAGATGTCTAACTTGCCAGATGCATAATCCGGGGAGGAAGACAGTAATTGGATTTGGAAAAATTGGAAAGGCAGAGGGTCCATTTATGAGACTTCAGTTTGATTTCATACAGTTACCACCATGTAGAGGGCTGAAATATGTACTAGTCATAGTGTGTCTGTTTTCAAAGTGGGTGGAGGCTTACCCTACTAGGAGAAATGACAGCATTACAGTTGCAAAACTGTTGCTACGAGAACTCATTCCTAGATTTGGTTTTCCAGTAACTTTGGAATCAGATAGAGGAAAACATTTTAACAGCGAAATGAATCAAATAATCTGTGAAGCATTCCAAATCAAACAGAAACTGCATTGTGCATATCGCCCAGACGCTTCTGGAGTGGTTGAACAATTGAATGGCACTATAAAGTCAAGACTGGGAAAAATGTGTGCATCAACATCATTAGAGTGGCCAGATGCATTACCACTAGTTTTAATGGGAATCAGAAGTATACCTGACAGAACCACAGGATTGAGCCCCCACGAAATAATGATGGGAAGAGCAATGAGACAAACACATGTTCCCACAAACAAACTGGTGAATATATCTGATGATATGGTTCTGGACTATTGTAAAGGATTGGCTGATCTAGTGCGTTCTGTCTCTCATCAGGTTGGAGAAGACGCAGTTTCCAGGCAGCCCGAGCAAGAACATGATCTGAATCCTGGTGACTGGGTGGTAGTGAAGAATCACACCAGAGAAACGTGTCTATCACCTAGATGGGGCAGACCGTGTCAAGTCATACTGACAACGAATACAGCAGTGAAGTGTGCCGGATTTCCTAATTGGATTCACGTAAGCCACACCAAAAGAGTGCCAGATCCTGAAGAAGAAAATATTCAGACAACGCCAATCACTGAAGAAGCTGAAGGTTGCCCAGCGGAGGAATCTCAAGTTCGAGATTCAAGAGAAGCTGAAGAAGAACAACCGAGCACAAGTCAGGATTGGATACCAGTGGTAGAGGTTCCTGAAATATACCACAGAACAAGAAGTCAAACAAAATTGGAAGAAATTGAAGAAGATCAGATAGGTGAAGAAGAAGCAGTTCAGGAACAAGAAGAAAAGACACTAAGAAATCCTGAACAAGGTCAGATAGGGAAAGAAAAATGGACTCAAAACAGTGAAGACCTAATAGACTTTGATCAGGGACAGACAGGTTTAGAAGAATCCGGTCAGGCTGCAGAAGCTCACAGTGCAATAAGCCCTGATCAGAACAAGTTAGAAAAACATGAACTTGAAGAAATAAATAAAGAACAAGGTCAGTTATTGGAAACTCACAGCGGAACTGTTACAGAGAAACCAATTAGACCTGAAAAAGAGCAAACAAGAAACACAGTAATTAAAGAACACGAAACAGTGCAAAGCAGCGAAATTAACAAGATCTCTGAAGACAAAAACAAGAAAGCAGTGCCAACAAAGAAAACAAGAAAAGGAGATCATTGGCCAAGTGTCATTAAAAGAGTGAAGTACCACATAACAACCAGAAGTGAAGATCCAGATCAAGTGAATGAAGTAACAAGCCAAACTGAACAAGAAAATAAAACTGAGAAAAGAAGAAGTAAAAGACTGAAACTTGTGAATAACAAATTCAAAGGTCCTGATTGGACTTATATCATTCTTGAAGATTTTGAAAGCTCAGAGTCAAGTGACAGTGGTGGCGAAGGAACAAGTGCAGAATTAACGTACGAAGAAGAAACAAGACCACCCTGACTAAGCAAAAGAATAAGCTAAAGAAAAGAAGAAAAGATAAGAAGAGCAATCTTCCTTGTCGAAAAATGCCTGATGATAGAGTTACTGGGAGACCAAAACAGAAGTGTTGTAGGAAGATGCTGTGCAATCTGCATATGTAGTCTAGTATTGGTGCTTATAGTATGGTTAGTCCTGATTGTAGCAATTCCTTACCTTATGATAATAGATAAGAAGATTAATAATGAAACTAAAGGGAGGACAGCAAACATGAAGGGCAATAGAGTAGAACTAATGGTAGAAAATGAACCAGAAATTCATCATGAAATAGCTGATAACGACACTAGTTTAAATGTTTTCACAAAATTATTGTTTCAGTATGTAGACACAATGGAAGTTAGTAATTGTTATGTCTGTATGAAGTTACCTGAATCAGTAGCAGAAGGATTAACATACCATCACTTACCACTGACATATGGCATATCATGTAGTGTTTTGTCTAGTTTATTTTATAGAACAGGGAAACTTCAGTATTATTATTCAAACTTAGATGTGATATTTTCTGAGGTTCCGATTCGCAAGAGTATGAACCCAGTGCTTACTAGTCAAGACGCACAGTTTATGGGAGAATTTTTCTTAACACATGAAATCGATAGACATAACACATGCACATAGACACAATCTAACATGTTCCTTACATGAAGAAGAAAAGATCTTTTTGAATTTAGTAGAAGATAGAAGACAAGATTTTCAAAAGAAAGCTTCTGAGCATAAGGCTCATTTACCACCTTGGGCAGAGAAAGAAGGGAGTTACACACCTGGAAAGGCTCAAGCTGCTATGGCTCTGGATTTTGTAAAGACAGGAAAAATTTGTCTTCATAGGTTAAAGACTGATTATAACAATGTTTTCATCGGTACCAGTGAATGTGAACACAATTTTTTAATTATTGGAGGTTGGGGACTTAAAGGAGGAACAGATTCAGTTTTTCCTGGAATCTATTATGTATGTGGGAATAAGGCTTACTTTAGGCTTCCTGCACGGTGGTATGGAAGTTGTTATTTTGGAATAGTATTTCCAAAGATATACCACGTAAAAAGAAACACTGGAAGCAATGAAAACAATAATGAATTAATACGTAGTAAAAGAGCTAGTTTTTCAGAAATTTTAGGTGATATATTTGGTGCATTGATACCTTCAGTGGGAATAATTCTGAACTCAAGGAAAATATGTAAATTGTCTACAGTAGTTGATCGTTTATCAACTGACACTGCTGGAGGATTTCTAATGATTAATGCGGAAATGGTTGCGATTAGATCTATGGTGATGCAAAATCGACTTGCTCTTGATATTATATTGGCAAAAGAGGGCGGAGTCTGTAAATTATTAAGGACGAAACATTGTTGCACTTATATGCCTGATAAGAGTGCCGAAATTGGAACGTATATACAGAATATAACAAAACTTGAGAAAGAACTTAAACCACTGGAAGTTGATAGTGTATGGGAAAGATTGACAAATAGTATCTCGTCAATTGGAACCTGGTTTGCTAATGTAGGAAAAGGACTTATAGGTCAAATATTAGTACCCTTAGCAGGGATAGCAATAATAATATTGGCAATAATGATATGGTGCAAATGCTATAGAAAGAATGGAACATACAAAGTGACAGAAAAAGGAAAGAAGAGAAAACTAGATGAAATAGAACTTGAAGAATGGAGAAGTGAACTATACAAAAAGTTGAAAGGGGATGTGAAAAACAGAAAATGTAAAAATGAGAATGAAACGAATTTGCTAGAAGTTGGCATCTGATTGAGGGTAGTGTTTTGATGGCTCAGAAACGCCATCAGAGAGGGGATTGATGGAGCAAGGTTTCAAAAATGAAACTTGCTTGTACGCAATCCTTCTCATAGTATTAATTTATTAAAATTGTATTGTTATTACTAACCTTTGCATACACTACACAAAGGGGAGAGATGCTTGCATATGTGTTTTTTCTAATGAATAACGCTTGTCTGTAATCCAAAATGGCCGCTAAAGCGCGGGAACCTCTCTGCGCATGTCGCAACCTGATCACATGGTGTGACGTCTTTCTTTGCTTGGTGGGAAACTTCTGCTTCTGCGCAGTGTGCACAAAATGGCTGCTTGATGTTTTCACATGCTTCAGCTTGCTCTCATGTCATTACTAAATTGTCGTTTCCTAACGTTACTAATGCGGGATAGTATATATATATTTAAATGGGAATAGAATAGAAATAGTGGGTATACAGTGAAACATTTTATTTGTGATTTTAATATTTCCTTCTTGCACTTTTAGTAATTCGTAAACTTGGGCCTGGGTTGGTGACTTGTAACTCGAGAGACGATGGTTCTGAGCATGTATCCTGTGTGCCTGCCAAGTGAAGTCAACTTGGACGTCTCCCAAGGCCATGACCCATTGGCCGAAGATACTGTACTTGATGTTTCCGGTGGACAAAAATGATACTTTTCCCCTGTAAATTGTATAATATTTGTCGTGAGACGGGTGGGAAATAAAGCAAATGTATTAAATTGAAGGGGTGGGAACGTAAAGGACAATAGGCTTTACAATTTAGAACAAATCAATATGGTGCGACAATCCACCCCCTGTCCCTGTCCAATCAGAAGTAGTGGTCCCATATTTTAGCAACATTAAGGGGAGGTACATGGGCATAGAAGGGTATAATAGAATATGGCATTAGTTAATTAGTTAGAGCCGACTCTCAGAACACACAGAAGAGCTCCAGACTGCTGAGCTGATCGATTGCAGACTGAATCCCTGTCCGGAAGATGTCCTGAGGAGGGGGAGGCGGAGTCCATTAGAAGGAAGGCACGGGAGAATCGAGAGAAGTCGAGTATCAGAGAGGGGAACGACGCTGGCGTCGTTGTAGAGAGGTCACCAGTCCTGTCCTGATCCTGAAGGAAGTCTTTGCTCTTCATCCTTCCTGGGTCCTATCTTTTCAACTCCTTGGCTAAGGGGTTTGGTTCTCGCACTTAGGTAAATATAATGCAACCTTTAGTTGCGCTGCTGTCTCTATCTTCTCCTCTTCTTTAAACACAGTCATTGATTAGCAATAATCATTTCTATGCTTAATCCTGGGTATTTCGATTAAGTACCATGTGGCTTTGTATTTTACTCTGCTAAATCTTTAGATAAACATTTTAAAACTTCCTGACTCAGTGGTTATTTCAGGATTTTGTATTATAATGAATGTCACTCATTTTAAACTTCCCAATTAGCAAAGGATTCATCGGTAAGTCATTACTCTTCAATCAGAAGGTAATTGGTAGCAGGGATTTTTGATAAGAGTAACAACTGATAAACCCAGTGTAAGTATTAGCGTAGTGTAAATGTATGGGCCCAAGTGAGTATATGGTGTATGAATGCTGTTTGCTAATATCGCGCTGGATCAATAGCACCAGACGTATATAGTGCCTTAAAGAGTAGCAACCAACCAGTGGCGGGCGGCATGGCTCACCGGTGATGAGGCGGGCACGGGGGATCACGGGAGGGGGGGGTTGGAATTAAAAAAAAAACTTACCTGCCTCACACTCTGACAGGAACAGGAAGCAGGCAGCCAGGCTCCCTCCCCTAAACCAATCACAACACTGCAATGCAGCGTTGTGATTGGTCTGAGCGCTGTGACATGGCACTCAGCCAGGGGCTGGAGGGATAGGCATGTTCTCCATGCAGGCTGTAATGCAGCCTGTTTGGAGAAGAGGGAAAGTGCGCATGACTGGTTTGGGGGACCCGGGAGGGCTGACCAAACAGTCATGGCACACTCAGGAGTGGGCAAACCACTCCTCCCGTGCTCCGAGGGCAGAGCAGCCCCACCCACCCATCGCCGCAAAGCACCAGGACACGAAGCATAAAATGATAATAACTCTAAGTAATTGTCATTTTATGTTTCTCACTGCTTAAAAGCAGTGGGGTGACGCTCCTCCGACATAGCGGAGGAGCCACCCCTGCAACCAACTCTCCTGGAAATTGGAGCAGATGAGCCCCATGCCACAAGTCTCCAAAAGCCATAGACATGTTTTTCCTTTTCCTATGCTGCACTATGTAAGTCTTCCCAGTTTTTGTGGTAGTAGTCCTCCTTCTTTCTTACTATTAGTAACTTATACACCGATTGTAGGGTTCAAGTTCCTTAAATGTCGGAAGATTTAATTATTGGCAACAGGGCTTGCTTAATCAATCTGCAATCTTTATTGTGCTAGTGGTTCCTCCTAGTGAAGTCACAGTTTCCATTTTTTTCCCTGCAACTTGTCGGAACTTGTTTCGTACAGTAGAGATTGGCCTCATGCATAGTTATGTTATACTTGCACCAAAAACTGAGGTAGTCTGCCTCTGGGAGGCAGGGCTGGAATTCTAGAGAGTGGAAGAGAGGCTCAGCTACAACTTGGAGGTAGATGGAGATCATTGAGCTGCCATTTTACTTGTTTTCAAGTTAGATGTTCATGCCTTCCAGCTCACAATTTTGACACACTGGTTGAGGTTGATTTAACCAGATAGGCAATTGATCATAATCACTTTTGACCTTCAGTACCACCTGGCAGTCTTATAACTTATAGCGTATAATTTTCACCTGGCTTAAACTCTTCTGAAAATCAAAATCTTCCCATATGGACCCAAGATCAGCAATATGGCTGATGAGTAAAGGGGGATGCTGATGTGAAATCGAAGGAAGATACTTAGTTTGATGATGATTTTTTGTTAGGTAATTCTAAACTTTAATGGGGCAGAAGAAGCATTATATTAAATGTCATAGGTAAGCCAGGGACTTGGTCTGGAGTCCTCCATAGCTGAGCCCAGCTTTAGATGATTTTCCTTGTATTCGCCCCCAGGGCTACAATACTGTATTTGCCAGTATTGAGGTTTGTAGGTACGTGTGGATCTTCTCCTGCTTGTGAATGGAAAGAAACAACCGCTTGTGTACATCTAAAGGCCAGTTTCTTGATGCTAAAACACACGTTATTGTGTGAAGTATCCCCTCCTTGCGAATCCGCTATAGGTTCATAGGTAATTGGGACTGCATGTTTGGGAACATCTTGGTGAACTGCAGACCTGGGTCTGGATCTAATGTGTGCTCAGCTACATGGCACTTTGTTCTACCCTGCCCGTTCATGCGCTCTTTTGTAGACAGCTCTTGGTCTTGCAATTGTGTTGTTTCAAATTAGGCGTCCCTTATGTACTTAGGGACTCATTTACAATATTTTGACACACGGCAGCACAGCAAGCCTTCCTGTTGCGCTGCCATGCATCAAAAGAAAAGGGCAGGAATGCCACACATCTACAAGATATGGCGCATTCCTGTCCTTTTCCCCTGCACTGGTGCACAATGGGCTGCCATGTGCCAACGCAGGCACCCTTGTGCCATGGTTCCTAGGGTGTTTGCGTTGTAGGGGTGATTGTTTTTGTGCAGAAAGGGAAACCTTCCTGCACAAAAACAAATCTCGAGAGGTGTTTTCCTCTTTCTATGTGTGTTACAGAATGCAGCACACATTGAAAAAGGAAAAATGAAGAGAAATAAGGTATTTCTCCTTGTTGCTCCTCCCTTACGCCAAAACCTTGTAAATTTGTGAATGCGTCAGAATCCATGGGTGATGCGTGGGAGCACCCACAGCAACATCCACATTTAGAAGGCATTGAAAAGCCATGTAAGGGTGGCTTTATGTGGCCTTGTAAATATGGGCAGGAGCACTGCCCTGCCAGTGCGTCACAAAAAGTGACTCACCGGTGGTGCAATGGGCTTGTAAATAAGCCCCTTAGTGTAGGTGCTAGTGTTCCCTTGCTGAGAGGATTCTATGACAGGTTTCAAGAAGATTATAGGATTTTGTTGAAAGTTGGAATAATCATGCATGCCATCGTGTAAACCACTGAGCTTCTCCACAGTGGTAGTTGGTTCACCCCATCGCATAACTGTGGGTTTCTGGGATAGTTTCTGGCACAGTACAATTCTGTGCTTTGTGTAAATGATTTGTGAAATAGTCAAAGGGGCACTTCCTCCAGTCTCCGAAGAACTCCTAAGTGCCCCATGCATTTAAAACTGAAGTACCAGGGAACAAGTGATGGATGAGCGGAGCGCAGTACAGCAGCAGCCTCAGGTACTTCGGAAGCTCTATTACCTGCCAACCTTGAAAGCTTCAGGGTCTCAGTGGCCTCAGGAGCTCAGCACTCCACAGCTACAACTAAGCATTGATTTACAACATGGAGCCAAGCTGCCGGTAGCGGCCTTCACCCTCTGTGACACCCAAGTTGCTATTGGGCCCGAACACATGGCCAGACATCGGAAACTGATCACAAACTGTCCAGCTCCCACAGTGCTTAACTTGCAAAAGAATAAGTGCCAGTGCCCAACATTTTTCTCAGAAACCCAGGACCAGCATGGTCTAAGGTCGTGTTGTAAAATAGTAGGGGTGCACAGTCTTGATTCCATCTCATGCATCTTTAATCCACAACCAGACACTCCCTGCCATTTTATTTCACTCATGCACGTTCTTTTTCATACCTGCTTTTTCCCTTTGTCACTATTTTTTCCTTCTTTCTCATTTTCTTCTTTCCTACTTTTATAATTTTGCAATTACTCTGGATTATGTCTGTTAAGGAAAAATAAGTGCTGGTCTCCAAAATCAGTGCGGTGGGCTCCACCTTCAACCACCAGTTCAAACTAAGCATTGGATTTCCATTGAGGAAGATGTCTGGAGCCAAAGGAGAAGAGGCATATGTTGCGTTACGCCCAGAACTATTGACTTTGGAACTGGGAAGCCAGGTTCGACTCGCTGCGTTGGCTCCACTTCCTGTGCTACTGGGCAAATAATGTAATCTACTATTTCCCAAAAAATAATAATGTGACATTGTGTCATGTCACTGGCGCTCTAATACCTGTGTTTCAAGTTCGTGCACTATAAAACTGAAAAAAAGGTAGGGAAATATGGGACAAGCGCAGGCTCTAGTCAGCGTGCACGCGGAGAGGGGCTCAAGCACACTTAGGGTCTGTTTAAGAGTCTGGCAGTCCACGGACTGCCAAACTTGTTTGGGCGTGGTGGTGGTCTCCTGAACACCCGATTATGATTCAGGCGGTTGGACCGCCACAGCCCCGCCACAGCCTCCAGGGAACCGCCGTTCCCTGGTGGTGTTGCGGTGGTCAGGAGGCCATAATATGCTTGGCGGGACCACAGTGGTCCTGCCAGGCATATTATGAGTTTCTTCTTCACCGGTGGTGTCACGGAGGTTCTTGCTCCATGCACTCTGTGGCGGAGAGGAAACAAAGGGGGCCCTGCAGGGCCCCCTGTGCCTCCTCCATATGTGGATGCACCCTTGTGAGTACGCACACCAGTTCCTGCATGGCATGGACTTTTCAGTCCATGCTGTGCAGGAACTGTTTTTGGCGTTCCCTTTGCGGTGCCCATTTACCAAGCACCGCCAAGGGAACGTCAAAAACAAAGCTTGCCAGACAGGAGGAAACTCCTAATCTGGTAGGCGGTCTGACCACGGCTTTGGCGGTGCGGTGGCGGGGCGGACCCGAAGTCGCACTGCCAAAGTTGTAATCAGACCCTTAGTTGCTTCCACAACCACCACCACAGGCCGGCAGCAACTTTCATTCTTTAACCAATAGACATTGAAAAAAGCATCCAACAAATAGCTAAAAATTACTTCTGTTTTTAAACTTTCTAGAGAATCCATCACATCCCCACAATAACGAAATACAATTTTTTATGTTGATAGATGGTTCATCCTGGTGCTTGTCGACTGATTAATAAACTTTTCAGTAGGTCCTAGAATAGGAAAGAGTTGCAGTGCCAGGGAAAAAACTTCCACTAACGTCCTCTAACACGCTTGAAATGAAAGTGATAGACCATAGGATTGTAATTGCTACAGCTTCAGGCCTTGAAAATAAAAAAATAAATGATCATATAAACTATACAACATATTAAAACTTACTGTGTTTACGTGGAACAATAGACACACACAGAAAGGAAAATACATAATGGTATGTCATTTATTTGTAAAAATTGTAGAAATTGGTAAACAAACCTTTCTTCCCACTAGCTGCCGAGGCCCTTTGCTTTTTGCAACAGTAGTTGACTGATGGGGTATGATAATTGCAATGATAAATGCTTGATGGGGCCATCATTACCAGCTCAGTAACTGAGGCAGGAAAATTAATTATGTTCCAGATGTCAAAAAATAATGGAAAAAGAGTAAGTGTCATGATTTTAAAAAACTGAAGGTTTTTAAGGACTTTCTAACATACAAAAATGCATTAAACACCAATGAGTTTGATAATGATGAAACAAGAAAAAGTTAAGAAATCAGTTTCAATACTTTTGTTTCCATTTTATAACGTGTCCATGTATATACTATTATAACATTTATACTATTTTAGATGTCTAGGGACCACTGTCTTTAGAAGTTACATGTATATCGCACTGCATTTACGGAAAGAATTCAAAGATGATGCATCATTGACTAAGTTTAAGGTTCCACTTGTCAAAAGACCTAGTGTGGACCACACCATGCCTTACAGTGGGCTTTGGGCCAACCCACTGCTTACCATTGTTTGGCTTTCTTGTCACCTCATTTTCTTGCTGCTAGTTTAATGGCTTATTTCCTGTTACTGATCTATCCCCTGTAGCATAGTTGCTTTACACATCCGTTTGACTGGATGACTTGTATCCTTCCACTTCTCATATCCAGGGAGTTACTTTTTTCTTTCTTTCGATACACCTTCGAGGTGCTTGTGTTGTCTTGCTCTTACCTTGTGTGCTGCTTCCCCCTCAGATACCCACCGCCCTGTGTACTCTGAGCCTCTCTCTCTTCACCCATCCCCAGCTCATCCATTGCTTCCCCTGCACTCCATGGTTTTTTAAAAATCTTTTTTATTTATTTCTTCCCCGTCGTGCTGCCTAAAAATGCTTAGGTGCCCCCCAACCACTGCCCTTTGCTTCCTCCATGTTGACTTCTCCCCAATCCTTGATCTTTTGCTCCCCCACTCCTTTGCATTTTTTAAAAAACAGTTTCTTTCTTTTTAAATTTCAAAGTGTTTTATTGATTTTTATATACAAAGACATTAGCATTTCTGTTTCAGGGTTGGCTATTCGTGGTTTGTATGGCAGTTTCGTAATCACTTCTAGCCCAAAGTTTGCCTAACCCCACCTGTGAGAAGTTGGCCTGGCATATGCTGTCCACCAATTATAGTGGGCACCTTGCACCAGTCCAAACAACCCTTATTGGAGATAGGTTAAAGACAACCTTATTGAAAGCTATCATAGTGGTAGCTATGGAGAGCAGCCTTCAGGCTAAGTCTTGAAGGAATGTAAAGCAGCTTGTTTTACCAGTCTATAATCTCTTGAGTGATCAAATGAAAGAGCACCACACCAGGTATATATTCAAAATATATGTATTTATTGCTAAACACACCCCTCTAGTCTCTTTATGAGGCTAGAGTTCAAGTACATAAGTTATAAGTTATTTAAACACAGTAATAGCACAAATACACGTTTGGGCCCTAGGGGCGTACCAAACCATATACCAATAAAGTGGTATAAGAACCATGACTGAGCTAGACACTAGGCCTAGAGCCTCTAGAAGTACTTGGACCACAAGGAACCACCCAAGGTAGTGACACAGGGGACCCACGGGGGACGCGTGCAGTGTAAATACACAGCCGCGAGACGCCGTTAACTTCTATGGAGAAAGTCGCGGTTTGGAAATTAAAGAAAAGGGACACTTAAAGGAGGACTTGAGCAAACCCTTTGAGAACTAGGTCGTTCTAGAGTCTCTACCCACGGGAGCACCGGAGTACTCTTGTTACCTCACCCAGGAAGCCGGGTGCATAGGTGCCTTTCGGGGTCGGGTTTCGCTCGCCGTTTTGAATGGCGATCTGCTGCAAAGTGCTGCTGGCGACCAAGTGAAAAGTGTCCGGGTGGATCCAAGGTTGGATCGGAGATCTGAAGAACCTGAAAGCAGAGGGGACAGAGTCTGGGTCACTAGCCAGTAACCAGGAAGGTGATGAGCAGATGCCCACCGATGTGGAGTGCTTCAGGTAGGTTGATGGTCATCTTGACTCTTCAGCCACGAGGTCCAGGAGGAGTTGTCGGCAACCAGGAGCAGGATTCGGGCTGGTACATGATGTCTGTCGAGTGCTGAGGTGTCGCGACCGGATTGGACCCAACAAGCCTTGGCAACGGCAAGTCTCGATGAAGATGAAGATTGACGATTGTGCAGACCAGCAAGGTCTGAAGAACTCACCCAGCAAGGGTAAGTGAGGGCAAGCCTGGAGCAACCAGGGAGCCCAAGTAGAAAAAGATTGGCCTTCGTGAAGGGCTACTAGCCAACAGGCTAGCGACCGCGAAGGAGCCTCAAGACGGTGCACGTGGAGCTGGCTCACAGGACACTCGTGGAGTGGAGGCCAGTGATCTTCGGTGCAGTTGGTGCTGGAGGCTAGGGCTACTCGAAGCCCAAAGCACGACTTCGTGGAAGACCCAGAAGAGGATGCACTTGCAAATGCGTGCAGTGTCCAGGGGTCACGGTTCCACGTTACCCACGACAGCTACGGGCCTCAGCTTTGCTGGAGACTCAGGGCAGCCTCGAGGAAGTCTGGAAATCTACCTCTAGTGATGCAAAGACTTCGGTGTCCGACGGGAGCTTAGGCGATGCAGACCGGACAATTGCTTCTTTGGTGCCTGCCAAGCAGGGGAGTCACTCCTTGACCCCAAGGGAGATTCTTCTGTCCTCTAATCTTTAAGTAGAGTGTCGAAGGTCCAGGATTCAGTGTCAGAGTTTCGTCCAGGGATAATCTAAAGTCCTAAGGACTGGGTTCCTATACTTATACTAAGTTTAGGGGTTGGACTACTCTGTGGCCCCACCTATGGGTGGGTCAGGGCAGAGGGGTGGCTACACCCCTTTCCCTTTGTCCAGTTCGCGCCAAAGCAGGGGCTGCAAGCCCCTGATACGGTTTGAACTGGCGTATGCACAGGGACACCAAGTGTGCCCCCAGTGCAGGACTTCAAAGCACCCGAAAGTGCTCCCGCCCAGCCCCAATACACACTATCCTGTCTGGGGAGGTGGTCACACCTCCCTGGGACAGGAAACCTATTGTCCAGGCCTCCCCTGCCGGAGTTTCGTCCAGCAGCAGGAGGCCAGACTTGTGTCTGTGGCAGCAGCATCCATTTTGTGATGCCAGGGCTTTAGAAAGAAGTTACCGGCCGGGCCAGGGTTAACATGTCTCTCCCTCTAGAAGGGTGGAATGCTACCCCCGCCGCCAGAATTGGCGGGGGGGTAGTATTCCAAGATGTTTGACACCAAACACGACATGTTTCGGTGCAGCCATTCCAAAGTTAGCATTTAACGCGAGGTTATAATGCGCTTAAGAGTATATGGTCAGGCTGCACTACAAACAGCATCAGAGAAGGGTCTCCGAACGCTGCAGAGGGGCCCTGCTCATGCAGGGGCACCCTCTCACATAGGAACCACGCACTCTGCCTTCAGGATTGATAAGGCCTGCCATAGGAGTGACTTATAGGTTTATATGTGTGTATGTATATAGTGATATAGGTAACCTATATCCCAGTAAGGGGTGCATGCACCACCTTACCCAGGCTGCAGTAGCAGACCTGTGGTGTCAGTTTGATGGCCTTCCAGGGGTGGCATAATACATGCTGCAGCCCCTGGTAGGCCTCTGAGGTACCTATGCCCTTGGTACATAGTATACCATATACTAGGGACTTATAAGGGCACTCCAGATTCCAATCAGAGATGTGCCTAAGGCACATGGAATTTTTTTTAGATAGGAAGCAGCTAGGCTGGGGTTCTGATTAGCAGGGCCCCAGCCAGACTAAGGTCGAAAAACAGTGAAGCATCAGCAAAAGTGGGGGTACCCATGTGAAGCAGATCCTACTCTCCTACACAACCCCCCCAAACGTAGGGACATTAAACTAACCTTGCCCAGTTAAGTCTTCATGTTCTAAGTGGAAATACCTAGAGAGTCCATCTGCATTCGCATGGTTACTCCCAGGTCTATGTTCCACTGTAAAGTCCATCCCCTGTAGGGAAATGGACCACCTAAGCAGTTTGGGGTTTTCACCCTTCATTTGTTTTAGCCATAAGAGGGGCTTATGGTCTGTTTGAACAAGGAAGTGAGTACCAAACAAGTATGGCCTCAACGTCTTCAGAGCCCAGACCACAGCATAGGCCTCCCTCTCAATGGCTGACCAACGTTTCTCTCTAGGGGTCAGCCTTCTGCTAATGAAAGCTACTGGCTGATCCTGACCTTCTTCATTCAATTGTGACAGTACAGCCCCTACCCCCAATTCAGATGCATCAGTTTGAACAATGAACTTCTTGGAGTAATCAGGACTCTGTAGAATGGGAGCAGTGCACATGGCCTGCTTCAGGTCATCAAATGCCTTTTGACAGCTAACTGTCCACTGAACCTTTTGGGCATTTTCTTGGAAGTTAAGTCATTCAGGGGTGTCACTATTGATCCATACCCCTTGACAAATCTCCTATAGTACCCAGTCAGGCCTAAGAAGGCTCTCACCTGAGTCTGGGTAGTTGGAGCAGTCCAGTCCATGATGGTCTGAATCTTGCTCTGCAAAGGTTGAACCTGGCCTCCACCCACAAGGTGGCCCAGGTACACAACCTGACTCTGCCCTATCTGGCACTTGGTGGCCTTGATAGTCAGGCCTGCCTTTGCAGGGCCTGTAAAACATTCCTGAGGTGGACCAGGTGATCCTCCCAGGTGGAGCTAAAGACAGCAATATCATCTAGATATGCTGCACTATAGGCTTCCAGACCTGTGAGGACTGTATTCACCAACCTCTGGAAAGTGGCAGGTGCATTCTTCAGACCAAAGGGCATCACCACAAATTGATAATGCCCACTAGGGGTTGAGAATGCTGTTTTTGGCTTTGCAGCATCAGCTAGTCTGATCTGCCAGTAGCCAGCTGTCAAGTCAAATGTGCTTAGATACTTGGCTGAGGCCAAAGTGTCTATTAGCTCATCTGCCCTTGGTATTGGATGGGCATCAGTCCTAGTGACTGCATTGAGACCCCTGTAGTCCACACAAAACCTCATCTCTCTTTTTCCACCACTGGTGTGAGATTTTGGCACAAGGACCACTGGACTAGCCCAAGGGCTATCTGAGGGTTCAATAACTCCCAAATCCAACATCTTCTGGACTTCAGTCCTGATACAGTCCCTGACATGGCCAGGTTGCCTATAAATCTTATTTTTAATAGGCAGACTGTCCCCAGTGTCCACTTCATGAGTGCACCAGGTGGTCTGACTGGGTGTCAGTGAAAACATGAGTCTAAACTGATTGAGCACCTGTCTACAATCAGTTTGCTGCTGGGTAGTGAGGCTGCCGGCCAAGGCTACACCATCTACTGACCCATCGTCAGGGTTCTGTGAGAGCAGGTCAGGGAGTGGGTCACTCTCTTCCTCCTGCCCTTCATCAGTAGCCATGAGCAAGCCCATGTCTGCCCTGACCACATATGGTTTTAACCTGTTGACATGGAGAACCCTGTGATGACTCCTGGGTGTTCCTAGGTCTACTAAGTAGGTAAGCTCACCCTTCTGCTCAACAATAGTGTGGGGTCCACTCCATTTGTCTTGGAGAGCTGCTGGGGCCACTGGCTCCAACACCCACACCGTCTGTCCTGGCTGATAAACAGTCAGTACAGCCTTTTGGTCATGCCAGGCCTTTTGAAGTTCCTGGCTAGCCTCAAGGTTTTTAGTTGCCTTTTTCATATACTCAGCCATCCGGGAGCGGAGACCAAGTACATAGTCCACTATGTCTTGCTTTGGGGGCTTGAGAGGTAACTCACATCCTTCCTTCACCAAGCACAGTGGACCCCTGACATGGTGGCCAAACAAAAGTTCAAAAGGGCTGTAACCAACCCCTTCTGAGGCACCTCCCTATATGCAAATAAAAGGCAGGGCAAGAGTATGTCCCATCTTCGCCTAAGCTTTTCTGGGAGCCCTTTAATCATGCCCTTCAAGGTTTTGTTGAATCTCTCAACTAAACCATTGCATTGTGGGTGATAGGGTGTGGTGAACTTGTAAGTCACTCCACACTCCTTCCACATTGCTTTTAAGTATCCAGACATAAAGTTAGCTCCCCTGTCTGATACAACCTCCTTAGGAAAGCCCACTCTTGAGAAAATTCCCAGGAGGGCCCTTGCCATCACAGGTGCTGTAGTGGTCCTAAGGGGAATAGCCTCTGGGTACCTGGTGGCATGATCCACTACCACCAGGATGCATCTGTGCCCAGATGCTGTTTGGGGATCCATGGGACCAACAATGTCAATCCCCACCCTTTCAAAGGGAACCCCCACCACAGGTAGTGGTATCAGGGGGGCCTTTGTAGTGCCACCTGCCTTGCCACTGGCCTGGCAGGTTACACAGGAGCGACAAAACTCCTTGGTGTCTTCAGACATGTGGGGCCAGTGAAAGTGAGGGACAATTCTGTCCCAAGTCTTGTTCTGGCCCAGGTGACCTGCTAAGGGAATATCATGGGCTAGGGTCAATAGGAAGCCCCTGAACTTCAGAGGTATAACCAACCTCCTGGTAGCACCAGGCTTGGGGTCTCTACACTCTGAGTACAAGAGTCCATCATCCCAATACACAGTATGGGGACCACTAGCTTTCCCAGCAGCCTCAGCAGCAGCTTGCTGTCTGAGGGGTTCAAGAGAGGGGCAGCTCTGCTGCTCCTGGCTCAGATCTGCCCTGGAAGGTCCCCCTGTCCCCAAGAACTCAACCTGGTCAGGTTCAAGCTCCTCTGGGACAGTTCCTTCCTCAGGACTGAGATCATCCCCTCAAGGGACTGATCTTCCTTCTGAGCCAAGGGGGAAGGCACTGCCTTTACCCTACTACTCCTCCTCTTGGAAGGCACTTGGTCCATTATTCCAGAATCCAAGGCCTGTTCAGTGCTAGACATTTTGGCTTGTGACCTGGTTACAGCAAACACATCTGCAGGGATCCCCAGTATTTCTGCATGGGTCCTGAGCTCCACTTCTGCCCAAGCTGAAGTTTCTAAGTCATTGCCAAGCAAGCATTCGACTGGTAGGTCTGCACTTACCACAACCTTCTTAAGGCCAGTTACCCCTCCCCAGGAGAAGTTAACAACTGCCAGAGTATGGTCTGTTCTGACATTGCTAGCATTGGTCACTTGGTACATCTCACCAAGTATAACTTGCCCAGGATTCACAAGGTCTTGTGTCACCATGGTGACACTTGCCCCTGTGTCCCTAAATGCCAAAGCCTCTCGTCCATTGATTAAAGGCTGTTGTCTGTACTTGCCCAGATTACTGGGACTCACAGAGGAGGTCACATCCATGCCTCCATCACAGACTAACACAGCCTGAGTGAGTTCTCTGACTAGGTCAGAGCCCATCTCAGTACCCAGGGTCAACCCTACTAAACCCTTGGCTGTAGTACTCCCACCACCAACTGTAACTGTACTAGGGGGAACAGGTGCCTTAGGGGCATTGGTGGGGGCTGGACTTGAGTCTTTGGACTTGGTGCAATCACTGGTCCAGTGGGTCTTTTGCTTACAGACCTTGCACCATGGTTTTCTTTGGCCTTTCCCTTTGGTAGACTGTGAATCCCCACCTGAAGAAGATTTTTGGGGGCCTTGTGAAGACTTTTGATCTTTACCCTTCTCCCCACCCTTATCAGAGTTCTTAGAATCTTGCTTCTTAGGGTCACCACCTTGGTTCTGTACCTTCTGCCTCACCCTGGTTCTGACCCATTTGTCTGCCTTCTTTCCCAATTCTTGGGGAGAGGTCAGATCAGAGTCCACCAGGTACTGATGCAACAGCTGATTTTGACAGTTATTAAGAATCTGCTCCCTCATTATCAGATTGTATAATCCTGTGAAGTCACACACCTTACTGCCCATCAACCAGCCTTCCAGATCCTTAGCAGAACAATCCACATAGTCTACCCAGTCTTGAGTCTGTGCTTTTTGGGCATCTCTGAACTTCAACCTGTATTGTTCAGTTGTTAGGCCAAACCCATCAATAAGAGCACTCTTCAAGACCTTGTAATTATCAGCATCCTCTTCTCTTACAGTGAGGAGCTTGTCTCTACCTTTGTCTGCAAAGAAGAGCCACAAGATTGCTGCCCACTGCTCCTGAGGGACCTTCTGTACTTTACAGGCCCTCTCTAGAGCAGTTATCCATTTGTGGACGTCATCCCCACTCTGGTAGGGAGGGACAATCTTGCTCAGGTTTCTATGGTCATAAGACCTTTCCCTATCTTTAGGGACATTGCTGCCACCATGGGACTCTAGTCCCAACTTTTTCTCTCTTTGTAGAGATCTAGGGACTCCCTGTCTATAGCCAATTGCTGTTTTCTGAGTTCAAGCTGAGCTTCCTCATATTGAATCAGCCTCTTTCTCCTCTCATGAGAGGATTCCCTCCTATGAGAGGAGACAGAGGTCCCTATTGAGGTGCCAGAGTGGTTAGACTCCTGAGAAGGAGATCTAGACCTTCTGGGCACACTCACAATCCTTCCTGGGGGACAAAGTGGAGGTCATCCTGAGCCTCCTCCTCATCCACAGGAGGAATTGGGTTTTCCAGGTCAGGGTCATTGTCACCCTCCTGGTCAGTTCCAGAGGGGGGCTGGGGTGTTGCTACCCCTGGCCCCATCCTCATCTTCTGCCCCACCCTCTGCTCCTACCCCTTCAGTCCCTAAGGGCCTGCTGAGATCATAAGCCTCTAACATCTCTCTCAGATGTTGGGTGGTGGGGCTTTGGCCTGTCTTCAGTTTCCTCAAATTGCATAATGCTCTCAATTCCAAGAATGGGAGTGTATCATACTTGGAGGGAAGAAGCCCAGGGGCTTCTGGCAAGGACTCACTGGGTCCTGGCTTTGAAGACATCACTAGTGAGGTGTGGTGTATGCACTACCTACTCTAGTGTGGCCTACTAAACTCTCTTGAGTTGTAGAAAGGGTGTGCTATCCCTTGACACACAACTCTAAGTTCAGTAGAACGTACTGTATACTAAGCTTAATTTATATGTACCTTAGGTACCTTTAGTGGTTTTCAGTTGATCAATTTAATTGAGATTATCTGGTAAAACAATAGCAAGCTGGAATCCCACACGCTGCACACCAATGTGAGAAGTTGGCCTGGCATATGCTGTCCACTAATTATAGTGGGCACCTTGCACCAGTCCAAACAACCCCTTATTGGAGATAGGTTAAAGACAACCTTATTGAAAGCTATCCTAGTGGTAGCTATGGAGAGCAGCCTTCAGGCTAAGTCTTGAAGGAATGTAAAGCAGCTTCTTTTACCAGTCTATAATCTCTTGAGTGATCAAATGAAAGAGCACCACACCAGGTATATATTCAAAATATATGTATTTATTGCTAAACACACCCCTCTAGTCTCTTTATGAGGCTAGAGTTCGAAGTACATAAGTTATGAGTTATTTAAACACAGTAATAGCACAAATACACGTTTGGGCCCTAGGGGCGTACCAAACCATATACCAATAAAGTGGTATAAGAACCACGACTGAGCTAGACACTAGGCCTAGAGCCTCTAGAAGTGCTTGGACCACAAGGAACCACCCAAGGTAGTGACACAGGGGACCCACGCGAGACGCCGTTAACTTCTATGGAGAAAGTCGCGGTTTGGAAATTAAAGAAAAGGGACACTTAAAGGAGGACTTGGAGCAAACCCTTTGAGAACTAGGTCGTTCTAGAGTCTCTACCCACGGGAGCACCGAAGTACTCTTGTTACCTCACCCAGGGAAGCCAGGTGCATAGGTGCCTTTCGGGGTCGGGTTTCGTCGTCGATTTGAATGGCGATCTGCTGCAAAGTGCTGCTGGCGACCAAGTGAAAAGTGTCCGGGTGGATCCAAGGTTGGATCTGAAGAACCTAAAAGCAGAGGGGACAGAGTCTGGGTCACTAGCCAGTGACCAGGAAGGCGATGAGCAGATGCCCACCGATGTCGAGTGCTTTAGGTAGGTTGACAGTCGTCTTGACTCTTCAGCCACGAGGTCCAGGAGGCGTTGTCGGCAACCAGGAGCAGGATTCGGGCTGGTACACGATGTTTGTCGAGTGCTGAGGTGTCGGCGACCAGATTGGACCCAACAAGCCTTGGCAACGGCAAGTCGTGATGAAGATGAAGATTGACGATTGTGCAGACCAGCAAGGTCTGAAGAACTCACCCAGCAAGGGTAAGTGAGGGCAATCCTGGAGCAACCAGGGAGCCCAAGTAGAAAAAGATTGGCCTTCGTGAAGGGCTACTAGCCAACGGGCTAGCGACCGTGAAGGAGCCTCGAGATGGTGCACGTGGAGCTGGCTCACAGGACACTCGTGGAGTGGAGGCCAGTGATCTTTGGTGCAGTTGGTGCTGGAGGCTAGGGCTACTCGGTGCCCAAAGCACGACTTCGTGGGAGACCCAGAAGAGGATGCACTTGCAAATGCGTGCGGTGTCCAGGGGTCACGGTTCCATGTTACCCACGACAGCTACGGGCCTCAGCTTTGCTGGAGACTCAGGGCAGCCTCGGGGAAGTCTGGAAATCCACCTATGGTGATGCAAAGACTTCGGCGTCTGACGGGAGCTTAGGTGATGCAGACCGGACAATTGCTTCTTTGGTGCCTGCCAAGCAGGGGAGTCACTCCTTGACCCCAAGGGAGATTCTTCTGTCCTCTAATCTTTAAGTAGAGCGTCGAAGGTCCAGGATTCAGTGTCAGAGTTTCGTCCAGGGATAATCTAAAGTCCTAAGGACTGGGTTCCTATACTTATACTAAGTTTAGGGGTTGGACTACTCTGTGGCCCCACCTATGGGTGGGTCAGGGCAGAGGGGTGGCTACACCCCTTTCCCTTTGTCCAGTTCGCGCCAAAGCAGGGGCTGCAAGCCCCTGATCCGGTTTGAACTGGGGTATGCACAGGGACACCAAGTGTGCCCCCAGTGCAGGACTTCAAAGCACCCGAAAGTGCTCCCGCCCAGCCCCAATACACACTATCCTGTCTGGGGAGGTGGTCACACCTCCCTGGGACAGGAAACCTATTGTCCAGGCCTCCCTGCCGGAGTTTCGTCCAGCAGCAGGAGGCCAGACTTGTGTCTGTGGCAGCAGCATCCATTTTGTGATGCCAGGGCTTTAGAAAGAAGTTACTGGCCAGGCCAGGGTTAACATGTCTCTCCCTCTAGAAGGGTGGAATGCTACCCCCGCCACCAGAATTGGCGGGGGTAGTATTCCAAGATGTTTGACACCAAACACGACATGTTTCGGTGCAGCCATTCCAAAGTTAGCATTTAACGCGAGGTTATAATGCGCTTAAGAGTATATGGTCAGGCTGCACTACAAACAGCATCAGAGAAGGGTCTCCGAACGCTGCAGAGGGGCCCTGCTCATGCAGGGGCACCCTCTCACATAGGAACCACGCACTCTGCCTTCAGGATTGATAAGGCCTGCCATAGGAGTGACTTATAGGTTTATATGTGTGTATGTATATAGTGATATAGGTAACCTATATCACAGTAAGAGGTGCATGCACCACCTTACCCAGGCTGCAGTAGCAGACCTGTGGTGTCAGTTTGGATGGCCTTCCAGGGGTGGCATAATACATGCTGCAGCCCCTGGTAGGCCTCTGAGGTACCTATGCCCTTGGTACATAGTATACCATATACTAGGGACTTATAAGGGCACTCCAGATTCCAATCAGAGATGTGCCTAAGGCACATGGAAACCATTTTAGAGAGGAAGCAGCTAGGCTGGGGTTCTGATTAGCAGGGCCCCAGCCAGACTAAGGTCGAAAAACAGTGAAGCATCAGCAAAAAGTGGGGGTACCCATGTGAAGCAGATCCTACTCTCCTACACCACCTGTCGTGGCTTAGTGAGAGAAAGAAAGAAGGAGAGAAGGTGATAGAATGAAAGGAGAGGAGAAGGGCACAAGGGAGACTCTATATCCGTGGGTCTTGTTTTAGCCTGATCAGGCGGCCCGTCCTTGGGCTGCTTGTGGCAATAAGGGCCGGCAAGTTAATCCAATCTATCCGTAGGTCACCACAATTACACTCAGTTCAGTTCCTTTTACCGCACTTACCAGGGGTTAGGGGGATAGTGGGGCTTGTAGCCTGGGAGACTTATTTCAAGGACGTTCTCATGGGGGTTCGTAAAAATCTAGGAATGTGTCGAGTGACTTCCACATCCCCCTGGCTGCTGGTCTCCAGGGTGAATTCTGTAGTGCAATGTTGTCCGCACCTCTGAGGTGCGTAATCCAGTTGAACCAGCTTTTGTATGTAGCCCTGCTTGTGTCTTTCCAGTTTGCTAGGACCACTTTCACTGCTGCGGTCAGCAGCAGGTCGAGAAGGTCTTTATCTCGCTCTGATCTTAGTTCTGCGGTAATAAATGCAGTGGCAAGGGAGGCAAACTCAGTTTTTAGTGTGCATCCCAGTATTTTATTTATAAAAGCAAAGATTTTCTCCCAGTATGTCTTAAGGGTTGGGCACTGGTAGATAAGGTGTGCTAGGTCCCCTTTTTCCTTGGTACAGTTCCAGCATAGTGCGTTCTCCCTGAGACCTAATGAGAATAGGCGTGCCGGGGTCCAGAAGGCCTTATGGAGTAGCCAGAACTTTGTTTGTGACAACACCGGGGAGATTTTATTACGCGAGGCTGAGGACCAAAGTGTTGCCCGATCTTGTTCATTGAGCGTGTTTTTGGTTTGTGTTTCCCAATAGTCTATAGACTTATTATTAATTTTGGATGACTTTGGTCGCATAAGTTTGTAGAGGTGTGAGACCTGGTGTCCTAGTCTGTTTAGGTTTGACATGTACTGGGTGATTGACGGCTGTGTGGATGATAATTTGATTTTGGACAGGGCCGTTTTTATTTTCAGAAAGTTGTATAGTTCGATGTCTGTTAGGTTATGTCTAGCCTTCAGCACAGCAAAAGTGACGGGATATGCCCCATCTTCTAGTTGGTATGGGTGGTGGATGCCTTTCTCTATCCATGTGTTGAGGGCTAGGTGCTTCCCCTTGTATAGGATCCTACTGTTGGCCCAGAGTGATTCTAACTTAGATCCCCTGATGCTGCTTTCCATTTTCTTATCTATCTTTAGCAGGGCAGTTTTTGTGTTCTTAAATATGGATCTGCTGGCATGAGTATGTTTGTTTGCCGTCAGTAGTGCCACGGGGTCTAGGTTGTTTAGGATGGCCTTCTCTACCTGTAGCCAGACCGGTGTATATCCGTTTGGGGGTGATATCCAGTATGCTCCCTGCCTTGCCAGGAATGCGATTTGGAATAGTCTGAAGTCTGCTAGGTTAACTCCACCTAGGTTTTTCTCTAGTCTTAGTTTTTGGATACTTATACGCGCTTTCTTCCCTCGCCATAGGAATTTTGAGATTAGGGTATCTACCTTGCGGTGGAAGTCATCTGTGAGTAGGAGTGGGAGCATGCTGATCAGGTAGTTAATCATTGGGGTGATCATCATCTTGATCGTCTCGATTTGCCCCCACCGTGTTATGAATTTTGGGGACCAGGCCTCCAGAAGTTTCTTTATCTTTTCCAGCAATAATTTCTCGTTATGGCCTAGTGTGCTCATTAAGTCGCCCCCAAAGTGTATGCCTAAATATTTGATAAATCCTGTTTGCCAGGCTAGACCTGACCCCCCTATGATATCCCTGGTGCAGTGGATATTTAGTGGTTTGCACTCTGATTTGTCTCTGTTGAGCTTGTAATCCGAGTGCCCGGAGTATTCTTCTATGGTGTCTATAATGGCCTCTATTGATTTTTTCGGTTGCTCCGCTACTATTAGTATATCGTCTGCGTACGCGGCAAGTTTTATTTCAACTCCATTAACGTCCACCCCTTTTATTTTCTTATTTATCTTGATATCTTGGATCAGTGGTTCCAGTGCCATCAAAAATAGCGATGGGGACAGTGGGCAGCCCTGTCTGGTGCCTCTATGTAGTGTGAGTGGTTCGGAGAGAGACCCGTTGATGGCAATACGGGCTTTTGGGCCCTCATACAGGGCCATCACCATCCGTATAAACCCTTCCCCTAAGTTGAAAGATTGCATGCATCGCTCCAGGAAGGACCAGGAGACCCTGTCAAAGGCCTTCTCGGCATCAAGGGTGATGGCTACTGCTGGCTCAGCTTTTGTGGCTGTGTGCTCCAGTATGTGGCAGAGAAGTCTGGTATTGTCGTTGGACATCCGCGTTCGTAGGAAACCCACCTGGGAGTTGCTTATTAGTTTGGGTAGGACAGGGTTGAGTCTGCTTGTTAAGATTTTTGCGTAAATCTTGCAGTCCACATTAATAAGGGATAAGGGTCTGTAGTTTTTGGGTGACTGGTGGTCCTTCCCCTCCTTTGGGATGACTATTATGTTGGCCTCCGTCATGGATTGAGACACGATCCCCCTATCTGCGCAGTGGTTGAAGACCTGTTTCATGGTGCTTTTCAGCTGCTCTAGGAAGGTTTTGTAGAAGGTGGATGTGTACCCATCCGGCCCTGGTGCTTTGTTATCTTTCATGGCTTTAACCGCCATTTCAATCTTTGCGGTGGATATTTCCTGACCTAGTCTCTGTGTTTCTTCTCTGGCTAGCTGTGGGAGACCGAGTCTATCGAGGTACTTTGAGCATGCCTCTAGGTTCATGGTCTGGTCGTTTTTGTAGAGATCCTGAAAGAACTCTTGAAATGTTTTGAGTATGTCTTTGTGTCTTGTGTGGGTTTTCTTGTTTGAGTCTGTGATGGATGAGATGGTGGTTTGGGTGCGTTTATGTTTTAGGTAAGAGGCGAGCAGTTTCCCCGCTCTGTTCGCTTCGCAAAGGTTAAGTGCCTTGTATTTGTTAACCCATAGCCCCGCCCTCTCACTGAGGATTTTGTTGTATTCATACTTTTTCTTGGCTAGTTCAGCTAGCAATGTCTTATCCTGAACGGCTCTGGCATGGGCCGTTTCTAGGTTCTTAATGGTTTGCTCGAGTTGCGCCAAGTGCAGATTTGCTTTTTTGTTTAGTTTGGATTTTATTTCGATTATTGTACCTCTGATGGTGGCCTTAAGGGCGTCCCATAGTGTGGTGGTGCTGGTCCCCGGTGTGTCATTGTGTCTGAGATAGTCTGTTATGGCCTCTTGGATCTTTTCCTTGTTCTCGGGGTCTGTTAGTACGTCGCTGTTAAAACGCCACCTACGGGGTGCAGTCTCATTGTGACAGCCGCTTAGCGTTAGGCTGATACATGAGTGGTCTGAGACTAATCTAGGTGCTATCTCAGAGTGGTCTATTAGATGCTTGTGTGTGCCTGAGATTAGTATGTAGTCTATCCTGCTATATGAATTGTGTGGGTTGGAGTAGAATGTGTAGTCCCTAGTGTCCGGGTGCTGGAGGCGCCATGGGTCTTTGAGGTTGAATTTAGAGCACATATTTTTGAGTGTAGCGTGTGCGCTCGTCGGTTGGTATTGGCAGGTTGACTGTCTATCTATTATGTGGTCTAGTGGGATGTTGAAATCCCCCGCCACCACCGTAAGGTCGTTCTGTGGGAGGTTATCTAGCTTGTGTGACACCCCCTCCCAAAAGGTTGGGTCATCAGTGTTCGGGCCGTATATATTAGCTATGTGGATTAATTCCTCTCCCCTTCTCAGGTGGGTGATCAACAGTCTGCCCTCTACATCGTGGTGTTGTGATTCCAGTGTTAGGTTGGATTTTTTAGATACTAATGTAATGACCCCCCGCTTCTTCCCTTTGGCAGGTGAGCAGGCTATCTGTGATATCCAGTTGCCTTTCACCATCTTGGTATCCTCCGCTGACAGTTTGGTCTCTTGTAGAAGGACTATATCCCCCTTAGTCCTACCCAGGTATTCTAGGATCTTCCTGCGTTTTATGGGGTGGTTGAGCCCTTTAACATTGAGGGACACTATCTTTAGGTCAGAAGCCAGGTTGAGCGTATTTGTGTGGGGCATTATTTATGGAACGTCTGGTGATACTGCCCTGGGACTCCCCTTGCTTGGTAACTTGTCTCCGGGGTCTGGGCTGGCAGGTGGTGGTGTTGCCCCCCCCTACTCACCCGTTGCTGTACGAGCAGCGGCATTTTGTGGGCTGCGTGTGGACTGTATTTCGTATTGTGTGGATATGAGTGATTGGACTCACAAATAGGCAGGCTATGCTTACTTGGAGGAACCCATGAGTGGATAGGATAGAGGTGAAGGTGGAAAGGAAAAGATAGGTAAGATAGAAAATAAAGAAAGCCATGCTCTGAGCGCCCCCTCCCCATTTCCCCCTCCCGCCCCTCCCCCAGACCCAGAAAACATTGTGTGTTGGGCGTGTGACGACAGGGTCGCCGACCCCGTCTCTCGGGGGATAGTCCAGTTCGCGATTGTTAAGTGTCTGTAAGATCCCAAGAGGTTCTATAGATAGTTATTTAGCAAATGCCCTCTTGTACATCTTTAAATTATTTTATTTTTCAATTTACCACTCGAGATTGGCATAGCCATCTTTAATTGATATATAGAAAATAAGCACATTGGTGGCTGTGTCATGGCGTATGCACACCCATGTGTGGTGATTGTAATGTTAAGTTATTGAAGACATTTCTATATTTGCTTGACAGTCCACCGTGAACGATTTACACACGTCCACCATGAACATACACACAGGTGAATAGTAAGAAATATTATTTTGATGGACACAATGAATGCTATAGCAAAGTATAAAAATAAGTATCCAATATTGTTCCACATTAAGTCAAAAACATTTTAATATCATGGTTCACAACTTTGGGTCCGACCTCATGCTTTATCAATTTATTAATTGATATGACGGACAAAATAACTGTGTAGAAGCCAAGAGGGCTATCATCATCCCCTTGCATGCAATGCGGAGTGTAGGGAAAACTAAAATTCCCATGATTCTATTGGCGGCGTGCATGGTGTAGTGATGTCACACACACAAGTAACGTGCTGGGTGTCTGGACGTCACCCACTTTGGCAACACAATGGGAACTCCATCTCCTCCTCAGCTGTACCAGAGGCTGGACTTTGGAGAATGGTCAGGTTTCCCACATGATGTACCCAGTGGAGGGGCGAGCAAACTGGCACTGAGAGACACCAGGAATGCCTTTAGGGTCAGTGTCACAGCTCTCAATCGTGGCTTGTTATAAACAGTGTTTATAACGAACCACGACTGAGGTCTCAGGAGTTGAGGCTGTAGGCAGTGCGAGTTTCTCGCACTGCCTATCAGTGGGTCAAAGGAGCTCCACTGCGCAGCTGACTATAGCAAAATTAATTAAATGCTTGGGCGCAAGCTATAAAAAAGTCACTAAATCACTGTCATGCATTACATCAACATCCAACTCCAGTGTGTGCAACAGTAGGGAAGGTGTTGGAATAGTAAATTATACTATTCCTTAGCTTAGAGCGCCCCCTAGAGCAAGTCGTTGTAATGACTTGTGTTGTAATGGTACTGCGATGTAACAACGCGGTCGTTGTAACGACCACGTTGTAATGGCTGTTTCCCGTGTGTCTTTCGCTTTAAACTGCTGTCACCACTCCTCTCTGCTGCCAATCTGCAGCAATGGCCCTGTCCTGACCTCACAGCTTGGGGTGCCAGATGAAAAAGTAAAATGGTAATAAACACAGTTTAGTACCATTTTATTTTTCACTTTTGCTGCCCCTGCAGAGGGAGTGGGGCGATGCTCATTTGCTCATATGGAGCAGCCACAGCTAGACGAAGTAAGAGGACGCTCCGGGTGGGGGAAGGAGGCCACATTGATACCAGCTCGCTAATGAAAGAGCATAATCCACATAGGATATCCTTATAAGGCTCCCACTGCCACCAATGATTGCGATGCTGAAGATAAAAAAAAAACCTCCAAACCTCAATAGTTCCCACTGACACCAATGATTACGATGCATGTGGGTCAAACTGAATAGGTATATTGCCAAAATCTGACCATGGTTACAGTTTCTGGGCATTTCACTCAAATACAGTACTCATGCAAAGACCCCATGCAAATCTAAATGGATGGAAATCTCAATCACTAGCTCACATATTGATCATTAGCAATTATTCCGCCGTGAAGGACTCATTATTTCCTGGGGACGAGCAGCGGCTTGTTTATTATAGCAAACATAAAACAGTGAGGTGCGTACAAATGTCAATTTACCTCTAATAGTGTACCTTAAAAATATTGAGGATCTAACTCATATGGGCCCCTCATTATTATGATCAAGGTCCTTTATACAATGTACTGACTACTTCTGTGCGCTCTAGGACCTACTAGATATCTGTAGGCACCTAAGGTGCCTTTTAATTTCTTATACATGCGTCATAACCAAGATAATCTTCCATTTATCACTAGTGTGTGGCTACCAAGGGCATCATCTCCTCTCAGACAAGGAAGCATGGTATCCCCTAAACTAGGGCAATATACAGATCTTCATATGATTGTATGCATTCACTTGGCACGTGTGTTTGTTTTTGTGTGCAGTGTAGTGTCACTTATTACACTTGAAAAGGTTGTTTCCCCATGTACTGATATTTACAAGTGCCAGTCTTTGTATCTCGATGTTTCCTAGAAAAGTAAGTTGTAACAAACATTTATTCTTTATTGATTTTAGGAACCACTAATTATATCCAAGTTAGGACTCACCTTGACATTACTAATTTTGCATTGCACTAACTGACGTTAGGTAGGTCAGTTTGTTAGGGATCTCTTGGGCCTGAAGAATGCCCATGACCTGAATTGGCTAAGAATAAGGCAGAAAAATGTTGACGTAACATGGATGGATTGGGCCATTAAGCCTGCACTCCATCCCATTATTGTTTTTAAACTGTACCAAAGGTTCCCATTAATAAAGCCTTGGTTTACCTCTAGGTATTTTTAGTTGTCTGGATCCCTTCCTGTTTATTAGAATTTTAGCTAAGAACTCCCTCTCTTTTTTCAAGGTTGCGCTCTACTCTGGTGGTACCATCCAACCAAGGTGGGGAGAGTTTGCCTATGATGAAGCATGCCACAAAAAGTGGGTGAGGCTTCCTCTTCCAATAATATTGGCATTGTGTAGGGAAATTTCCTAGTACCAAACTAGGACTATTATAATGGTACAGACCACAACAGGTCAGCCCCATCAAGTCACCGCACCTGTTTGTGTTGATAAAGTGTCATAGCCTCATGAAGCAAAAACGCACATGCACCATGATGCATGCACACATACAAGTTATCATGCCTTTTTTCCTTTTCCAAAGCATTTATTTTTGTCAATGCTACATAGCATCAGCAAAAAGCACTGGCAAAGCAATAAGTTGGTAATGCAAGACCTTTTGGCTTTGCCAATGCTTTATTAAATTGTTAACATAGACTTGTGAGAGAAGGAGCGAAATTGTAAACTGTAAACTTATAATTCATGAAGCAAATGTAAAAATAATAAAGATTTTTGGGAAAAAACATCTTGCTCCTTCACAGTATATTTCTTGTCTTGAGCTAGAATTTCAAAGAGTTTTAGGCTACAATTCATTTTTCTTACACTTAGTTAGTATGTATACACTTGACTGTAGCAAAAAGTGTTGGTAAAGAATATGAAATCAAGTGATGATTAATTTTTAATAAATGTCAGTGACTTTGTCCTTGTTGAACATGAGCCCCAGAGGGTTAGGGTGCAAACGAACTACTGTTGACCAAATGGTTACAGATAGTAAGGCAGGGCTATGGATCAGCTAACTAACGTTCGTACCTGGTAAAGAAGACACACTTCTCCATACTAATAATTCTGAGTTCCAGGAATACCAATGTACTTGACTTGAAAAATGTAGAATTTTATAAAAGTTGATATTTTCACATCTGATTCTCATAGTAATTCTTCATTTCTAGGCTCTTTGTCATCAAACTTCACCTACTTTTTGCAGGTGAATTGTCAGGAAGGTGAATGTCCAAAATGCATTATATGTAATGCTGATATGGCTGGTAACTCGTGTTATTATCTGAATTGGGATTAACACCCTCCCCCTCCCAGATGAAATGAGGCCAAAATTAGCAAGTTAAATCCAATTCAACCACAAGTCGTTCAAAGAAAATAGCTATTCCAATTTTCGTGTTGTCTAGAGTTAGGAGGCTCTCACTGTCTTGTCAATTAGAATAATTTCACAGTAACATTTATATATAGAATTATAGATGGGTAACAATGAATTGCAGGGATGTTTTTCACCTAGGGGTTCTAAGTGATTTCAAATAGACAACAAGTGCGAAGCTCAAGTTGTTTATCATGTTACTCGGAACCCCTTGGTGAAAAATATGTACGTAATTCACTTTTACCCATCTATAATTTTATGTTATGTGTGACCTTCAATAGCATCTACACCTGCTTTCACCTACTACACAGGGGTAGCGTAGTAATGGGGGAGTCATATATGACATGGCCTCTCCTACCTGACACAAATGTGAAAAAATATACCTGATCTGCAATCCTTAATCAACAACCACCACCTTCCCTACCTTCTCCCTTCTGCAGTTGTACTTCCTGTTTTCAGTAAAACTGGACAAACAGCACTGTGCAGACAGGCTCTCATCGAGGCCTGTCAGCCTGGCCATCGAAGGCCTTTATGACATAGCTACAGTGGGTAAAGAGTTTTGTTATCAACTGGTGATAGTCATAGCTGTGAGTTTCCAGATTTAGAGTCTGGGGTAAATGAAAAAGGCTCTCTATGAGAGCCACACATAGCAAAGGTAATATGCTCAAACTATTTTGAACTCAATTTATGGGGGAAACTCAAAAAGAGATTGGTGGTCGGAATTTGCATGACTGGAATCAGTGCGCATTACCCAGGACTGCATTAAGGGTCAACTTGCGGATAGAATGATTTATAGTATTGCAAGGTGCCCCCTACTTGAAGTCCCAATTGACCTTCAGAGTCCCCAGTTGCATTGCTAGGGCCTTATTTAACAGATCATGGGGGAGATTGTTGTCACTGTAGCCCATTAAAGTGCAGTACAAGGAGCTCACAGCGTTCTGCCCATCGATATTACACTCATGGGCCTATCTTAAAGTTTGGGCGTAATTACTCTTGGCTCAAACTTGGACAGAAGCTCTACCTTGACTTGAGACTAGATTTCCTAGAGTTTTATGTAAGTACTCACGTGGTACAATAACTGTAAAATTGGGGTGTGGTATGCGAGTGCCTGTGCAGTCATTAGCAAATTTACCTCTCTGTTTCTCGAAGCGTCTCTAGGTTTCCACTGTGTTGGTTTTCAGATGCTGGTGATTACTAGACATTGTGGGCGTCATTTATGGGGAAGTCACACAGTCCAGCACAGCAAGTCACCTTGCTGTGCTGCACTGCATGACAGGGAAAGGGCAGGAATGCACCGTATTTAAGGCAATACTGCCCATTCCTGTACTTTCCTTTGTGTTGGCGCCCTTTTGGCAGCCTAGTGCCAACGCAGGCAACCTTGCACCATGGTCCAAGCGTTCCTGCATTGCATGCAGGATTGTTTTTGTGCAAGAAAGGACACGTTCCTGCACAAAAACAATCCTGGGAGGCATATTCCTCTTTCCATGTGTGCTGCAGAATGCAACACACATAGAAAGAGGGAGAAATAAAGATATTTAGGTTAGGTTAGGTTAGGATGTCTTGTAGAGCGCGCAGCTGCCACAGCAAAGGGGCGTCCCGGCGCTAAGAGCAGTAATAGCAGCTGACAGCAAGGAACCCAACATGACGAGGGAAAGAAAGAAGACCAGTGGGCCATTAAGAGCCGTAGAGGCAGACAGAAGGGCGTAGACTACAAAAAAAAAACCTAAAGAGAAGGGAAAAGATGTGTCTTCAGTGCTTTCCGAAATGCCAGATAGTTATCCATACTCCGGATATGTACAGGGAGGCCATTCCAAAGCTTAGCTGCCAGCGTGCGAAAGGAGCGCCCACCGGCGCGAGCCCTCCTTACCCGGGGGGTAACTACCAGGTGTTGACCTACTGAGCGGAGATGAGGAGTGGGAGTGTAGGCGGAAAGCAGGCCCGCTAAGATGCCAGGGGCAGGGGAATTCAGGATCCTAAACGCAAAGCAGAGACTTGAACTCCACCCGTCTCTCCACCGGTAGCCAATGTAGCCGACGAATGGCACTGGAGGTGGGGCAGCGTCTGGGCATGCCAAGAAGAGTTCTGGCGGCTACATTTTGGACTCTCTGCAGTCTCGAAATCTCCGTCTTGTTGTCCCCCAGGTAAAGCGAGCTGGCATAGTCCAGTCTCGACAGCACAGATGCCTGGACAATCATCTGTCGGATGGAAGGGTAAAAAAAAACCCAGCACGATTTCTCCTTGTTATGCCTCTCCTGGGAAGGTGTAAGAGTTTGAGGCATCCCCAAATTTACAAGTTCTTGTAAATCTTGGGATGCGTCAAAATCCATGGGAGTTGCGTGGGAACATCCAGGCAATGCCCATGGAATGCTTTCTCAGGGCAGAGTAATGCAACATAGCGATTTGCGCTGCTTTGTGTTACACCACATTTTTAGAGCCACTCAGTATCGATCAAACTGACTTGGTGTGGCTTCAAAAAACTGACTCAAGGTTTGCGTCGCTCTTGCACCACATTGCGTGACACAAACTGCCTCATAAATAGGACCGTGTGTATCAGAAATCATCCTGTTTAGGTAGTAATTATCTACTGTGGCATTACAGATTTGGGCAGCACTGAAGCTTAGTGACCAAGTCTAGGGCTGCCACCGTGCATAGTTTTGATCCGCCAGTATTGAGTCCATGGCTCTTCCTCTTCCCCAGATTAGATATTTTGCAACTTGAATGTGACAACTTTACGGAATTGCTCTTGATTTGTTTAAGAGAACTCAACATGCTCTTAGTCTTTGATGCTCCTGCAACTTGGTAGGGTATTCATGATATTTTCTTTGTTGATCAGCCAAGGTTTCCCTCCTTCTGCTGCTAAATGTCCTTCTCTTTCTCATTGTTATCTTACCCCTACCCATTTGTGTTATTTATGACACCCTTGCCCTGTTAAAGAGTTACCACTTCTTGGCCCTTTGGTGCTTTTATGTGACCCATGGTTTGGCATTGCCTGTTACTCTGGTCCTTCTTGGGAAGCGTGATCCTAACAGGGATGTCTGGGCCACTCAGTCTTGCTCTGACTCATGTCTTTCTGCTCAGGGAACCCCTTCCTTCTCATCAGGATTCTTCTGCGGAAGGACTGTGTTGAGGGACTCATACGGGAGGAAGACATCGCTGTTGACGTCTGGATCGAGCACCAAGACTCACAACTTCAGGTTTCATTATATACCAAACCTACGGCAAGAAAGACCTTGTTACAGTTCTGCAGCTTCCACCCTCGCTGCCAGAAGGAAAGCATCCCTTTCAGCCAGTTTCTCCGCTTGCGGAGAAACTGTACGAGCATGAATGATTTTTTAAAGCAGGCTGATATCTTGAAAGAAAAATTGCTCAATAGAGGATATCCGACAAGATTGATTAAAGACTCTCTTAAGAGGGCCAGATATTATAACTGGGAAGCTATGTTCAAACCTAAGAACATCGAGCAATCTGACAAATTGGTATGTGTGACCAAGCACTCCAACCTTGACCAGAAGATACGCCAGACCATCAATTCCAAATGGCACCTACTGAATATGGACAACCATGAGCAAAAGTTACCCAAACCCCTGTTTGCGTTCAGAAGGAACAAAAACCTCAGAAATCACTTGGTGAGAGCCAAGAACCCTGAATGCAACCCCTTTTGTCAAAAATCTATTACAGGGAGTGAGCCTATCAAAGGGAACCATAGATGTGGCTCTTGCCAAGCGTGCCCTAATGCCATTGTGAGTGATAACATTCGAGTGAATGAAAGAACTGTGTTTCTCTCTGAAATGACCAACTGTCATTCATCGAACGTTATATATGTCATTCTCTGTCCGTGCAAACTAGCCTACATTGGAGAAACGGGCAGAGAATGTAGAAAAAGAATTGGTGAACATAAGTCAAACATCAGACTACAGAAACACTCGGCCCCCCTGGTCAATAATTGGTTGGAGTCAGCCCATGTAGAGAGTGACCTTAGATGGTCTATTCTGGAGAAAGTGCAACCACAAGCAGGAAGGGACCCGACTGCCACTAGAAGGAAAAGAGAAGTCTTTTGGATTTTTCTCCTTAACTCACGAGAGAAAGGATTGAATAAAGCCTGCCCATGGGAGAACGCGATCCTATGATAGATCCATCTTGGCCTGATTTCGTTCCCCTTTTGGTCACAGGCCTACTTGACCTATGTTGTCTGTATATTTATAACCTCTATTTTTTCGTCCTATCTGAAACTTTCTCCCCATGTTGAATATTTACAAATCCCTCTTCCCTATTTGTGATGTTTTGTACTATTATGCAGTTGAGGTTTGTTTCTTTCCCCCTTTTTCATCTATATATTCTTTTATGTATTTCATTTTTCTACTTTATGCACAATTTGTCCCTATTAGTCTTTTTTAGTTTCGATTTGTTTCAGTTCTTCATTCCTTCCCATGTATTTTCTCCCCTTGTCCAATATGGCCACCGTGGAACCTTTTCCTCTTTATTCTGAAGCATAGTCCTCTTTCTATAACGGTTTCCTGACTTCAAGGGAGGAGCCCTTCCCTCTCGACTTGAATGGCTCCTCAGTCATGTTCATCCCTATTTAAACTTGCTGAACGCCTCACTGGGTGCTCAGCAGATTTGGTTTACGGCGGGAGTTCCGTTCCCCGCACGCCGCTGGATGGCTTGGGCCGCCGCGGTATCTGCCACTTTCCGGGTAAGTCATGCTCGCCTCACTCTGACACATTTATAACAGGGGATTCATTGAGTTTTTAGTTTATTTGTTATTGATTCTGTGATTTTTTATCTTTACTGTTTATTATTAGTGATGGGCTCTCATCCCGTGGCTTATTTCCCATTTCGAACCCCTCGGCTTTTGCGGGGTAGTGCCTTCTATCCCCTGTGTATAATGCCTGCATTGGGGGAATTGTTTTTATCTGTGCCACGACTAGTTCAGTCGAGTGCACGTGGATGCCCCGCTATGCATATCAGACTATTTACCACCCCTTGCTGCCTGACTATTTGCACCTCTTCACAGATCGTTCTTTGTTTACATTCATAAATGAATTGGGAAATCACTGTATCTCGCGCTATAACCATCTCTGCCTTGCGTGCCTCTATGATGCCCCTCTCAACATTCAGGTGTTTTTCCACCTTTTGCCTCATGATACCTCGTGCTTTTGTATAGATTGCATCTTTAACTATATACAATACTCTTGGAGATTTTCATAGTTTCCCTGTATTTTCCTAGCCCACAGCATCTTATTTGGGTGGTGTATTTCTTCCTCAAAGGTAATAGCTCCGTGTTTTTATCATTTCCGTAGATGTATTTTGAACCCTGCTGAACACGCGCTATTGAGTGCTAGCTCTTCGGAGTTTGGATTAATTCCATTTCCTCGCATCTCTAACTATTAACATGTGGATTCATATGACCTGTTTGCCTGACCACACCACAGCTGTATCTATTTAAGGACCTTGGTAAGCAAGATAACATTTCTTAGACCCCCAGCTTTATAGACTCTTTCCTTGTGACTCTCTGTTTTAATGTCTACATATTATGTCTTTATTCCTCCAGACCCCTGTTTTGAGCTTTTTATCTTTTTACCTCGTTACCGCCTGTGTTCTTCTTAGATGCTTTAAATCCAGGTATTCTTTGTATGAATTGTATTGTTTTCCTTGAATCTATCACCATCACCATAGTCAGTTCTTTTTCACTATGGGAACTTTCGGTGAGTCCTTCATTAACTCACTTGTCGTTTATCATTGGTACATTTTGGACTTTCTCTACACTCCTCTTTTAATCTCAGTTATCTTTTCTTGTGTGCACTCCTCCCCATATCTAAATGAAACGATTCTATCATGGATGATCTTTATTAGTAGGCCTGCAAACGTTTAATTCTCCCCCTTTCATGTTCTGTATATAGGAACTGTACCCCTCTTGAGATATGATGATGTATCTTATGTTATATTATGTCACATGTTTATTTCATTCCATTATCCTTTCAGGCGCATCTGTTCTTGTGTCCCACACTTGATCTGACCGCCCTGATGAAGGTGTGACCCATATTCGGGTTACACACCGAAACGCGCGCCGGCGCTGGAGAATCACGTGCCTCCGTTTGTTTCCACCTTCCCCAATAAGAAGATACCTGAATGACTACTGATTATTTGATGTCCATTATGTACCCTGTGTCATGAGTTCTAATTAACTTTAGTATTGAAATGATTATGTATTTCGTGCTCGATAATGTTTCATATGTTGAACTCATTTTTGAGTTTTCAGAGTGCATGAGTATGTTTGGGTTTGTGGTTGTTAGTGTGTATTGAGAGTGTGTAAGTGTGGGACCACCTATATATCTATTTATGTTGGAATGCTATCATGCCATATGTCATTTTTTATAAGTTTTGATAAAATATTATAACTAAAGAATATATATTTTCTTTATTCCTTTTTCCTACTCTTTTTGGGGGAATTTCTCTGTTTGTATGGCGATGTCTTAATGTATCAGTGACTTTTGAGCGCTTTATAAACTTTATTCAGGCAGTTTGGGTCCTTTTAGACTGTATTTGGCTCGTTCCCCTGTCCAATATGCCTGCTATCCGCCTTCAGGGCCCCCCTTCTGTGTGAGCGGTTACTCTTTCCCAGCCTTGTTGCTGTGGGGGTTACGTTGTGTTCCCCTTTGGGAGATTGTGCACACCTAGTGTTTTTCTCTAATTCTTATTCTTATTCATACATGTTTCGGTGGGTCTAAACCTTATCTACATTTTTCCTACAATTAATTTTGTGTTTTTGTCTTATGATAAGATTTTACTTTTGTCTGTTTTGTATGCTAACACCCTGCACGTCAGATTTCTACCTACAGCAACAGTATCGATCATTGTTGCTATAATCTGTTTATTCTCTGTTGTCTATTTTAACCAATCCTCCATCTGTCCCTCTCATGGACAGGATTAAGACCTTCGGGTTTTCAGATGAAGATTTTGCCCGTTTGATTGGCCAAACTTCGGGCAGTGATAAACCCTTCACGCTATCAAAGGGCTTAGAAGAAGAATGGACCAAACTCCTTAACCTTAAAAAAAAGTCCAAGCGTACTGAGTCTCATGCCAACTAAATGTTGGAATATTTAAAAGCTGGCACTATCCCTATTGGCCGAAGGGTTAGGAATATACCTGGTCTTTTTATCGAAATCAGGCATTTCCTGGAAAAGTGGGCATTAATCTCAAACAGATGTTCCAGGGATTGGATGATGTTGATCATTGAAACCGCGAGGGAGGTCATATCCATCCTAAACAAAGAGTTTGAAGAGTTACAAGAGAACCTTAAAAAAGACAACAGTGTCGAGGACGGGAAAAGGAAACTGGAGGAAATTTCTTACGAACTAGACTCTTTCTCTGAGTATCTCCTAAAAAGAAAAACAGAAAAACTCAAGAAAGATATTCGTCTATTTTCCCAAGAACGTGCATATCCCTACCTCACTACAAACTTTTATACCACCAGTGACGAGAATACCTCTGGCGTAGGTACCCCCCGTTGGGGAAATAGGCGCGTGACAACTTTCTCTGACACCACCAACTCTGACGGTGAGGGTCCCTCACATTATAACCCTAACTACCAGCCAAGACAGGACCAATTCGATAGACCCCCAACGTATAATCGTTTTTTAGGCAACCGAAGGGGCAACTTTCGCCCCAGAACTCGGAACTAACAACAAAGGAACTACCGTCAAGAGCAGGACCAGCCTCAGAAGTACATACAAACGCGCAACCAGCAATATTGGAGAACGTGAACTGTATTCCAGTGTTCAACCTGTCCTCCAATAATATTGACCCTAATACTGAAACCCTTTTGTCCAGAGGACTTTCTTTTGTTCCCACCACTAGCTTTAACAAGTTTGAGCTTATGAAGGACCTCCATCTGTTTTTCAGCAGAATAAGACTTAGAAAGTTTTTTCAAACTAGACCCCCCACTGACACTCTTGACAATCTATCTGGCCTGAAACCGCCGTCTGATTTCACTCCCAATCTTGATTTTCTTGGATCGGAGGTAGAAATTTTTGAAAAAGCAGTGATTACCAAAATGCAGAAAATCATCAAATATGTCCCAAAACCTACGGATAACATTTTCAGAGAAGAGAATGCCGCCCTTCAATCCTTGAAAGACAATAGGAATCTTACCATCAAACCGTGTGACAAGGGAGGGGGCATATCATCTTTGACACCCCACAGTATGTGGAGAAGATGAATAGCCTTCTTGGGGTCACTAGACACTATAAGATGATCACTGCGAATCCCGAGCCTAGTTTGAAACGCAGAATCCTCAGGATGGTGGAAACTGCCGTGGACAATGGATACATATGCACCAAAGAAGCGGAATTCCTTACTCCCACATGCACTCGCATACCGATCATCTATGGAGTTCCAAAAATGCATAAAGATTAATGTAATCCACCTCTGAGACCCATAGTGTCCACTATTGAGGCTGCCACTGAACCTCTTTCAAAATATGTCGATCGGTTTCTGAAACCCCTAGTTTGTAACCTTACATCTTACGTTAAGGACACAGGCCACTTCATTTCAAAGATTGAAAACACCCCTTACCACTGTGATAGGCAACTTCTGGTCTCTATGGACCTGGAGACCCTATATCCTAACATCCCCCAAGAGGGCGCCATGAAAGTACTCCGAGAAATTTTACAATCAGTTCCCACGATAACTAATTCGTCATTTATCCTCCAATGCTTGGACATTGTACTTGGAGAAAATTTCTTTGAGTTTAATGGTACCTACTACCAGCAAGTACAGGGAGTGAGTATGGGTGCGGCCTGTGCCCCAAGTGTAGCATGTTTATACATGGGACACTTTGAGGCACACAACATATACAACGAGATGGCCCCCTTCTTTGAAAATGTTTGCTCCTGGTCGCGATTTATCGACGACATTTTTTTCATCTTGAAGGGCGACAAGGAGACCCTGGATGAATTCACTAGCTGGATTAACCTAGCCGATCCAAACCTCAAGTTCACTGCACAATCAAGTAATATCAAACTTGAATTCCTTGACGTCTGGATCGAGCACCAAGACTCACAACTTCAGGTTTCATTATATACCAAACCTACGGCAAGAAACACCTTGTTACAGTTCAGCAGCTTCCACCCTCACTGCCAGAAGGAGAGCATTCCTTTCAGCCAGTTTCTCCGCTTGCGGAGAAACTGTACGAGCATGAATGATTTTTTAAAGCAGGCTGATATCTTGAAAGAAAAATTGCTCAATAGAGGATATGCGACAAGATTGATTAAAGACTCTCTTAAGAGGGCCAGATATTATAACCGGGAAGCTATGTTCAGACCTAAGTACATCGAGCAATCTGACAAATTGGTATGTGTGACCAAGCACTCCAACCTTGAAAATACGCCAGACCATTAATTCCCAATGGAACCTACTGAATATGGACAACCATGAGCAAAAGTTGCCCAAACCCCTGTTTGCGTTCAGAAGGAACAAAAACCTCAGAAATCACTTGGTGAGAGCCAAGAACCCTGAATGCAACCGCTTTTGTCAAAAATCTATTACAGGGAGTGAGCCTATCAAAGGGAACCATAGATGTGGCTCTTGCCAAGAGTGCCCTAATGCCATTGTGAGTGATAACATTCGAGTGAATGAATGAACTGTGTTTCTCTCTGAAATGACCAACTGTCGTTCATCGAACGTTATAAATGTCATTCTATGTCCGTGCAAACTAGCCTACGTTGGTGAAACGGGCAGAGAATGTAGAAAAAGAATTGGTGAACATAAGTCAAACATCAGACTACAGAAACACTCGGCCCCCCTGGTCAATCATTGGTTGGAGTCAGCCCATGTAGAGAGTGACCTTAGATGGTCTATTCTGGAGAAAGTGCAACCACAAGCAGGAATCAATCAATCAATCAATCATGTCACTTATAAAGCGCACTACATACCCGCGAGGGTCTCAAGGCGCTGGGGGAAGAGGGGGGTGGTGCTGCTACTGATCGAAGAGCCAGGTCTTGAGGAGTCTTCTGAAGGCCAGTAGGTCTTGGGTCTGTCGGAGGTTGGTGGGGAGGGTGTTCCAGGTCTTGGCGGCGAGGTGGGAGAAGGATCTGCCGCCGGCGGTCGTTTCCGGATGCGGGGGACTGTGGCGAGGGCGAGGCTGGTCGAGCGGAGCTGGCGGGTGGGGGTGTAGAAGCTGAGTCGTCTGTTGAGGTAGGCTGGTCCGGAGTTGTGGAGTGCTTTGTGTGCGTGGGTGAGGAGCTTGAAGGTTATCCTCTTGTTGACAGGGAGCCAGTGCAGGTCTCTCAGGTGGGGTGTGATGTGGCTGCGTCGGGGGATGTCGAGGATAAGACGTGCAGAGGCGTTCTGGATGCGTTGCAGCCGTCTCAGGAGCTTAGCCGTCGTTCCTGCGTAGAGGGCGTTTCCGTAGTCCAGCCTGCTGGTGACGAGGGCCTGGGTGACTGTTTTTCTTGTTTCGGTGGGGATCCACTTGAAGATCCTGTGGAGCATTCGGAGGATGTTGAAGCAGGATGAGGAAACGGCGTTGACCTGCTTAGTCATGGAGAGGGTGGGGTCGAGGATGACCCCTAGGTTGCGTACGTGGTCGGTGGGTGGCGGGGCTGTTCCCAGTGATGTCGGCCACCAGGAGTCGTCCCAGGCTGAAGGGTTGGAACCAAGGATGAGGACCTCCGTCTTGTCCGAGTTCAGCTTCAGGCGGCTGGTCCTCATCCATTCGGCGACGGCCTTCATTCCTTCGTGGAGGTGGGCTTTGGCGGTGTGAGGGTCTTTGGTGAGGGAGAGGATCAGCTGGGTGTCGTCGGGCGTAGGAGATGATGTTGAGGTTGTGCTGTCGGGCGACGTGGGCGAGGGGTGCCATGTAGATGTTGAACAGCGTTGGGCTGAGGGAGGAGCCTTGGGGTACGCCGCAGATGATCTTGGTGGCCTTGGATCGGAAGGGGGCGAGGCGGACGCTTTGTGTTCTGCCGGAAAGGAAGGATGTGGTCCAGTCCAGGGCCTTCTCTTGGATCCCGGCGTCGTGAAGGCGTGTTCGTAGTGTGTGGTGGCAGACCATGTCGAAGGCGGCTGATAGGTCCAGGAGGATGAGGGCTGCTGTTTCTCCGTTGTCTAGCAGGGTCCTGATGTCATCGGTGGCAGCGATGAGGGCGGTTTCGGTGCTGTGGTTGCTGCGGAAGCCGGACTGGGAAGGGTCCAGGATGTTGTTCTCCTCGAGGTAGCGGGTCAGTTGTTTGTTGACGATTTTCTCGGTGACCTTCGCGGGGAACGGGAGCAGAGAGATGGGTCGGAAGTTCTTGAGGTCCTAGGGGTCTGCCTTGGGTTTCTTGAGTAAGGCGGTGATCTCGGCGTGCTTCCAGCTTTCCGGGAAGGTTGCTGTCTCGAAGGAGATGTTGATTATTTTCCGGAGATGGGGCGCGATGGCTGTACTGGCTTTGTTGAAGATGTGGTGAGGGCACGGGTCTAGCGGTGAACCGGAGTGGATGGTGTTCATGATCTCGCTGGTGTCCTCGTCGTTGATGTTGGTCCAGGAGAGCAGGCGGTTGGTGGTTGTGGGGGCAGTGGTCTCGGTGGTTGCCGGGCGGTCGTGGTGTTGAAGCTGTCATGGATGTCGGCGATTTTGTGGTGGAAGAAGGTGGCCAGTGAGTCGCACAGGTCTCGCGACGGCTGGATGTCGTTGGTGTTGGAGCTGGGGTTGGAGAGTTCCTTCACGATGTTGAAGAGCTCTTTTCTGTTGTGTGCGTTGTTGTCTAGGCGGTCTTTGAGTGAGGCCCTTTTGGCGGATCTGATGAGGTGATGGTGACTGCGGGTGGCGCTCTTGTGGGCGGCGTAGCTGTCCGCTGTCCGTTCGTGGAGCCAGATCTTCTCCAGTTTTTGGCATGTTCGTTTGGAGGCCTGGAGGTCTTCGGTGAACCAGGTGGCTTTCTTGCTGGTGTGGCTGTTGGGCGGATTCTTGAGCGGGGCGAGGTGTTGGCGCAGTCGTCGATCCACTGTCTGAGGTTGCGGGCGGCGGTGTCGGGGTCGGAGGGTTCGGCGGGTGGGCTCAGGGCGAGGGTTGTGGTTAGCTGGTCTTCCGTGACTCTGCTCCAGCAGCGGCGAGGCATTTGTTCGGTGCGGTGGTGCGTGGTGGGCTTCCTGTAGGTGAAGTGGATGCAGTGGTGGTCAGTCCAGTGGGGTTCGGAGGTGTGGTTGAAGGAGACGTGTGGGCTTGCGGAAAAGATGGAGTCGAGCGTGTGGCCGGCGGCGTGGGTGGGTGTAGTCACGAGCTGTCTGAGTCCGAGGGTGGCGAGGTTGTCGATCAGGGTGGTGGAGTTGGTGTCCTTGTTGTTCTCGAGATGGAAGTTCAGGTCCCCGAGGAGGATGTAGTCCGTGGAGGCGATGGCGTGTGTGCTGACGAAGTCAGCGATGGAATCGCTGAACTGTGGTCGGGGTCCGGGGGTCTGTAGATGAGGGTTCCTCTGAGGGTGGTGTTGGGATCGGTGTGGATCTGGAAGTGCATGTGTTCGGCGGTGCTGAGGGTGTCGTCGGTGTTGGTTGAGACTCTGAGGGTGTTCCTGTGGACGATGGCGATGCCTCCTCCGACTCCGTTGGTGCGGTCCCTGCGGGTGATCTTGTATCCGTCCGGGATGGCAATGGCGATGTCGGGGGCTGAAGCGGGATTCAGCCAGGTCTCCGTCAGGAATGCGACGTCTGGGGAGGTTGAGTCGAGAAGGTCCCAGAGTTCGATGGCGTGTTTGCGGGCGGAGCGGGTGTTGAGGAGGATGCATCTGAGGTAGTTGGGTTCTTTCCTGGGCGGTGGTTTGGCGGGGCGGGTGCTGGCGAAGCTGCAGTTCCGGCAGGTGAAGGGCCCTTGGGTGCGCTTCGGGGTGGCCTGGTAGCAGGCGTGATCTTTTCCGGGGTTGAGTGCGTGGAGGGTGCTGGCATCGTATCGGCATCTGTTGATGTGGCGGGCGCGGGGATGCCCGGACCAGGGGTCTGGTGCTGGGCGCGGTCACGGCGCGGACGGGCGCAGACGGGCTTGCCTTAGGCGCGCCTTTGGCGCGCCTAAGGCACGGCCGCGCAGCGGCCGCCATAAATGGGGAGGTGGGAGGGAGGAGCAGGGAATGGGGCAGCGAATGGGCAGTGAGGGGGCAGGGCCGCAGGGGCGCAGCGGCGGGAAACAGGCACAGAAGGGGAAACGAGCACAATCAGGGCATCAAGGGGGCACAGAAAGGAAAAAAACGAGCACAATCAGGGGCAGCAAGGGGGCACAGAAAGGAAAAAGCGAGCACAATCAGGGGCAGCAAGGGGGCACAGAAAGGAAAAGCGAGCACAATCAGGGGCAGCAAGGGGGCACAGAAAGGAAAAAACGAGCACAATCAGGGGCACCAAGGGGGCACAGAAAGGAAAAACGAGGCACAATCAGGGGCAGCAAGGGGGCACAGAAAGGAAAAAACGAGCACAATCAGGGGCAGCAAGGGGGCACAGAAAGGAAAAAAACGAGCACAATCAGGGGCAGCAAGGGGGCACAGAAAGGAAAAAACGAGCACAATCAGGGGCAGCAAGGGGGCACAGAAAGGAAAAACGAGCACAATCAGGGGCAGCAAGGGGGCACAGAAAGGAAAAAACGAGCACAATCAGGGGCAGCAAGGGGGCACAGAAAGGAAAAACGAGCACAATCAGGGGCAGCAAGGGGGCACAGAAAGGAAAAAACGAGCACAATCAGGGGCAGCAGGGGGCACAGAAAGGGAAAAAAACGAGCACAATCAGGGGCAGCAAGGGGGCACAGAAAGGAAAAAACTAGCACAATGAGGGGCAGCAAGGGGGCACAGAAAGGAAAAACAGAGCACAATCAGGGGCAGCAAGGGGGGCACAGAAAGGAAAAAACGAGCACAATCAGGGGCAGCAAGGGGGCACAGAAAGGAAAAACGAGCACAATCAGGGGCAGCAAGGGGGCACAGAAAGGAAAAAACGAGCACAATCAGGGGCAGCAAGGGGGCACAGAAAGGAAAAACGAGCACAATCAGGGGCAGCAGCAGGGCACACAGACGGAGCTGTGTGGTGGGGGAGCGACCTACCAGTCAAGGAAGGGACTCGACTGCCACTAGAAGGAAAAGAGAAGTCTTTTGGATTTTTCTCCTTAACTCGCAAGAGAAAGGATTGCCCATGGGAGAACGCGATCCTATGATAGATCCATCTTGGCCTGATTTCGTTCCCCTTTTGGTCACAGGTCTACTTGACCTATGTTGTTCGTATATTTATAACCTCTATTTTTTCGTCCTATCTGAAAATTTCTCCCCATGTTGAATATTTACAAATTCCTCTTCCCTATTTGTGATGTTTTGTACTAGTATGCAGTTGAGGTTTGTTTCTTTCCCCCTTTTTCATCTATATATTCTTTTATGTATTTCATTTTTCTACTTTATGCACAATTTGTCCCTATTAGTCTTTTTTAGTTTTGATTTGTTTCGGTTCTTCATTCCTTCCCATGTATTTTCTCCCCTTGTCCAATATGGCCACCGTGGAACCTTTTCCTCTTTATTCTGAAGCATAGTCCTCTTTCTATAACGGTTTCCTGACTTCAAGGGAGGAGCCCTTCCCTCTCGACTTGAATGGCTCCTCCGTTATGTTCATCCCTATTTAAACTCGCTGAATGCCGATTTGGTTTACGGCGGGAGTTCCGTTCCCCGCACGCCGCTGGATGGCTTGGGCCGCCGCGGTATCTGCCACTTTCCGGGTAAGTCACGCTCGCCTCACTCTGACACATTTATAACAGGGGATTCATTGAGTTTTTAGTTTATTTGTTATTGATTCTGTGATTTTTTATCTTTACTGTTTATTATTAGTGATGCGCTCTCATCCTGTGGCTTATTTCCCATTTCGAACCCCTCAGCTTTTGCGGGGTAGTGCCTTCTATCCCCTGTGTATAATGCCTGCTCTGGGGAATTGTTTTTATCTGTGCCACGACTAGTTCAGTCGAGTGCACGTGGATGCCCGCTATGCATATCAGACTATTTACCACCCCTTGCCGCCTGACTATTTGCACCTCTTCACAGATCGTTCTTTGTTTACATTCATAAATGAATTGGGAAATCACTGTATCTCGCGCTATAACCATCTCTGCCCTGCGTGCTTCTATGATGCCCCTCTCAACATTCAGGCGTTTTTCCACCATTTGCCTCATGATACCTCGCGCTTGTGTATAGATTGCATCTTTAACTATATACAATACTCTTGGGGATTTTCATAGTTTCCGTGTATTTTCCTAGCCCACAGCATCTTATTTGGGTGGTGTTTTTCTTCCTCAAAGGTAATAGCTCCGTGTTTTTATAATTTCCGTACATGTATTTTGAACCCTGCTGAACACGCGCTATTAAGTGCTAGCTCTTCGGAGTTTGGATTAATTCCATTTCCTCGCATCTCTAACTATTAACATGTGGATTCATATTACCTGTTTGCCTGACCACACCACAGCTGTATCTATTTAAGGACCTTGGTAAGCAGGATACCATTTCTTAGACCCCCAGCTTTATAGACTCTTTCCTGGTACTCTCTGTTTTAATGTCTACATATTATGCCTTTATTCCTCCAGACCCCTGTTTTGAGCTTTTCATCTTTTTACCTCGTTACCGCCTGTGTTCTTCTTAGATGCTTTAAATCCAGGTATTCTTTGTATGAATTGTATTGTTTTCCTTGAATCTATCACCATCACCATATTCAGTTCTTTTTCACTATGGGAACTTTCGGTGAGTCCTTCATTAACTCACTTGTCCTTTATCATTGGTACATTTTGGACTTTCTCTACACTCCTCTTTTAATCTCAGTTATCTTTTCTTGTGTGCACTCCTCCCCATATCTAAATGAAACGATTCTATCATGGATGATCTTTATTAGTAGCCTGCAAACGTTTAATTCTCCCCCTTTCATGTTCTGTATATAGGAACTGTACCCCTCTTGAGATATGATGATGTATCTTATGTTATATTATGTCACATGTTTATTTCATTCCATTATCCTTTCAGGCGCATCTGTTCTTGTGTCCCACACTTGATCTGACCGCCCTGATGAAGGTGTGACCCATATTCGGGTTACACACCGAAACGCGCGCTGGAGAATCACGTGCCTCCGTTTGTTTCCACCTTCCCCAATCCCCTTTGGGAGATTGTGCACACCTAGTGTTTTTTCTCTAATTCTTATTCTTATTCATACATGTTTCGGTGGGTCTAAACCTTATCTACATTTTTCCTACAATTAATTTTGTGTTTTTGTGTTTTTGTTTTATGATAAGATTTAACTTTTGTCTGTTTTGTATGCTAACACCCTGCACGTCAGATTTCTATCTACAGCAACAGTATCGATCATTGTTGCTATAATCTGTTTATTCTCTGTTGTCTATTTTAACCAATCCTCCATCTGTCCCTCTCATGGACAGGATTAAGACCTTCGGGTTTTCAGATGAAGATTTTGCCCGTTTGATTGGCCAAACTTCGGGCAGTGATAAACCCTTCACGCTATCGAAGGGCTTAGAAGAAGAATGGACCAAACTCCTTAACCTTAAAAAAAAGTCCAAGCGTTTGAGTCTCATGCCAATTTCATGTGGGAATATTTAAAAGCTGGCACTATCCCTATTGGCCGAAGGGTTAGGAATATACCTGGTCTTTTTATCGAAATCAGGCAATTCCTGGAAAAGTGGGCATTAATCTCAAACAGATGTTCCAGGGATTGGATGATGTTGATCATTGAAACCGCGAGGGAGAGTCATATCCATCCTAAACAAAGAGATTGAAGAGTTAGAAGAGAAACTTAAAAAAGACAACTGTGTCGAGGACGGGAAAAGGAAACCGGAGGAAATTTCTTACGAACTAGACTCTTTCTCTGAGTATTTCCTAAAAAGAAAAACAGAAAAACTCAAGAAAGATATTCGTCTATTTTCCCAAGAACGTGCATATCCCTACCTCACTACAAACTTTTATACCACCAGTGACGAGAATACCTCTGGCGTAGGTAGCCCCCGTTGGGGAAATAGGCGCGTGACAACTTTCTCTGATACCACCGACTCTGACGGTGAGGGTCCCTCACATTATAACCCTAACTACCAGCCAAGACAGGACCAATTCGATAGACCCCCAACGTATAATCGGTTTTTAGGCAACCGAAGGGGCAACTTTCGCCCTAGAACTCGGAACTAACAACAAAGGAACTACCGTCAAGAGCAGGACCAGCCTCAGAAGTACATACAAACGCGCAACCAGCAATATTGGAGAACGTGAACTGTATTCCAGTGTTCAACCTGTCCTCCAATAATATTGACCCTAATACTGAAACCCTTTTGTCCAGAGGACTTTCTTTTGTTCCCACCACTAGCGTTAACAAGTTTGAGCTTATGAAGGACCTCCATCTGTTTTTCAGCAGAATAAGACTTAGAAAGTTTTTTCATACTAGACCCCCCACTGACACTCTTGACAATCTATCTGGCCTGAAACCGCCGTCTGATTTCACTCCCAATCTTGATTCTCTTGGATCGGAGGTAGACATTTTTGAAAAAGCAGTGATTACCAAAATGCAGAAAATCGTCAAATATGTCCCAAAACCTCCGCATAACATTTCCAGAGAAGAGAATGCCGCCCTTCGATCCTTGAAAGACAATAGGAATCTTACCATCAAACTGTGTGACAAGGGAGGGGGCATTGTCATCTTTGACACCCCACAGTATGTGGAGAAGATGAATAGCCTTCTTGGGGTCACTAGACACTATAAGATAATCACTGCAAATCCCGAGCCTAGTTTGAAACGCAGAATCCTCAGGATGGTGGAAACTGCTGTGGACAATGGATACATATGCACCAAAGAAGCAGCATTCCTTACTCCCACATGCACTCGCATACCGGTCATCTATGGAGTTCCAAAAATGCATAAAGATGAATGTAATCCACCTGTGAGACCCATAGTGTCCACTATTGGGGTTGCCACTGAACCTCTTTCAAAATATGTCGATCGGTTTCTGAAACCCCTAGTTTGTAACCTTACATCTTACGTTAAGGACACAGGCCACTTCATTTTGAAGATTGAAAACACCCCTTACCACTGTGATAGGGAACTTCTGGTCACTATGGACCTGGAGACCCTATATACTAACATCCCCCAAGAGGGCGCCATGAAAGTACTCCGAGAAATTTTACAATCAGATCCCACGATAACTAATTCGTCATTTATCCTCCAATGCTTGGACATTGTACTTGGAGAAAATTTCTTTGAGTTTAATGGTACCTACTACCAGCAAGTACAGGGAGTGAGTATGGGTGCGGCCTGTGCCCCAAGTGTAGCATGTTTATACATGGGACACTTTGAGGCACACAACATATACAACGAGATGGCCCCCTTCTTTGAAAATGATCGCTCCTGGTCGCGATTTATCGACGACATTTTTTTCATCTCGAAGGGCGACAAGGAGACCCTGGATGAATTCACTAGCTGGATTAACCTGGCCGATCCAAACCTCAAGTTCACTGCACAATCAAGTAATATCAAACTTGAATTCCTTGACGTCTGGATCGAGCACCAAGACTCACAACTTCAGGTTTCATTATATACCAAACCTACGGCAAGAAACACCTTGTTACAGTTCAGCAGCTTCCACCCTCGCTGCCAGAAGGAGAGCATCCCTTTCAGCCAGTTTCTCCACTTGCGGAGAAACTGTACGAGCATGAATGATTTTTTAAAGCAGGCAGATATCTTGAAAGAAAAATTGCTCAATAGAGGATATGCGACAAGATTGATTAAAGACTCTCTTAAGAGGGCCAGATATTATAACCGGGAAGCTATGTTCAGACCTAAGTACATCGATCAATCTGACAAATTGGTATGTGTGACCAAGCACTCCAACCTTGACCAGAAAATACGCCAGACCATTAATTCCCAATGGCACCTACTGAATATGGACAACCATGAGCAAAAGTTGCCCAAACCCCTGTTTGCGTTCAGAAGGAACAAAAACCTCAGAAATCACTTGGTGAGAGCCAAGAACCCTGAATGCAACCCCTTTTGTCAAAAATCTATTACAGGGAGTGAGCCTATCAAAGGGACCTATAGATGTGGCTCTTGCCAAGAGTGCCCTAATGCCATTGTGAGTGATAACATTCGAGTGAATGAAAGAACTGTGTTTCTCTCTGAAATGACCAACTGTTGTTCATCGAACGTTATATATGTCATTCTATGTCCGTGCAAACTAGCCTACGTTGGTGAAACAGGAAGAGAATGTAGAAAAAGAATTGGTGAACATAAGTCAAACATCAGACTACAGAAACACTCGGCCCCCCTGGTCAATCATTGGTTGGAGTCAGCCCATGTAGAGAGTGACCTTAGATGGTCTATTCTGGAGAAAGTGCAACCACAAGCAGGAAGGGACCCGACTGCCACTAGAAGGAAAAGAGAAGTCTTTTGGATTTTTCTCCTTAACTCACGAGAGAAAGGATTGAATAAAGCCTGCCCATGGGAGAACGCGATCCTATGATAGATCCATCTTGGCCTGATTTCGTTCCCCTTTTGGTCACAGGCCTACTTGACCTATGTTGTCTGTATATTTATAACCTCTATTTTTTCGTCCTATCTGAAACTTTCTCCCCATGTTGAATATTTACAAATCCCTCTTCCCTATTTGTGATGTTTTGTACTATTATGCAGTTGAGGTTTGTTTCTTCCCCCTTTTTCATCTATATATTCTTTTATGTATTACATTTTTCTACTTTATACACAATTTGTCCCTATTAGTCTTTTTTAGTTTTGATTTGTTTCGGTTCTTCATTCCTTCCCATGTATTTTCTCCCTCTGTCCAATAAGGCCACCGTGGCACCTTTACCTCTTTATTCTGAAGCATAGTCCTCTTTCTATAACGGTTTCCTGACTTCAAGGGAGGAGCCCATCCCTCTCGACTTGAATGGCTCCTCCGTCATGTTCATCCCTATTTAAACTCGCTGAACGCCTCACTGGGTGCTCAGCTGATTTGGTTTACGGCGGGAGTTCCGTTCCCCGCACGCCGCTGGATGGCTTGGGCCGCCGCGGTATCTGCCACTTTCCGGGTAAGTCACGCTCGCCTCACTCTGACACATTTATAACAGGGGATTCATTGAGTTTAGTTTATTTGTTCTTGATTCTGTGATTTATCTTTACTGTTTTTATTAGTGATGGGCTTTCATCCCCTGGCTTATTTCCCATTTCGAACCCCTCGGCTTTTGCGGGGTAGTGCCTTCTATCCCCTGTGTATAATGCCTGCTCTGGGGGAATTGTTTTTATCTGTGCCACGACTAGTTCAGTCGAGTGCACGTGGTTGCCCCGCTATGCATATCAGACTATTTACCACCCCTTGCCGCCTGACTATTTGCGCCTCTTCACAGATCGTTCTTTGTTTACATTCATAAATGAATTGGGAAATCATTGTATCTCGCGCTATAACCATCTCTACCTTGCGTGCTTCTATGATGCCCCTCTCAACATTCAGGCGTTTTTCCACATTTTGCCTCATGATACCTCGCGCTTGTGTATAGATTGCATCTTTAACTATATACAATACTCTTGGGGATTTTCATAGTTTTATTGTTAAGCACAAGTGGGGCTGCTCCTAGTGAAGTGACCTACAGGTGCTTAGAGATGAGTAGTCAATGTGGACATCTCACAAAAAGTGAAGGACTGGCCTCACACACCACCTGGTGTCATGCTTCATCATTGGCCGTCCTCGCCCTCTAAAAACTTGGTTTGATAGAGGGCGGGCATACACTGGTAGAAAGGGATGCACTTCTAAAATAAGTGGGGGCCCATGGGTAGTGAAAGTGACTTAAAACCATTACAGTTGTCAAAAAACAAATTTTAATAAACTATGCAACTGTATGGTATTAAAAGAAAAATACGGTGATCTAGGGAATTAATTATCCCCTCACCGTGAGGTCATTTTTTATACATTTTGATAAAATATTATAAATAAAGAATATATATTTTCTTTATTCCTTTTTCCTACTCTTTTTGGGGGAATTTCTCTGTTTGTATGGCGATGTCTTAATGTATCAGTGACTTTTGAGCGCTTTATAAACTTTATTCAGGCAGTTTGGGTCCTTTCAGACTGTATTTGGCGCGCAGCACCTTGACAATATTGATATTTTGTCTTGGGTCATTTTGCCTCTAGTAGAAGTTTAGATCATGAGCCTGTATAAATGGCATTGGTTCTCAGAGTGCTTTTTTATGTTGTTATTGTGGCCACTACTAGAGGTAAGGGAAAAACAAAAAGATGAAAAGTCAGGCGTTCAAAGGAGTGTGTCTGAGATAATCTCATCAACATCTGAGGAATTATTGTGTGCAAGTCACTGGAATTGAGGGCAAAGTGTGAGCTGTGGCTGGCCTCACTCCAGCAGCAGGAATGTGGCTAACTCTAGTGTTGATCATTTAAAATGTTCCACTTGTTAGAGGGGGGGCTCTTTAGAGTCATAAACTCGTTTCCCGCCTGCCCATCAATATCCAGTGCTCAATACTGTGTGCCAAGTTCTGAGCTCCACTTGGTTCCCCTACTCTGTGATGAACATTAATATGGAGCGGGACGGTTAGCTACAGCTCAGATACAGCCTTAAGTACAGCTCAGATAAAAGGTTAGCTACAGCTCAGATACAGGGTTAGCTACAGCTCAGATAAAGGGTTAGCTACAGCTCAGGTACAGCATTTGCGACAGCTCAGATAAAGGGTTAGCTACAGCTCAGATACAGTTAGCTACAGCTCAGATAAAGGGTTAGCTACAGCTCAGATACAGCATTAGCTACAGCTCAAATAAAGGGCTAGCTACAGCTCAGATACAGTGTTAGCTAAAGCTCAGATAAAGGGTTAGCTACAGCTCAGGTACAGCATTAGCGACAGCTCAGATAAAGGGTTAACTATAGCTCAGATACAGCGTTAGCTACAGCTTAGATAAAGGGTTAGCTACAGTTCAGATACAGCGTTAGCTACAGCTCGAATAAAGGGTTAGCTACAGCTCACATACAGGGTTAGCTACAGCTCAGATAAAGGGTTAGCTACAGCTCAGGTACAGCGTTAGCTACAACTCAGATAAAGGGTTAGCTACAGCTCAGATACAGCATTAGCAACAGCTCAGATAAAGGGTTAGCTACAGCTCAGATAAAGGGTTAGCTACAGCACAGGTACAGCGTTAGCTACAGCTCAGATAAAGATTTAGCTACAGGTCAGATAAAAGATTAGCTACAGCTCAGGTACAGAATTGGCTACAGCTCAGATAAAGGGTTTGCTGCAGCTCAGATACTGCTTTAGCTACAGCTCAGATAAAGGGTTAGCTACAGCTCAGATACTGCGTTAGCTACAGCTAAGATAAAGGGTTAGCTACAGCTCAGAAAAAGGGTTAGCTTCAGATAAAGGGTTAGCTACAGCTCAGATACAGTGTTAGCTACAGCTCAGATAAAGGGTTAGCTACAGCTCAGGTAAAGGGTTAGCTACAGCTCAGGTGCAGCATTAGCTACAGTCAGATAAAGGTTTAGCTACAGTTCAGATAAAAGGTTAGCTACAGCTCAGGTACAGCGTTAGCTACAGCTCAGATAAAGGGTTTGCTACAGCTCAGATACATTGTTAGCTACAGCTCAGATAAAGGGTTAGCTACAGCTCAGATACTGCGTTAACTACAGCTCAGATAAAGGGTTAGCTATGACTCAGATACAGCGTTAGCTACAGCTCAGATAAAGGGTTAGCTACAGTTCAGAAAAAGGGTTAGCTTAAGCTCAGGTAAAGGGATAGCTACAGCTCAGATACAGCGTTAGCTACAGCTCAGATAAAGGGTTAGCTACAGCTCAGGTACTGCGTTAGCTGCAGCTCAAATAAAGGGTTAGCTACAGCTCAGAAAAAGGGTTAGCTACAGCTCAGGTACTGCGTTAGCTACAGCTCAGGTAAAGGGTTTGCTACAGCTCACATACAGCGTTAGCTACAACTCAGATACAGCGCTAGCTACAGCTCAGATACTGCGTTAGCTACAGCTCAGATAGAGGGTTAGCCCAGCTCAGATACAGCGTTAGCCACAGCTCAAAAAAAGGGTTAGCTACAGTTCAGATAAAGTGTTAGCTACAGCTCAGATAAAGGGTTAGCTACAGCTCAGACAAAGGTTAAGCTACAGCTCAGATAAAGGGTTAGCTACAGCTGAGATACAGTGTTAGCTACAGCCCAGATAAAGGGTTAGCTACAGCTCAGATAAAGGGTTAGCTACTGATCCGATACAGCGTTAGCTACAGCTCAGATAAAGGTTAAGCTACAGCTCAGATAAAGGGTTAGCTACAGCTCAGATAATTGATGACTTGTGAATTTAGAGTATCCCAAGGCAAAACTTTCACTACGATTGGAAAATGTCACACAATTTGTGTATTTTATGTCATGCAAACTTCACATTTTTCCCATTAGACACTCACACTAATTCAAATAATTTTTGGTAGTTGGAGACTGGTTCAAGCAAAAAAAGAGTTTATGTGAATTACTTTTTTATGCAAGGTATGCCCTCGCATAAAAGTTTATTCTACGATACTGGTCAAGTACATTAAACATAACTTAAAAAATATCCCACATTTTTAAGACAATTACATGTATTTCATGAAAGAAATGCTCGTGTTTTCACCCAGGCCCCTTTTAGGTCTGAAGGGAAGCAGCGAAAGCAATGATAATAAACACATTTTGCCTTTTCGACCCTTTTAGCTGAGAAGCATGTTGCATTAGCAAGTCGTAAGAAGGCAAATCCTTCAATTTGTGGGTTTGTAGAACTGGTATTATCCAAGACCTTTTGATTTTGATAAAATTATATATAATATACTTATTTATAGTGGCTTTCAACCAGCTTGCTTCATCTATTTTTCTGTTATCTAGTCATTCACATTTTAATTCCACCCACCACAGCAAACAACATGGGGCAATGGGTCTGCCCACTTCAGCCAGTGACTAACTTTACAGTATTCTGCCCTTTCACAAGGAGCACACCACACTAGTTCCCTTTAGTGCCAGAGACTTCTAGAGCAAAGTATTTTTGGTTTGAGCTAAAGTTTTGTTTCTTTATTTTGGTGAGAGCCCAGCAGCTCCCCCACAATAAAGTTTCACAAAACTCCATGTCAAAACAAGCAATGACAAAGCTAAAAGGCTGACAGCGAGAGCTTGGCTTTCCCAGTGCTTGTTTAAATACTGTGAGAACATTTCTCTGTAGGTGAGGAATAGGTCAAAATGATACTAAAACAAATCTCCATTAGGTACCTTGTTGTTGGCTACCGGCAACTGCAGATTACTCATCAGACCATGCAGAAGCTGCTATGATCATGTTCTTCATTTAGTCTGGTTGAAAGGCAACCAATCACTCTCCTAAGTACTTTCATGATAATGCCAAACTTTTCGAACTTCGGCATGGTAGGCCAAATCCCAAATAACCGTTTCTACGCTATTGACTTAACAATAGGGTCAAACTGTTTAATAGGACAATCTGGCAGCGCCAGATGACCCAGTCTGACCAGGTCAGTGATGGGCAAGAAAGTGGGCCGGTTATGAGGCTGTGTGTGGGCTGATGTTGCAGAAAACTTTAAGTAAAGACTAGGCTGCAGTACTCAAGCAGCAATATGCAATCTTTAAATGTTTATCTCATTGCATGCAGCGTGGATGGACTAATCACACTTTGTGGGTGGAACAGCAGGGATGTGTGGAAGTGTTTATAGTTTGTGATAGGGGAGGAGTATAGTGAATTTCACTGCAGCATTTTTCAACTATTACCCCACAAAGTGCCTGCAACAAGCACAAATACTTACTGGGTGGTCTTTGAGTGGTGTGGTTCTCCACCCCTCAGAGACCACCCAGACAGTATACCTGAATAAGTCAAGAGTGGGTCGATTTACAAATGTGAGCCGCTTTTTTCAGTAATCAGTTCATAAATGTGGGATACTTTTATTTTGGTGCCAGTGCCTATTTTCTGCCCCAGTTTGACCCTGCTTGACTCCGCAAGCCGCACCTCTGGTGCGCACACACGTGCCCCCTCCCTCCTCCCCCAGCATGTGCACACTCAAGGTCACTTCTGCAGGGTGCCAAGTGGCCGGAAGTCAGACATCTGTTCTATGACACTTAGTCAGGTGTTCTCGTCTATGATTTTCAATCAGAAACAGTCTGCAGCACCTTTCTGTTATGGTCAGACACCAATACAGATGTTTTCAAGAATAAGAATGCCTTTTTGCTGCTCTTTGAAAGCTGTATTGTTTTGTATTATAATTGCATTTATATAGCACTTACTACCCCTGACAAGGCATTGTGACACTTTATGCTGGGCAGAACACTGCTCTGGAACGCATGGTTAGTGGTTATTGGTTATTGTTGGTTATTGGGATTAGTCTTGTGCTCTCAAAGATCCCATTGCACGCATTTACTCCAGTTTCTATGAGGAAGGGTACATTAATAGGGGTTAGGTGTGGTTATTAGTGGATAGTGTGTTCATTCATTATTAGAATTGGGATTAATAGATGAGCTTGGTGAGATTAGGTATTATTAGATTGCAGGAGTACGCCTTCACTTTCAAAGAGGTGAACTTGCGAGCTTTGAAATGAGGTGTGGTCAGTTTGCAGAAATACAACAATAAAGATAAATCAGAACATGCTGGTGACTTGGAGTAGGCTGTTCTCAGAGAGAGGAGGAATGCAGAGGATAGAAACTAAGGAAGGGGTAATTTGAAAGAAGAATGGAGTTGCAACACTTTTTAGGTCTAGCCTAGCGGCAGCGCGCACGCACTGCACGCTCTGCGAGGCATGCTGTAGTAGAGTATGCTGTGGAAGCCTCGCCCACTCTCCGCCCATATTTGTCATTGGCTGGTGTCATTGTCCTTGGTAAATGCTGGCTTCCGATTCATTATGAGGCTTGTTAGTCCCTCCTTGTTTCCGCCTTATCGCCATTTGTTACCGCCCATGACGACTGGACCTTTTACTTCGCTGGTTACACGGTCTCCGTTTTAAGTCTGTGAGCAGTATTTTGTTTTGTAACTTACTAATGGGGACAATAGCGGCTGCATTTGCAGCGCGCCCACAAAGGACAATGGCGGCTGCTTTTTTTAGACTTTATTACTTTTGGGATGAATTGCATGCTGAGCGGGGCACCCGCTTTAGGGACACCGCGCTCAGTTTAATTTATTTTGTATTTTTAATTACAATGTTTAGCGCGGCGCCCGTTTCAGGGACACCGTGCTGTGTTTCATTTTTTTTTTTAAACTTTATTGGTGAGCATGGCTCCTGCTTTACGGACACCGAGCTCTGTTTATTTTTCTAACTTTAAAACTGAGTGCGGCGCGGCTTCAAGGACACCGCGCTCAGTTTCTATATATTTTCTTTTTTAACTTTAACACTGAGCGCGGCGCCTGCTTCAAGGACACCGTGCTCACTGTTAAAGTTAAAAAAAAAAAAAGTAACAGAGCGCGGTGTCCTTGAAGCGGCGCCACGCTCAGTTTTAAACTTAAACATGCATTTGCAATTCGATAGGTCTCACATTTATGCGAGTTAAGCTATTGGCATTGTAAATGACAATGCCTTTTACTTATAAAAGGCATTGTCATTTACATTGCCAATAGCTTAAACTCGCGTAAATGCGAGACCTGTTGCATTGCAAATGCTTGTTGAGATAGCATGCAATGCAAGGATGCATAACTGTAGACAGAAGCAGTACTTTTTTGCACATGAGATAGTGCACTATTGATTACTTTCCATAGACTCTAGATACAGGCAAACAGCCTTTTTGCTGCTAGATTTCTGCTAGACCAGCCCTTTAGCATGGTCATCCGATCAGCTCAGGGGTTGAAACCATAAAGTAATGTTTGGACGCGTATATAGTGAAATATCGAGAGCTCTAAACTGCACTCAAGGAAGCGGTAACCTCCAGACTGTAGCATTGGGGGAGAATGTACCGGGTGGGTAATACAAACATTGATTAGGAGATTCTGCAAATGCTGGGGCTCAGGTCTTCTGATGTTCTCCCTTAAAAGTTTGGTTTGAAGTATTAATTACAAAAGCAGACTGGAGTTTATGTGAATGTCCCTGCTACAGAATGGCAAAAGATGGCAACAAAGACAGCCTCTCCAGGCACTGGAAGTGTGTACAAAACCACAGAAAAAGAGGTAAGAGGAAGAAGTCCCAAATCGCTCTCCTACAAAGCATTAATTCACAACAAGAAAAGGGACTGTATTAAAAAACTAACGGAGTGGGTAATGAGAGGAGAGGCGTAAAACAGGGCACACACTGTGTATGTAAAACTGCCCTCACACACAGCAAGCTGTGTCATGCTTCATCATAGGGCCTGCTAACACACCTCCGCACTAGCCAACGCTGGAGGTGGAGCAACAGGGAGGGAAGACAAACAACATAAAGAAATGAAGAAATGGTGTGGGATCAAAAAAGTGAAAAATAGTGGCAGAATGAATTGATAAAACTGGTGACAGTGTGTCCCTGCTATACCTTTAATAATGGGTACACTGTCCAGGTGCAAGAGGTGGTCCTATCCAGACCCGTGGATGGTGGTAATGGCTACTCGTTATCAGAGCCCTACCCCTCCACTCTGCTGAAATGTCAACATGTTTCAGCTGGCACGTGCTAATACCCCGGCTTTCTTCAGGACTTTCACCTGATCAATCCCAAAAAAGACTGCTGTCCCTACCTCCTTGGATCCAGGGGTGAGGAAAAAAGGCACCACGTTCAGTGCAAACTCTGGAATAGAGTATGGTAGAGCCCTTTGCTCTCCATGAGGAACCGAGTTTACTAATAAGTCAAACTTGAACTGGCGGAGGGGTGCGAATAGCTCCCTGTAGTCACACGTTCGTCAAGGTGAGCTATTGTGCAATTCAACTCCGCACTCCCGGCACATCTTCGCGGTGCCTTTTTTCCTCACCCCTGGATCCTAAGGAGGTAGGGACAGCAGTCTTTTTGGGATTGATCAGGTGAAAGTCCTGAAGAAAGCCGGGATATTAGCACGTGCCGGCTGAAACATGTCGACATTTCAGCAGAGTGGAGGGTAGGGCTCTGATAACGAGTAGCCATTACCACCATCCACGGGTCTGGATAGGACCACCTCTTGCACCTGGACAGTGTACCCATTATTAAAGGTATAGCAGGGACACACTGTTACCAGTTTTATCAATTCATTCTGCCACTATTTTTCACTTTTTGATCCCACACCATTTCTTCATTTCTTTTATGTTGTTTGTCTTCCCCTCCCTATTGCTCCACCTCCAGCATTGGCTAGCGCAGAGGTGTGTTAGCAGGCCCTATGATGAAGCATGACACAGCTTGCTGTGTGTGAGGGCAGTTTTACATACACAGTGTGTGCCCTGTTTTACACCTCTCCTCTCATTACCCACTCTGTTAGTTTTTTAATACAGTCCCTTTTCTTTGTTGTGTGAATTACTGGAAGTGTGTTGTCTGAATTCCCATGGCTGGAGAGTGGAGAACCAGACATGGAAGCATGATGCTGCTGAGTTTTTAGGTCTCGCCTAGCGAACGCAGCTCATGTGCTGCTTCGCCTTGCCGAGACTATTGTTGTGGGTTTGGTGCGCGAAGGGAGACAAAACATGTGCGCGCCCGGACAGCAGATGGGCACGCGCATGGCGTCTCTTCACTTTCGAGCGCTCCCACCGCGCACTTTCACTTTTGCGCGCTCTAGCTCACGGCATCTCTATCAGCTTGCCCCCGACAGCAGATGGGCACGCCCACGGCGTCTCTTCAGTCTTCACTTTCACTTAGCACGATCCAAATCTGTATGTTGTAAGTCCGTATGATGTACTTTGATGTTTAAAACGATTCTGGGGAGCGATGAGGAAGGGTGGCACTGGAAGGGTTCAATACCAGTTACATGGGTATTTGCTTTCTAGTATTACGTTTTGTTGTTTCCTAATAGTTATATGTATCTTTATGCTTATTTCTCTCCGCAGCCATTTCTTACACCGGGCTTGTATTGTTGCATTTGTTTATTTATTTAATTATTTTGGAGCGCGGTCCGCTAACTTTAGCGGCCGCGCTTCAGGTCAGCAGAGCTGCTTTAAAGGGAGAGAACCAGGTCAGCAGAGCTGCTTTAGAGGGAGAGAACAAGGTCAGCAGAGCTGCTTTAGAGGGAGAGAACCAGGTCAGCAGAGCTGCTGTAGAGCCAGAGAACCAGGTCAACAGAGCTGTTGTAGAGCCAGAGAACCAGGTCAGCAGAGCTGTTGTAGAGCCAGAGAACCAGGTCAGCAGAGCCGTTGTAGAGCCAGAGAACCAGGTCAGCAGAGCTGCTGTAGAGCCAGAGAACCAGGTCAGCAGAGCTGCTTTAGAGCCAGAGAACCAGGTCAGCAGAGCCGCTGTAGAGCCAGAGAACCAGGTCAACAGAGCTGTTGTAGAGCCAGAGAACCAGGTCAGCAGAGCTGTTGTAGAGCCAGAGAACCAGGTCAGCAGAGCCGTTGTAGAGCCAGAGAGCCAGGTCAGCAGAGCTGCTGTAGAGCCTGGGAACCAGGTCAGCAGAGCCGTTGTAGAGCCAGAGAACCAGGTCAGCAGAGCTGCTGTAGAGCCAGAGAACCAGGTCAGCAGAGCCATTGTAGAGCCAGAGAACCAGGTCAGCAGAGCTGCTGTAGAGCCAGAGAACCAGGTCAGCAGAGCAGTTGTAGAGCCAGAGAACCAGGTCAGCAGAGCTGCTGTAGAGCCTGAGAACTAGGTCAGCAGAGCTGCTGTAGAGCCAGAGAAACCAGGTCAGCAGAGCTGCTTTAGAGGGAGAGAACCAGGTCAGCAGAGCTGCTTTAGAGCCATAGAACCAGGTCAGCAGAGCTGCTTTAGAGCCATAGAACCAGGTCAGCAGAGCTGCTTTAGAGCCATAGAACCAGGCCAGCAGAGCTGCTTTAGAGCCAGAGAACCAGGTCAGCAGAGCTGTTGTAGAGCCAGAGAACCAGGCCAGCAGAGCTGCTCTAGAGCCAGAGAAAGCAGGTCAGCAGAGCTGCTATAGAGGGAGAGAACCAGGTCAGCTGAGCTGCTTTAGAGCCATAGAACCAGGTCAGCAGAGCTGCTTTAGAGGGAGAGAACCAGGTCAGCAGAGCTGCTTTAGAGCCAGAGAACCAGGTCAGCAGAGCCGTTGTAGAGCCTAAGAACCAGGTCAGCAGAGCTCCTCTAGAGCCAGAGAACCAGGTCAGCAGAGCTGCTTTAGAGCCAGAGAAACCAGGTCAGCAGAGCTGCTTTAGAGCCAGAGAACCAGGTCAGCAGAGCCGTTGTAGAGCCTAAGAACCAGGTCAGCAGAGCTGCTGTAGAGCCATAGAACCAGGTCAGCAGAGCTGCTTTAGCTCCAGAGAACCAGGTCAGCAGAGCTGCTTTAGAGGGAGAGAACCAGGTCACCAGAGCTGCTGTAGAGCCAGAGAAACCAGGTCAGCAGAGCTGCTTTAGAGGGACAGAACCAGGTCAGCAGAGCTGCTTTAGAGCCATAGAACCAGGTCAGCAGAGCTGCTTTAGAGCCAGAGAACCAGGTCAGCAGAGCCGTTGTAGAGCCAGAGAACCAAGCCATCAGAGCTGCTCTAGAGCCTAAGAACCAGGTCAGCAGAGCTGCTTTAGAGCCAGAGAACCATGTCAGCAGAGCTGCTCCAGAGCCTAAGAACCAGGTCAGCAGAGCTGCTCTAGAGCCAGAGAAACCAGGTCAGCCGAGCTGCTGTAGAGCCAGAGAAACCAGGTCAGCAGAGCTGATTAGAGGGAGAGAACCAGGTCAGCAGAGCTGCTTTACAGCCAGAGAACCAGGTCAGCAGAGCTGCTTTTGAGGCAGAGAACCAGGTCAGCAGAGCTGCTCTAGAGCCTAAGACCCAGGTCAGCAGAGCTGCTCTACAGGCAGAGAACCAGGTCAGCAGAGCTGCTTTAGAGCCATAGAACCAGGTCAGCAGAGCTGCTTTAGAGCCAGAGAACCAGGTCAGCAGAGCTGCTTTAGAGCCATAGAACCAGGTCAGCAGAGCTGCTTTACAGCCAGAGAACCAGGTCAGCAGAGCTGCTCTAGAGCCTAAGAACCAGGTCAGCAGAGCTGCCCTAGAGACAGAGAACCAGGTCAGCAGAGCTGCTGTAGAGCCAGAGAAACCAGGTCAGCAGAGCTGCTTTAGAGCCAGAGAACCAGGTCAGCAGAGCTGCTCTAGAGGCAGATAACCAAGTCAGCAGAGCTGCTGTAGAGCCAGAGAAACCAGGTCAGTAGAGCTGCTTTAGAGCCATAGAATCAGGTCAGCAGAGCTGCTCTAGAGCCAGAGAACCAGGTCAGCAGAGCTGCTTCAAAGCCAGAGAACCAGGTCAGCAGAGCTGCTCTAGAGCCTAAGAACCAGTTCAGCAAAGCTGCTCTAGAGCCAGAGAACCAGGTCAGCAGAGCTGCTCTAGAGCCAGAGAACCAGGTCAGCAGAGCTGCTGTAGAGCCAGAGAAACCAGGTCAGCAGAGCAGCTTTAGAGGGAGAGGACCAGGTCAGCAGAGCTGCTTTAGAGCCAGAGAACCAGGTCAGCAGAGCTGCTTTAGATCCAGAGAACCAGGTCTGCAGAGCTGCTATAGAGCCAGAGAACCAGGTCAGCAGAGCTGCTATAGAGCCAGAGAACCAGGTCAGCAGAGCTGCTTTAGAGCCATAGAACCCGGTCAGCAGAGCTTCTCTAGAGCTAGAGAACCAGGTCAGCAGAGCTGCTTTAGAGCCATAGAACCAGGTCAGCAGAGCTGCTTTAAAGCCACAGAACCAGGTCAGCAGAGCTGCTTTAGAGCCATAGAACCAGGTCAGTAGAGCTGGTTTAGAGCCAGAGAACCAGGTCAGCAGAGCTGCTTTAGAGCCAGAGATCCAGGTCAGCAGAGCTGCTCTAGAGCCTAAGAACCAGGTCAGCAGAGCTGCTCTAGAGCCAGAGAACCAGGTCAGCAGAGCTGCTCTAGAGCCAGAGAACCAGGTCAGCAGAGCTGCTTTAGAGCCAGAGAACCAGGTCAGCAGAGCCGTTGTAGAGCCAGAGAACTAGGTCAGCAGAGCTGCTCTAGAGCCTAAGAACCAGGTCAGCAGAGCTGCTCTAGAGCCAGAGAACCAGGTCAGCAGAGCTGCTGTAGAGCCAGAGAAACCAGGTCAGCAGCACTGCTTTAGAGGGAGAGAACCAGGTCAGCAGAGCTGCTTTAGAGCCAGAGAACCAGGTCAGCAGAGCTGCTTTAGAGCCAGAGAACCAGGTCAGCAGAGCTGCTTTAGAGCCAGAGAACAAGGCCAGCAGAGCTGCTCTAGAGCCCAAGAACCAGCTCAGCAGAGCTGCTCTAGAGGCAGAAAACCAGGTCAGCAGAGCTGCTTTAGAGCCAGAGAACCAGGCCAGCAGGGCTGCTTTAGAGCCAGAGAACCAGGTCAGCAGAGCTGCTCTAGAGGCAGAAAACCAGGTCAGCAGAGCTGCTGTAGAGCCAGAGAAACCAGGTTAGCAGAGCTGCTTTAGAGGGAGAGAACCAGGTCAGCAGAGCTGCTTTAGAGCCATAGAACCAGGTCAGCAGAGCTGCTCTAGAGCCAGAGAACCAGGTCAGCAGAGCTGCTGTAGAGCTAGAGAAACCAAGTCAGCAGAGCTGCTTTAGATGGAGAGAACCAGGTCAGCAGAGCTGCTTTAGAGCCAGAGAACCAGGTCAGCAGAGCTGCTCTAGAGCCAGAGAACCAGGTCAGCAGAGCTGCTTTAGAGCCATAGAACCTGGTCAGCAGAGCTGCTTTAGAGCCATAGAGCCAGGTCAGCAGAGCTGCTTTAGAGCCAGAGAACCAGGTCAGCAGAGCTGCTTTAGAGCCAGAGAACCAGGTCAGCAGAGCTGCTTTAGAGCCATAGAACCAGGTCAGCAGAGCTGCTCTAGAGCCTGAGAACCAGGTCAGCAGAGCTGCTCTAGAGCCAGAGACCCAGGTCAGCAGAGCTGCTGTAGAGCGAGAGAACCAGGTCAGCAGAGCTGCTCTAGAGCCAGAGAACCAGTTCAGCAGAGCTGCTCTAGAGCCAGAGAACCAGGTCAGCAGAGCTGCTGTCGAGCGAGAGAAACCAGGTCAGCAGAGCTGCTGTAGAGCCAGAGAAACCAGGTCAGCAGAGCTGCTTTAGAGGGAGAGAACCAGGTCAGCAGAGCTGCTTTAGAGCCATAGAACCAGGTCAGCAGAGCTGCTTTAGAGCCAGAGAACCAGGTCAGGAGAGCCGTTGTAGAGCCAGAGAACCAGGCCAGCAGAGCTGCTCTAGAGCCTTAGAACCAGGTCAGCAGAGCTGCACTAGAGGCAGAGAACCAGGTCAGCAGAGCTGCTGTAGAGCCAGAGAAACTAGGTCAGAAGAGCTGCTTTAGAGGGAGAGAACCAGGTCAGCAGAGCTGCTTTAGAGCCAGAGAACCAGTTCAGCAGAGCTGCTTTAGAGCCAGAGAACCAATTCAGCAGAGCTGCTCTAGAGCCAGAGAACAAGGTCAGCAGAGCTACTTTAGGACCAGAGAACCAGGTCAGCAGAGCTGCTTTAGAGCCAGAGAACCAGGTCAGCAGAGCTGTTGTAGAGCCACAGAACCAGGTTAGCAGAGCTGCTCTAGAGCCTAAGAACCAGGTCAGCAGAGCTGCTGTAGAGCCAGAGAAACCAGGTCAGCAGAGCTGCTTTAGAGGGACAGAACCAGGTCAGCAGAGCTGCTTTAGAGCCATAGAACCAGGTCAGCAGAGCTGCTTTAGAGCCAGAGAACTAGGTCAGCAGAGCCGTTGTAGAGCCAGAGAACCAAGCCATCAGAGCTGCTCTAGAGCCTAAGAACCAGGTCAGCAGAGCTGCTTTAGAGCCAGAGAACCATGTCAGCAGAGCTGCTCCAGAGCCTAAGAACCAGGTCAGCAGAGCTGCTCTAGAGCCAGAGAAACCAGGTCAGCCGAGCTGCTGTAGAGCCAGAGAAACCAGGTCAGCAGAGCTGCTTTAGAGGGAGAGAACCAGGTCAGCAGAGCTGCTTTAGAGGGAGAGAACCAGGTCAGCAGAGCTGCTTTACAGCCAGAGAACCAGGTCAGCAGAGCTGCTTTTGAGCCAAAGAACCAGGTCAGCAGAGCTGCTCTAGAGCCTAAGAACCAGGTCAGCAGAGCTGCTCTACAGGCAGAGAACCAGGTCAGCAGAGCTGCTTTAGAGCCATAGAACCAGGTCAGCAGAGCTGCTTTAGAGCCAGAGAACCAGGTCAGCAGAGCCGTTGTAGAGCCAGAGAACCAGGTCAGCAGAGCTGCTCTAGAGCCTAAGAACCAGGTCAGCAGAGCTGCTCTAGAGACAGAGAACCAGGTCAGCAGAGCTGCTGTAGAGCCAGAGAAACCAGGTCAGCAGAGCTGCTTTAGAGGGAGAGAACCAGGTCAGCAGAGCTGCTTTAGAGCCAGAGAACCAGGTCAGCAGAGCTGCTCTAGAGGCAGAGAACCAGGTCAGCAGAGCTGCTTCAAAGCCAGAGAACCAGGTCAAAAGAGCTGCTCTAGAGCCTAAGAACCAGTTCAGCAGAGCTGCTGTAGAGCCAGAGAAACCAGGTCAGCAGAGCTGCTTTAGAGCCATAGAATCAGGTCAGCAGAGCTGCTCTAGAGCCAGAGAACCAGGTCAGCAGAGCTGCTTCAAAGCCAGAGAACCAGGTCAAAAGAGCTGCTCTAGAGCCTAAGAACCAGTTCAGCAGAGCTGTTCTAGAGCCAGAGAACCAGGTCAGCAGAGCTGCTCTAGAGTCAGAGAACCAGGTCAACAGAGCTGCTGTAGAGCCAGAGAAACCAGGTCAGCAGAGCTGCTTTAGAGGGAGAGAACCAGGTCAGCAGAGCTGCTTTAGATCCAGAGAACCAGGTCTGCAGAGCTGCTCTAGAGCCAGAGAACCAGGTCAGCCGAGTTGCTATAGAGCCAGAGAACCAGGTCAGCAGAGCTGCTTTAGAGCCATAGAACCAGGTCAGCAGAGCTGCTGTAGAGCCAGAGAACCAGGTCAGCAGAGCTGCTGTAGAGCCAGAGAACCAGGTCAGCAGAGCCGTTGTAGAGCCAGAGAACCAGGTCAGCAGAGCTGCTCTAGAGCCAGAGAACTAGGTCAGCAGAGCTGCTGTAGAGCCGGAGAACCAGGTCAGCAGAGCCGCTCTAGAGCCACAGAACCAGGTCAGCAGAGCTGCTTTAGAGCCAGAGAACCAGGTCAACAGAGCCACTGTAGAGCCAGAGAACCAGGTCAGCAGAGCTGCTTTAGAGCCAGAGAACCAGGTCAGCAGAGCCGTTGTAGAGCCAGAGAACCAGGTCAGCAAAGCTGCTTTAGAGCCAGAGAAACAGGACATTGGGGCTTATTTACAAGCCCCTTGCGCCGCCGCTCCGTCACTTTTTCCCACACAAAAATTGAAGCACCGGCGGTGCAAAGGAATTGTAAATAAGCCCCATTGTGCCCATTCGAACGCAATAAAACAGTTACGTAACCTTCACACCACAGAAAAGGTGAAATAAAGCACCAGTTTCTAAAGTTATTGCTCTTTCCACAGTTACTGGTAACTCAAGTCTCCTGCCTGAGGTCTACTACATTTATTGTAATTTAAAACTTCAGGTATCAAAATGCAAAGTTGTGTGAGCTATTAGCCTTACACTGGCTGAACAACTGCCTCTTACCATAGGACTGTTACGAGTGTCTACAAATCTAAGATTGTATTTTGGGAAGTAGATGATGCACCTCATGCCTGCAACATAAAACAAGCATTTGCAATGCAATAGGGCTGGCATTACTAAAAGTTTGAGCTATTGGTGTTGCAAATGATAATGTTTGTTAGTTTTTGTATTTTTTTGTTAAAAAATATTCCAGCAGTAGCATAAGTAATGAAATAAAATCCACATAGACCACCAGTACCACCACCACTAACACCACCAGTACCACCACGACCAGTACCAATACCACCACCACTACCACCACCGCTACAACCACCACAAGTACCATAACCACCACTACAATTTTTACTATTGTGATAGTAATAATAATAGTGGTAGTTATGGTACTGGTGGAAAATTACTATTGTAAATTACAATACCTGTTAATTTTTCAAAAGGCATTGCCATTTACAATACCAATAGCTCTAAAACTTGCAGTTGCGAGACCTATTGCATTGTAAATGCTTGTTGCCTTTTGTCCCCGTCCAGTGTCTCTGTTTCGTCTGATTTCTGCCTATCTTTCTGTAACTGCTCTTTCTTTATTTTGTTATCCCTCCCCAATTCTCCCTCGCACGCTCGTTGTTTTTCCCTCCCTGTGTGTGTTCCACTCTCTTGGTTTCCGAGTGTGCGCGCTACATATTAAGATGTGTGCGTGCAGCACTCCAGTAGTGTTGGCACCCTGCTCCTCACAGGCTGGTTGTAGTGCCATGTCATTGTGTGGCGCGTGCATGAACTGCCTAGGGGGTAGTCTTTCACACGCTGAGTATACGGATAGGTCATTGCAGGTATGGCAGTGCCATGGTGGCCCTATTGACAGAACCTTGGACCAGGTCAGTGTGTGGCACGTGTAGCTACCACAGTGGCTAGGGGGCACATGTCATTGGCTGATTGTAGAGCCAAGTCAGTGTGTTGCCCATGAAGGTACCACAGTGCTTAGGAGGCACACAGACTGGTTGTAGGGCCAGGACAATGTGTGGCACATGCTGATATTGGAGTACCTACATGCACTCTTCACAGGCTTATCGTCGAGCTTGGTCAATGTGTGGCGCATGCAGGTACCTCAGTACATAGGCGCCAATCTTCATAGACTGATTGTAGATCCAGATCAATGTATGGCATGTGCAATTATCTTAGCACCTACGTGGCACTCATCACAGACTGATTGTAGAGCCAGGTCAGTTGTGACGCATGCAGATACCACAATGTCCAGAGAAACCAGGTCAGCAGAGCTGCTTTAGAGCCAGAGAAACCAGGTCAGCAGAGCTGCTTTAGAGGGAGAGAAGCAGGTCAGCAGAGCTGCTTTAGAGCCATAGCACCAGGTCAGCAGAGCTGCTTTAGAGCCAGAGAACCAGGTCAGGAGAGCCGTTGTAGAGCCAGAGAACCAGGCCAGCAGAGCTGCTCTAGAGCCTAAGAACCAGGTCAGAAGAGCTGCTCTAGAGGCAGAGAACCAGGTCAGCAGAGCTGATGTAGAGCCAGAGAAACTAGGTCAGCAGAGCTGCTTTAGAGGGAGAGAACCAGGTCAGCAGAGCTGCTTTAGAGCCAGAGAACCAGGTCAGCAGAGCTGCTTTAGAGCCAGAGAACCAGGTCAGCAGAGCTGCTTCAAAGCCAGAGATCCAGGTCAGCAAAGCTGCTTTAGAGCCATAGACCCAGGTCAGCAGAGCTGCTCTAGAGCCAGAGAACCAGGTCAGCAGAGCTGCTTTAGAGCCAGAGAACCAGGTCAGCAGAGCTGTTGTAGAGCCACAGAACCAGGTCAGCAGAGCTGCTCTAGAGCCTAAGAACCAGGTCAGGAGAGCTGCTGTAGAGCCAGAGAAACCAGGTCAGCAGAGCTGCTTTAGAGGGACAGAACCAGGTCAGCAGAGCTGCTTTAGAGCCATAGAACCAGATCAGCAGAGGCTGCTTTAGAGCCAGAGAACCAGGTCAGCAGAGCTGCTTTAGAGCCAGAGAACCAGGTCAGCAGAGCCGTTGTAGAGCCAGAGAACCAGGCCAGCAGAGCTGCTCTAGAGCCTAAGAACCAGGTCAGCCGAGTTGCTTTAGAGCCAGAGAACCAGGTCAGCAGAGCTGCTCTAGAGCCTAAGAACCAGGTCAGCAGAGCTGCTCTAGAGCCAGAGAAACCAGGTCAGCCGAGCTGCTGTAGAGCCAGAGAAACCAGGTCAGCAGAGCTGCTTTTGAGCCAGAGAACCAGGTCAGCAGAGATGCTCTAGAGCCTAAGAACCAGGTCAGCAGAGCTGCTCTACAAGCAGAGAACCAGGTCAGCAGAGCTGCTTTAGAGCCATAGAACCAGGTCAGCAGAGCTGCTTTAGAGCCAGAGAACCAGGTCAGCAGAGCCGTTGTAGAGCCAGAGAACCAAGTCAGCAGAGCTGCTGTAGAGCCAGAGAAACCAGGTCAGCAGAGCTGCTTTAGAGCCATAGAATCAGGTCAGCAGAGCTGCTCTAGAGCCAGAGAACCAGGTCAGCAGAGCTGCTTCAAAGCCAGAGAACCAGGTCAGCAGAGCTGCTCTAGAGCCTAAGAACCAGGTCAGCAGAGCTGCTCTAGAGCCAGAGAACCAGGTCAGCAGAGCTGCTCTAGAGCCAGAGAACCAGGTCAGCAGAGCTGCTGTAGAGCCAGAGAAACCAGGTCAGCAGAGCTGCTTTAGAGGGAGAGAACCAGGTCAGCAGAGCTGCTTTAGAGCCAGAGAACCAGCTCAGCAGAGCTGCTTTAGAGCAATAGAACCAGGTCAGCAGAGCTGCTGTAGAGCCAGAGAAACCAGGTCAGCAGAGCTGCTTTAGAGCCAGAGAACCAGGTCAGCAGAGCTGCTTTAGAGCCAGAGAACCAGGTCAGCAGAGCTGCTCTAGAGCCAGAGAACCAGGTCAGCAGAGCTGCTATAGAGCCAAAGAACCAGGTCAGCAGAGCTGCTTTAGAGCAATAGAACCAGGTCAGCAGAGCTGCTGTAGAGCCAGAGAACCAGGTCAGCAGAGCTGCTGTAGAGCCAGAGAACCAGGTCAGCAGAGCTGTTGTAGAGCCAGAGAACTAGGTCAGCAGAGCTGCTGTAGAGCCAGAGAACCAGGTCAGCAGAGCTGTTGTAGAGCCAGAGAACTAGGTCAGCAGAGCTGCTGTAGAGCCAGAGAACCAGGTCAGCAGAGCCGCTCTAGAGCCAGAGAACCAGGTCAGCAGAGCTGCTTTAGAGCCAGAGAACCAGGTCAGCAGAGCCTTTGTAGAGCCAGAGAACCAGGTCAGCAAAGGTGCTTTAGAGCCAGAGAAACAGGACATTGGGGCTTATTTACAAGCCCCTTGCGCCGCCACTGCGTCACTTTTTCCCACACAAAAATTGAAGCACCGGCGGTGCAAGGGACTTGTAAATAAGCCCCATTGTGCCCATTCGAATGCAATAAAACAGTTACGTAACCTTCACACCACGGAAAAGGTGAAATAAAGCACCAGTTTCTAAAGTTATTGCTCTTTCCACAGTTGCTGGTAACTCAAGTCTCCTGCCTGAGGTCTACTACATTTATTGTAATTTAAAACTTCAGGTATCAAAATGCAAAGTTGTGTGAGCTATTAGCCTTACACTGGCTGAACAACTGCCTCCTACCATAGGACTGTTACGAGTGTCTACAAATCTAAGATTGTATTTTGGGAAGTAGATGATGCACCTCATGCCTGCAACATAAAACAAGCATTTGCAATGCAATAGGGCTGGCATTACTAAAAGTTTGAGCTATTGGCGTTGCAAATGATAATGTTTGTTAGTTTTTGTTAAAAAATATTCCAGCAGTAGCATAAGTAATGAAATAAAATCCACGTAGACCACCAGTACCACCACCACTAACACCATCAGTACCACCACCAGTACCAATACCACCACCACTACCACCACCGCTACAACCACCACAAGTACCATAACCACCACTACAATTATTACTATTGTGATAGTAATAATAATAGTGGTAGTTATGGTACTGGTGGAAAATTACTATTATAAATTACAATACCTGTTAATTTTTCAAAAGGCATTGCCATTTACAATACCAATAGCTCTAAAACTTGTAAATGCTTGTTTGTAAAAGAAGGGATTTTGCAGAACGTTTTGTCAATGACTGTCTACACTTTATGCATTTACGCAGACTCCTCTTTTGTCTGTTTCACGTCTCATTGGCATCATTTGCTCTATTGGCCAATTTTCATACTATTGGTACGTGAACACTCAGCAATACTGCATGGAAGGATACCCTGTTCTAAATATCTTTTTTGCCAATAATCAATTGTTTTTTACTCACAATCCATTCAGAAAATTTCTACTAAAATTATCCTGATGGCTTGTGTTTCGTCATTGCCTCCAGTGTACCTCTCTCGGAAATTTCAGTTCAGCAATTTCAAAACGTGTAATAGGATTACATGATTTTATTTGAGTGAGGTAAACAATGAGCTATCCTATAACAGAAAACAGACAAACTCCTGCGTTACAAATAATTAACAGAACAAAAGTTGGTTAAGTGATATTATATTTCCCTGGCTTTGTCAGGGACTAACAAAGTTTTTTTTTTAAATTAATTTCTAAGGGGGATATTCACAAGGAAGTGGCGGAGAGAGGCGTTAGCCTTCTTGGCTTAACGCCTCGCTCCGCCACTTCGGAAAAGCAAGGCTGCACCATATTCACAAGGACATGGTGCAGCCTTGCTTTTCCCCCTGCGATGGCGCTAAGTTTTACAACTTAGCGCCAACGCAGGCACCCTTGCACCAGAGTGCAAGGGTGTCTGCAAGCAGGGAGGTTTGTTTATGTACAGGAAGGTGTCCCTTCCTGCACATAAACAAACCTAAAATGCCAGTTTGTAACTTACATGTGTGCTGCTTCATGCAGCACACATGTAAGTTACAAAACGGCATTTTTAAAAAAAGGTTTGTTTATGTACAGGAAGGGACACCTTCCTGTACATAAACAAACCATGGCATTTTGCATTTTCCATGTGTACTGCACAAGGCAGCACACAAGGAAAATGCAAAAACGAGGAGAAATAAAGCATTTCTCCTCGTATCGTCAACTTAAGACCAGGGTTTTCCTGGTCTTGAGTTTGGCATTAGCTCCTATTTACGCTGCCCTTGTGAATAGGGGGCAGCGTAAATATCAATGGGTGTTGCGGTGGAATGCCCACCGCAACACCCACTGCACGCCCCTTTCACGCTAAACACAGCGTGACAGGGGACCTATTCACAAGGCAGCGTTAAGCCACGTTAAGTGGCTTAACGCTGCCTTGTGAATAAGGTGAGGCCCCTATCGCCACCACAACGTCACTGAAAGTGACGTTGTGGTGGCGATAGGGGCTTGTGAAATTGCCCCTAAGAGTGTTATATCTACAGTGCGATATATTTTTTTAACATTCATTGCAGACCTGAGGCAGTTGTGCGTTCTTTCAAAGTGATTTTGTGTAAATTTAACCAGTTCATGAAGATTCTGGGTCAATAGCATTACTGAAATTGCAAGTCAACCAGGACAACTATCTTAAGCTAACGGAAGCTTGGGGTATACCTCTCTTTTTCTGGACATAACCAAATTAAAGCGACTGTTAGAGCAGACGATTAGAACCTCTATCTCTTTCAGCGCTGCCTTCTGACGTAAGACAATAAGAAATCACGACTCGAATCCCATCATTAGATATTTCAAGTCTGCATGGCAAAGAATGAGTCTTACAAATATGCCACACATTTCGGGTCAATCTGCAATGCTTTTGAAATCTAAGTTATGGCATGGGCAAAAATAGTCATGAAGTTGTGGGTGAAATCAAAAGAAAAGAAAGCAAAATTTCTGATTATTCCAAACATTATTCACAAATGTGCTGCCCCCTTCTAATGCTTCCCTGTAGGAATGGAAGTCTACAGCTACTAGCGCCAGAAGCCATTCTTTTTTATTTTCCAGGAGAGTGCCACTGTTTAGGCATGCTTGTTGGCTCCTAATTTAAGTGATCACTTGCCTTGTAGACCTGTCATCGGCATCTGTCAGAAAGGGAGTGCCAAGGATCATGCTGCCAGATTTGTCCTTGCAACTTCTTGGGGCATAACGTATAGTTTAGCTGTGGGACAAGGCCTACCAACTCTGTCCCAATGTTTCTTGGTCTGTTGTCTCAGTCATATGTTTTTAGGGTTCTATGTTTGACCCTTGTGGTTGAAATCCCAGCTCGTCCACTGAGTTTTTTTCCTATTGATGTCAATAAAATGAGTACCATTTGGTTGGGAAACAATGAGCGTATGTTGTTCGGCGCTGAGATGGCCACGGGCGAACATGTGCTTTACAAATACATGTAACATATCGTCCAGTATCCCCTGTAATTGTAACCCCTGTGCAGCACCCCAAGTGAGTGAGGCGAATGTGTGCCTGTGTCTTTTTAGAAAAGCTGTGTTTGTGTTTAATGATGGACGTGGGCAGTGACACACCAGTATGTGACAGGGCCATCCTTATGCCTATCTGGTCAACCCCTATTATTCCTCCTTTTTAGTGGGAATTCACAAACCTTCCCGCAGAAAGAGTCTAAGAAGATTCCTGCAAAGAGTCCATATAAAGAGTCTAATCTAGTCGCTGGAATACACATCCTGTCTCTGTCTAGACGTATTTCCTGTTCACTCCCTAAGAACAACCAATCAGCTCTTCCTTTTAGGCTGGTACCCGAAGGTTTGAGCATTACGTGTAATAGGATTAGAGCTGGGGTCTAGGGTTTAGAAAGGATTTAGCCTAGAAATTTAGGCAGGACTTTTCATATTGAGGCAATGCCACAAGTAATTTGTGAACGGTTGGAGCCAGTCTGTATTGTGATAGTGATAAAAAAAGATGGACTGGGACATTACCAGTGTCTGAGAATGTTCACCTAGAAAAGTGAGGGGCATATTCACATGGAGCTATCGTCGAATTAACGGCACTTTATCGCAGCCAAAGTCGTGATAAATTTACCTCCCCATTCACAAGCCGGTGTTAACAGCCCACAGCACCAGTTTACCCGCGATAGCAGCCGCAAAAAACATCGCCACAGAGGACCCCCGCAAATATCGCTAATGAGATGCAGAGTAGGCGTTCCTGTGACAAAAGCCGAGTCAACAGCACTCCTCAACATTCACAACGACCAGCCACATCCGCAATAAAAACACAAAACAGGCGATAAGGCGCGTTAGCACCAGGAAATCTACACCTGCTCTGACCTGGTGTAAAGTCGGACGGCAGCCTGCAAACCAAAAGGGAGCACAGCCCAGGGCTACATCGGAAGGGCAACAGATGCCATGGAGCCACCCATCATGCGGCCCGGACATCCAAGAGGGCCACAACACCCACCGCCACCACCCCCAGGACCACCCCTCCCTGGCACCCCCCCGACCAAAGACATGCCACATCAGCCACACCTAAACATGTACAAAATATTCAGCTTGATGCCGCACAATAACAACTAGTGACATGGATGTGTCGTCACAGAAATGACCAGCACACATTCACTTTCGAAGCAACAAATGAAACTTTATTAAAATGAACAACGAAATGAAATGAAGACACATGGCCGCTCCCCTCGGGACAATACGTAGGTCACAGCCTGTAAGACAAAAAACATGATGAGAAGGTGTGTCCTGCGCACATCAGAGGACAGAGAGAGAGCGAAGGAGAGAGAGAGGAAGAGTGGGAGAGAGAGAGAGGAAGAGAGGGAGAGAGAGAGAGAGAGAAGAGGAGAGAGAGAGGAAGAGAGAGAGGAAGAGAGGGAGGAAGAGAGGGAGAGAGAGAGAGAGAAGAGGAGAGAGAGAGGGAGAGAGGGAGAGAGAGAGAGAGGAAGAGAGGGAGAGAGAGAGAGAAGAGGAGAGAGAGAGAGGAAGAGAGGGAGAGAGAGAGAGAGAGAGTGCCACCCCTGCGCACCCAGGCCACACTGCTCACCTGCTACCACTGGTGTGTCTCCAACCACGTGCCGGTATGCAGTGCAGTTCACCAGGTCACACATCTGATTCAGAACCGTCAGCTGAAACAGAGCCCAGATACATGACTGGCACAGTACACACACTTGCACAAGACAACATCGCCTGCCGGCCCATGCACACCCAGGCAGAGGCACCCCAACCTCTCCTGCCGCCCATCGGAGCATGCCCGCCCATGCACACGCAGGCCTCAATGCTCACCTTCCGCCACCGGCGCGTAGACAGGAGGTCCCACCACGTGCCGCTGCAAGCCACAAGCCCGGGGCCCGCGGACATGGCACCCTCCACATCCTGCAGCCCCGCTCCGCAGGCCACCAGGTCTCACGTTTGGTGCTGGGTCTTGATTACTCCATGGCAGAGGACATACCAGTGCACCCAGCACCATCGCAGGCTGCACACCTGCTCAGCCCAATGGGTGCCACCAACTCTGGGATCCCGGAAGCGACGCCACGGGGCGGTAGCCTACACTGCGGTCCAGCAGGGCACACAAAACCTGAGCTGTCCGGACCGCAGGGACGGGGCATCATCGCAGGCTGCACACCCGCTCAGCAGCTCAAGTTGCCACTGACACAGTGCACCCAAAGTCACCGTCCCGTGGCGGGGTGCCTGTGCCGTCCGCAAGGCCCCGGGTTCCACTAACCCTGTGCAACCCCAGTCTGCGCCACGTGGTGGTAGGCCCGTGCCTTACTCAAGGCCTCGTGTGCCACTAACCCTGTGAAACCCCAGTCTGCGCCACGTGGTGGTAGGCCTGTGCCATCCGCAAGGCCTCGGATGCCACTAACCTTGTGCGCAACAACTCATGGGCCCTACATGAGTGAGAACCGTGGAGCGGGCGTCATCCAGTCACCACCGGAAGAGGGGAATGTGATGTCGTCGGCCCCTTATGTTGGCGGAGTCACATGGCCTGTGACGCCTGTGCCAGATGAGTGTGGTGTGTGTGAAAACCTGCCCTCAGGGAGTGGCTGTGACATGCTGACAACTAGACCAGTGACCTGCACACCACCAGTGAGTACGGCTGCGAAGGGTAGCAATGAGGGCCCCCCCTCGGGGCGTTAGCGGAGTGGTCTGGCCTGCCGTATGCCCGACCAGCGCAGGGCTTGCAACAATGACTCGTGGGCTCTGGGCGTGGTCCAGTCCATGTCCGGACAAGGAAGTGACTGATGCGTGTGTCCCTGTTGTAGTGTTCACAGAACCCGGTACACAAAATGCAATGTTGCACCCTCTGACTGGCATCCCACAGGATGAACATCATTGACGCAAGGGAAGGCACTGTCCCCACATTCATCCACACATCCATACATGAATGACGTAAGACATTACACAGCAGTGCGTCACTGGATGTTTATTTGCACATCCAGTGCAGTCATGCAGCTGGAGCGGTACAGGGCAATGCCGAGCACACTACACAATATGGGCCCGTGGAGGGCTAGCCAGTCTCCATCCGGGGATGACCTGTACTGCGGAAGAGGAAGGGTACAGTCCGCAGTCTGTCCGCCGTGTCATTGGTCGTCAAACAGGATGTGGCAGTCCATGTCGCTGTCCAAGGTGAGTGCATCGGAGTGTATCGGGGGTCAGTGGTAGGTCTTGAGGCCATGTGCGGCACCAAGCAGAAACAGGCAAGGTGGCTGAAATGGATGCTAGTGCCTGGCCCTCCTGACCACAGTCCCATCCACGTCCTCGTCCCCGGGTGTGTGCCCTGCCCTACCTGTGGGTGTTGCAGTACTGGCTGCGGCACTGTGTGCCACTGACACATCAGGGGCCGGAGGAGTATTGTCGGCTGCACTGTGTGGCAGTGACACATCACGTTCCGGAGTGGATACGCCTGCCGCACTGGGAGGCACTGACACACCATGGGGCGGAGATGTGGATGGTGTGGGGGCAGCAGCATTCATCATCGCCACGCCTTGTGGCAGCAATGCCATGATGAGGACATGCAGGGCACAGTAGATCCCAGCTACATTTCGCTGATGTGCAGCAGCGGCTGCCATCCTTTCCGCCTCCATCCGCACCATGTCCTCCATGAGCCTCTGCATGTGTGCCAGCTCACGGCTGGCATCGCTGGAGCCACTCTGAGTGGACAGGTATTCTTCCCTCCGCGTCATGACTCCAGAGATGTCAGTCAGGGCTCGCTGGAGACCATGGGGCGGACATAGACACCCAAGGATGGCGTCTAGTTTGGTAGCCATGAGCTCAAACCCCACCCGCACCTGCTCGGCCGTCTCCCTCTGGCCCTCCAGCACACGGCGTTGGAAGGCCATTTGTTGTTCCTGGGGGACTTGGGAGGGTGCCGGGCTGTGGGTGCCTCCTGCTGGGTGGTTTTGGGTGGTGGGTGGGGTCTCATGGATGTAGCTGGGCTGCCCTGATCCTGGAGGTGAGTTGCGGATGAGGTCAATGAGGTCTTGGATGGTTTGGGTGTCGATGCTGGTGTTGTCATCCTCCTCATCATCAGTGAAGAGTGGCTGTGACTGCTCTGCAGGAGGTGTTGACGATGCCCCTGCGATGTGAAGGGGAGATGGTGTATTACAATATGTCCACATGTATGTAGCCGCATGGTACAGGTTGACATTCAGACAGCATGGCATTGTACATTGTGACAGTCTGTGGGTCTGGGCGAGGACCCAGAGTGATTGTGGGTGTGCACTGTGCCCTGCGCCCTGCTTGCATGTGTGCCATTGTGGCCATCTCCCCCCCATCCCCCCAGTACCTGGTGGTCGCTCACCCTGTTGCGGTTGTGTTGTGTCCTGTCGAGCAGTGTCCTGTCCCCTGACTCCGGCCACAGTCTCCACACTGATGACTGTCGACACCAGCTCCTCCATGTCATCCAGCTCCAGCTGTGGCGCCGGGCCCCCACCTCCGGTCTGCGTTGCTGCCTTCAGGTTGGCGGAGAGTTTCTCCTTGGTCTTCCGCTTGATGTCATTCCATCGCCTCTTGACCTCGTCCATTGTCCGCTTGTGCTCTCCGACGGCATTCACCTTGTCGACGATGTCACGCCATATTCCAGTTTTGGTGCCCAATGACACGTTGGAGGTGACGAAGAGTTGTTGATGGTGTTCCATCACCTCCGTGACTATGATCCTGTTCGCCTGCGGACTGAACTTGGTCTTCCTCGTCTTCTTGTCCTTGCCCTTCCCTGTCCCCGAGGTCCCAGGCTGGTCGTCCGGGGTACTTGTGGGGTTGCGCTCGTCCTCTGCGCCTGCTCCGGCTGCCTCCATGGTGCTTGTGTGTTGGTCAGTTTGTGTGTGGGTGTTTTTTCTACTTTTATGGAGATTTTTGACGCCTGCCAGGTGTGCGTTGCAGGCCTCGCGCTGCTTGTCGCTGTTTCCTCATCACGCTTTGGCCCATCGCGTGTTTTTTGGTGTTGTGGTTTGTGTTTTTATCTCCATCGTGGTGGTTGTATCGCGGACATTGTCCGCGGTTTCGGCAGACTATCGCATGGTACCGCCTTGTTGTGAATTCCACGTTAACACGGGGTTATTTTCCTGCGATAGGCTGCGATATTGAAAGTTGCGTTATGCTACTCTTGCGGTAGTTATCACACGTTCTTGTGAATATACCCCTGAATTTTACCGATGGAAACACAAGCACCCCCAGATCAGTTTGTCCTTGTTGGGTCACATCAATGGGGTGCACCTAAGGGACAATGAGCAAGGGATTCATTCAATCATTCCATCTCTACTATATTTTACACCTGTCTTGTCATTTTAGCTGACTGCTTACCTATTGTTACTTATGCACTAAAATACACCATGGGCCTGATTACAAGTTGAGGTGTAATTTATTGCCCCTAAGAAATAACGCAACCATGGGGGGCATTATATATTGGGTGTGATAAATATCACCTAGTAAGAGTTTATGTCGAATAACAAACATCCAGGTTTTGGTGTTTAATGCACCAAAATCCGCATGATATGGCAGTTACTGTATGTTTTCATCCGTTAGATTTCAGCAGGTTTGACCTGCCGAAATTTAACGAATGTTGGGTTATTTAACGGATTATTATCGGATGCATTAAATAAACCAAACTCGTAATTCCGTCCTGTGCGTAAACAGGGGTTTATGCACCGGACAGAATTAACCGCCCAACTTTCCATCAGGGGCGTTGAGTGGCGTTTCCCTCCACCCAGAGAAGCATATTTTTCATACCTCATTCTATTGTTTGTTTGGTGCATCTCTCCAGCTCCTATGCAGTGCTTGTATTGCTATCAAGAAGGACTATTTTACAACCTAGAAGTCGCACATAACATATCATACATTACATTCTTCAGCTCAAGGACGCAATTTATACAGAAAGCAATTCTTTTGTATTTGGTTTTCGCTGCAACTGACTTTTTAAATGTCTTGGTCAGAACTCATAATGCAAGCAAGCCCTATTGGCTTTGCCAATGCTTGTTCTAAATTTAATTTACAAGCGTACCCTGCTTAGACGCCAGAAACACAAACCATTTCAATTGTATTGCGGCCTTTATCATTCAGTAATGCCTTCCGGTCATTGTGCACGCGACCTCTATATAAATGCGTCACGCTTGGGCAGGCAGGAGTCGTTTACATTCTAAGCAGGTGATTACTGCCCTCATCATGCTCAGGTCTCTGACGCCGAGAGAGAGAGCACTGAATCTGGGTGCTCAGCCGGGCCTTGAAATCCAGGTCCTCAGGGCCCGGGCTGCCATGAGAGTGTATTTGCGGGTCCCTGGCGCATAAATCTTAATTAGGGAAAAGCACGTGTGGCGCAGTGATAAAATATGCATGCAAAATGCAAGTAAGCTAATTTCATGGTACTTGAAATAGACTGCAGAGAGAAAGTGGGAGGGGTGCGCCATGCGCGGCGGAAATGCAGGCCGTAAATGTACCCGATATGCAGACTCCACATGCTAGTAGTTTTAGCGAGGGATGTTATTGATTCAGCCTTGTCCCTCAGCCCTGAATGAATGCATCACTCAAAACTGTGACATATCTATGAACAACTAGCCCTGTGGGCTAGAGTGCTTGCTGTGAATATCTCACATATGCAGGGATATCTTAAGGATTTTAGGGGCCCTAGGCCAAACATATTTTAACCTGTTCGGAACAGCTTTGAATTTATGATCCAATTTCAGCCTTCTGTGGCCAGGTCACTGTTACTGCACATGAGGACTGGTCCAAATTCTAAATGTTTTTTTCTGCGACCCACTGCCATTTCTCACAAGTGAGGTCCGGTTCTGATCTAAAATGAAGTTTTTTTTATGGATGTTGCATGGTGTTGAAAAACAAACACAACATTTCTCTCCAATGTCTGTAACAGACTACCACACATTACCTGTATTAAAAGTAAATTAAAAGGAAATGGTATTTAAAACAATCTATGTTTACAAATCATTCAAGGTCATCAGGCAGGACTGTGTGGAGAACAGAGTTGGATCTATCAGGGGCCCCAGAAAGGTTGGGGCCCTGGGCCAGAGCCCACTTTGCCCATGCCTTAAAACGTCTCTTCACATATGAATTAGTTCGAACCCTGTCTGTGCTGTGAGGTCATTTAATCGTGTCATGGTGATAAAAAGACTGATAAAAAGACGAGTGTTGTTGAAATGTTTACAGAGCTCCAGAGCTTCAAGCTTTTGGCACTGACGGATATTATGCCAATGCATAATTACTAAACAAACACAAGGAGATGATGGACGGAGGCTGAAACTTTTCAGACACTCACCCCCAGTCACAGATCTGGGTTGAATCCATTGTCGTTCTTTAGCTCACTTCTCCACCCCAGTTCAGACCCAGCTATATGCAAATCAGTCTTGACCGTGTGCCTCATGGGAACAGTCCAGCCCGAACTGCCAAGCCAGGTCGTCCCTGGACCAGAAACGAGCATCCTGGGATCGGTTTCGGGGTAACACCCCTCATCAGCCAGGTTAGCCCGAATAAAATCTTCTTCAAATGTACAAAACCCAAACTGCGATTCTAGCAAATCACAGTTTGGGTTTGTGCCCAAAAACTGAATCGCTATTTGGAAGGTTCATGTTCAGGACATCCCTCCCAAATAGGAAACCTGAATGGTATGTATTAATGTTTTGTGACCGAAATGTGACTGCAAACAAATTGCATTTTACCACCAACTCAAAGTTGGTTGTAATCCACTGGCAAATGGGAGCCTTCCTCTTTGAGAATATTTATAAAATATTTTTTAAGTGCAGGCAGTGGTCCCACTGCCTACTCTTACAAAATAAAAATGAAACATTTAATTTTTTTTTTAAACGCATCTTTAGGGAAAACAGGCTCCATTAAAAAAAAAAAAAAATTGCTTTATTTAAATGCAATCACAGACTTGATGGTGTGCTGACCCATCCCTGTGCTGGCATCGAATCATAGTGGATCACAAATTGTGACCTACCTCATTAATATTCATGAGGTAGGTGTATTTGCGACCCACTACGAATTGCTAGTTAAAGAATAAGGGGCAGATATAACTTTAGTACATTAGTAATAGCCATTATCAAATAGTGATTCACAAAAAATCGCTATTTGGTCATCGTTATTACTAATGTTAGTACATCTGGCCCCCAGTGTTGTGGCGCTAAGTAAGAGGGCCTACCTCGAGGTATACCTACTTTGGGGAGGATAGACAGACTCTATCATTCATGGATTTTGGATGTGGTCTGGTGATGGAGGGGGGAGAAGAACTCCTGGAATTTCAGGGCTTCTCTGACCTTCACGCTGCACCTGCTGTGCTTCACTCATATTTTGACAATGCAGTTGCCGAAGATCTGACCCGTCCTTAATTTGTGCTGCAAAGTGCAAGTGCTGGGCACCCGCCTTCACTTGTTGTGACTAGGACCTATTTTTCAACATCAGACTTTGATGCCTCACCTGTGCCATGACCAACATTTTGCCATGGATGCCCCCATATTCCATGGGCACCGTCCTATTGCTATGAATTACGTACACTATACTAGCACCAGAATTGTGACATTCCTTTTATCTATATACTGTGGGTGATCCATATGTCAAAAATAACTCTAGCATGTCAAGGCCAGAAATGTATCATTGTTTTCTGCCCCCTTTCCCCTCCCCAGTATGTCATGGGTGTCCTCCCGAATTCCAATAATGATCTCAAGTATTTTAGCACCAGCATTTTCCCATATTTTTCCTGTATCCCAAGAACTACCTCTAGTGTGCCACAGCCAGAATTGTGTCAAAGGATGCTCAGTATACTAAGATTTACAACTAGTAGGCCAGCACCAGCCTTTTGCCATGGGAGCCCATTATGCCAAGAATTATACCCAGTATGCCAGCTTTTTTGCCAGTGGTGCCCCCTATGCCGAGGATTACCTCTAGTGTACCAGCACCCCAGTTTTGCCATGGGTATCCCTTAAACAAATAATTACTTGTGTAGGCCAATAACTACCTCCAGGATGCGAGGGCCAGCATCAGACACATAAAAACAACACACTTACATATGCCCTCACTCATGCTCATTTATATTAATTCATTGACTCACCCCCATTCTCACTCACAATCCTTTGCTCTCACTCCTTCACATTCTCTTACACTTTCACACTCCCTCTTGTTCACTCAGTCTCACTCTTACTCTTTTTCAGTCTCACTTATTCTCACTCTCTAATTCTCACTTACAGGTACACTCACTCTCACTTGTTCTCGATCACACCCCTTTAAATCACTCTCACTAACTCACTTTGACCAACAGACACACACTCTCTCCCACACACAAATGTTCTCACTCACTTATGCTAATTTACGTCTGCTCATTCTCACTCACCCTCAGTCACATTCATTCGCACTTACCTGTGGAATCTCACTTACACTCACTTTCACTCACTCTTTCTCCCACTCACCCTCACTCTCATTCTAACTTAGTCTCGCTTTTTTTCACTCACTCTGACTTACTCTTTCTCACTCACTCTTACAGTGGCATTCAGGGACACCTATTCTCACTCGCTCCCCGTCACTCACACACAGACATGCTCACAGATACACACGCTCTTTCTCTCACACACAGACACACTAACAAACACTCATTTCTTATTTTTTTTGCATACTTTCATCTGCCTGCACTTGTTTGCTTCCGCTACCAGTGCTAGATCGACTCAGAAGGCATGAATACATCTCCCTTTCACCTCCGGCACTGAAGCAGGAAACAGAAAGGTGGAGTATGTGACATGAAGACTAGATTCCGAATTTCAGTTCCTTGTTTTGTCACCTTATCCACTCCGAACTCATCACAGGGTGAGCTGGAGTCAGTGAGGCTTCTGACACCACCCCATCCTGTGATGATGGAGAGGCTGAGGAGATAGTCTAATTTATGGGTAGCCCCAGACATTGCAGGTCTTAAGCTTAATGCACCCAGGGCTAGCTGTACTAGTGACACACAGTCACTGAGGCATGGCATGCTCATGAGGCCAGGACGTGGACTTCGCGGGCCCTGGACAGTATGTCTGATGGCTGGCACAGGTGCCTTCCTCTGTCTGTGCCAGCCATCTGACAGAGTTATAGCCTCAGGATTCTGAGAGTGTTGCCATTTGTATTATATTATGAGTGAATAATAGGCTATTATTCACTCCTGGTATAATAAAATCGGGCAGAAACAATGAGGTTGAAGCCTCACCGAACAAGGATGAGCCGCCACTGACTTACAAAATGACCACTTGGCCTGATGCAGCCTCTCCTCGTGCCTAATATCACTAAATGTTTTTGTTTAGATTCTAATTTAATCTATTGCTTGTGTTTTTAGCCTTTTGCTGGTTTATTAAGGTCTTAAAGTCCTGGTAAATATAAGCCCCCTGGGAGATTTGGAGATTAAATCTCAGGGAGGGATTGTGTGGAGGACCCAGAAACCTGTTGCTACTTGGACAGTACACTTACGCTTCAAAGCTCTGCAGGCAGATGAGTTAAATCACATGGGTTTTAAAGTTGTTCACTGTGGTTGCAAGTAGTACTCCTACGTTCCCCGAAATGACACTATTACCTGGGTCTTACAATATTACTGTTCTTTGTTATGTTATGTTAAAAATATTTGTAGAGCGCACTTACACCAGGCGGTTTCATGGCGCTAAGAGTGGGAGGGCGACAATGGTATGATGACAGAAGCTTTACTCATATGCCTGAGAGAACAGAAGGGTCTTAAGAAGTGTTCTGGATTGGGCGTAAGAGGTTACTAACCTCAGTCCAGTGGGAAGAGAGTTCCAGAATTGAGGGGCCAGAAAAGAGAATCCGAGGCCACCGTGTTTTTTGCGTTTGAAGGTGGGGTGATGAGCAGATTCAGATGGGAGGAGCGAAGTTCGCGAGAGGGGGCATAGCGATGGATCCTAGATGAGATGAATGCTGGGCCATGGCCGGCAAGGGCTTTAAAGATGGTGCAGCCCAGTTTAAATGCACAGCGTTTAGCCACCGGAAGCCAATGGAGGCGCTTCATCAGGGGGCGGACATGTTGGTATCTAGGTTGATGAAAAATGAGCCTGGCTGCTTGGTTTTGTACCAGTTGCAAACGGAGGAGTTGGTATGCCGGAACGCCGACATAGAGCGAGTTGGCATAATCAATACAAGAGATGACCAAGGCCAGGATGACTAAGGTCAAGGCCTCGGTGGTCAGAAGTCTACAGATCTTCCGAATTCTGCGTAGATGGAAAAAGCAGGTAGATACCACTGCGCTAATCTGAGGTTTCATAGACAGGTCGTTGCTGATTATGACCCCTAGGCTTTTTACAGATTCTACTGGGCGAGGCGGACTACCTAGGAGAGGGGGCCAAAAATTCGAATTCCAAGGGTTGGCGGTACCTCCAGTCAGGATCAGCTCAGTTTTATCGGGGTTAAGTTTTAGTTGGTTAGCGTACATCCATTCGCTAATATAGCTCATGGTGGACTGGAAATTGGATACTGAGGTGTTGGAAGAGTCAATTTCGAACACCAGCTGGAGGTCGTCTGCATAGTTGAAAGTTACAACTCTACTTTTGCGTAAGGACCAGATCAAAGGTAGCATGTACAGATTAAACAGGAGGGGCGAGACGGAGGAACCCTGGGGGACCCCGCAAGTCAGCCTAGCTTTCTTGGCTGAGAAGTTGGCGAGATGGACTGCCTGAAATCGGTTGTGTAGGAAAGAGGAGATCCACTTCAGAGCCAGGCCCTGGATGCCAGCGTTACTGAAACGATCGATCAGGAGGTCATGATCGACCGTGTCAAAAGCGGCTGACAAATCCAGAAGTACCAGGGCCTGGGTGATGTTTTTATCGGCCCCTCTCCTAAGCTCGTCCATAACTGCTAGGATGACTGACTCCGTGGAGTGTGCTGGTCTAAATCCTGCCTGATGGGGGTCGAGGAACTGAGAATGCTCAATGAATGAGCTCAGACAGTTTGCTACGGACCTGAAATGCCTACATGAGGGTTAATATTTCTGAATTCTCAGAATCCATACCATGTGCAACAGAACTTTCCCATATTTATGTGTGAGAAACTCATGCATTCCAGGCTTTTCCTAGTTGACTTCGAATTGTGGTTATCAGATCCCATTCAGGGTGCAGCAAGCCAAGCAGGTGCTACTAGGTCTGAGCTGTGAGGCCTGGGGACATTTGCCTCTGATGTCACTGGTTCCATCCTAATATGGCTCTGCAAACTGGCCCAAGTACAGCCCCTTCAGCACTTAATCCTCTGTGGTAATGATGATGAACAGTGAAATACTTCTCAGGGAGATAGTCTGCGGGTGCACAATATCTGAACACAGCAACCACCCAGCAGCGCAGTAACTGATTTCCCAACACAGTGCTTTACTTTAGAAAAGAAAAGTACTTTACTACGTGCACTGAAAATTGAATACTACCCACAAAATACAAATGGGCAAGCTAAAAGAACTGGCGCTAGGCTACCTTGTCTTAAGATACAGCCCATCCCTTCCATTTAGCCAGTGTTCCGCCTCTGGTAAGGCTGTGCCGTTTCCCCCTAGGTTTAGAGTGTCTATGCAGCATGGGTGGAGATGACTCTCGTTCGCCATAAGTAATGCTCAGTTCAGTACATTCCCCTTTAACATCTCACCAATTGAACATATTCATTTTCAAATTGCAGCTGGTGGAGAACTGGCAACACATTTCTTGACTTCCTTCTGCTTCTGGGAGTAGGTGCACAGCTCACATGAGTAGCCTCTTCAGTCCAACCAAGCCATGGTGTGATCTGACAACAAGAGCTGCTGTCCAAGGTCCTCCGGCATGAACACAGGTATTTGGATTCACAGGGGTCCCACATGACAGTGCAGGTCCCTCTCAGGTTTGCACCCACTTCTGGGTGATGCTGTAATACACAGAAAGAGGACGATGCCACATAAAAGAGGGGGGTGACAGTGGCCAAATGGACATCCAGGGGTACCCTTCTTAAAATAATCTCTGCTGCAAGGGCCACCACAAGAGCACTGCTTAATCACAGCAGCGAGGACTGTTGAAGGCACACTTGTCAATCGCAGTGGCACAGTGCCACATCTGCACTTCATGGCACAGTGGCAAGGTCGGTCATAGTTGCACTTCTTGGTACAAAAGGAAGGTCAGCCTCAGATCTGTGATTTCAGCACAGAACCACAGTACCAGCGACTGCCGCCCACCACTTCTGGAGCTTGCAGAACACTCTCCATCTTCAGTCTTCTGGCCTACCCGCAAAACACCATTGGAGTCTTGCAACTTCTGGCTCTCTCTGGGCAGTCAGATGTACTTCAGGAAGGCTGATTCCCTCTCTCAGCAGACAGACTGGCTTTTGGGTGCTGCAGACACCAACTCTGGTAGCAATGCAGTCTTCTGTGTACTCTGCAGAGCACTACCTTCCTTGGTCAAAGAGAATGTTATTTAGTCAAAGCAGACTGGAGATGTGGATCCACTGTCTTCACCTTCAGAAAGGGTATGCAGTGGTTCTTCTTTCATGAGTTCTTTCAAGACTGCTGGCCTGACACAGCTTTGTTTTGAGTGATGCTCCTCAGAGCAAGATAGTCTTCAGCCTGGAGCACCCACAACAGAGGGATGAAGGGGTGTGCATTTTCTGCACCCTACTATCATCAGCCAAGCTGAACAGTGGCCAGAGGAAAGACTAAAGGCTGGCCTCACCAAAGGGGTCCCTTTCACTTTGAAAAATAGAGACTGGAGTTCCACCCTTTACCCGCATCATCCATCAAAGGTCAGTGCTACAAGAAGACCAATCATCAGCTTTCTTAGCTAAAAGCCTAATCACATTTTCACAGCCTTTGTCTATTTTCTTCCCACTTCAATCTCTACGTTTTCTCCCTCCAGCTTCTGAAATGTCAGTAATTAACTTCCACTGTCTGGGAGAACAACCTCACCTTCATCTAATGCATGGGAACAAGCCTGGTGTATCCAGAATGAATTGCACATTAGTCCTGATTTTATCATGGGATAGCACAACGTGCACCAGAATGCAAAGAAAAACCCTACTCTCAGGGGTGTGGTAAAGGTGAGGGGTCTAGCTAGGCCTAAGGAATTGAAATGTAGCAATTCAAAAGTTACAAAAATAAATTTGTCTGGCTTAAGTTCCTGTGCTAAATAAATCTGCCAGCTCTTGCCCTCCCTTCGATAATGGATACACAGAACATTAGCCAAAAATTATGAATGTAGCCTCTGGGTAAACTATTTTACTTCACTTCCGCATCTCAAAATAAGAATGCTTGTTCCTGTCTGTACAACATCTGGAAGTGTATCATAGTCTGTCCATCAAATAATGATGGAGTGAGCATGATCTACTTATGTGCACCTGTATACATATGGTTACTAACTACTGGACTCACTTATTATGCTAAGTGCGAACTACTAAGTGCATCGGCATAACGATTATTAATTTACACCACATTACATTCCTCTTTTTTGATATGGACATAAGATACAATGGTTTTCAGGTTGGCTACGATAATTCTCTACATTAGAACTCAGAATGAGATACTACTTTTTCTAGATACTACATAAGTGTAGGAAGGTGGAGTATTATGTGGTGATGCTGGTTAGGCTTCACCATGCAATACTCTCGCAATACCCCAAAGATGGTCCTTAGATTCACAATAATAAATCCCTAGCTCAGTCCTGGTAGAGTGGCAAAGAGCAGTTAGGATTTATTAGAGCAATATGTGTTAAGAATTTCAGAGTAACAACATGAACGATAAGTAAATGACACAACTAAAAAGAAATCCAACACCAATTTATATAGATAAAGCAGATTTTTATCTTAATTTAGGCACCAAAAATGAATGAGATCAGATACATATAACCTAAGTTATGAATTTTAGAAGAAAACATAAATCACAGCAATCCAGTACTGCCGAACTTTTGTACTGCAGCCAGTGGGAAAAAGTGACAATTAGTCACTTGCAGGTCGAGTTGCCTGGAACCTAAGGAGGGTAAAGGTGATGCTGTTCCAAGGACCAAGCCATGGCAGTCAGTTCAATTTTACCTGGCTCGAGAAGCCCGGGTGCAGAGTTGTCCTGGCTGTCCCTGGTGCTAAAGTGGGAGCCGTGGGAGAGCTAGTTTGACCGCTTACACAGTGCTGGTGGGGAACAGGGTGAAAAAAGTCGACAACAAAGCCACTAATGACGTCGGATGAAGGTTCTGCAGTGTTCCCTCGAGGTGCAGAGTTGAGTAAAGGGTGTGGTTGCCGAACTGGTGACCAACAAGCCTTCTCAGAGGTACGCACAGCAGAAAGTGATTTTGACATTCGGAGGTCCTGGGGAACACAGTAGCCGCCGGAAACTTTGTGAGGGTCAGGGGGCTACATTTCCAACAATGCACTGGACCATCTTCTTCTGGATGATGCCTCGGAGGGCCTGGTGGCCTGCAATTTTCAATGGTCTACTAGCCCCAGTGGCTAATCCGCCCCTGAGGTGACCATATCGGGGGTTGTAGATCATCTTTTCTACCCAGAACCCACAATTCTACCACTTTAAAAAATGGCAGAAGTCTTCCTTAGCTGTACAGACCAGGTAGCCCACCCTAGAAGTGTGGTGAGCCTTCTGAGGGTGTACACCTCCTGAATACCTAATTTTCCCACCTTCCCTAGTGCAAATGTGCTTGGAGATAGTGAAAGGGCTGTTTCCTCCTTTGGGAGACGGCCTGGTTTCATATCACAAGTGGTGCAGCCTTTGGAGCTCACTGCCTTGATGTGCCAGTTCACTAGCCAGCTTGTCAGGGAGGGATGTGTGACCTCCTTCCTGCCCAGGCCATTGTTTCTGACTCCTGGGAGAGTTCACACCATTTGTCAGGGGGTCAGATTCCTGTCTTGGTGGCAGCAAGGGCAGGCTGGCAGCCAGAGTACAGGAAAAGCTGGGGTAACCAGGCAGGCAACCTCTCAGGCTGCCACGAACCTTGAAAATAAACATAATTTTTTATTGTTTCTTAGTTAAGATGATATGCTCCTATTGTCATGTCACGTATGATGAAATGTTAACATATGAAAAATAAATCGCTGCCCAAGTCAAGAACAACCTACTGCTGTTTGCTTATAATTTGTGGTAAAGAACTCATTAATTTTTCAAATAATCTGTGTATACTTCCATTATAATCTGTATTGGTGAGTCATTTACCACACAATCACACTTGTCTGAAGATGGATATTAGCTTCATCATACGCTAGGGTTGCAGGGTATTATTGGGTTAAGCACTTACTCTTGTGTGGTCTACCCAAGGTTAAACATGGAGAACTGAATTCTAGTGTTTGCACCTATTAACCCCTTCGATGCTCATGACGAGCTGGACTCGTCATGGCACACAGTGGTCGTGTGCTCATGACGAGTCCAGCTCATCATAAGACCACCCACGGGGAAGCGCTGGCGCTCCCCCGTGGGAATCCGATCGTCGGTTTTTGGGGGAAGGCATTGGAAGGGCTTCCCTGCCTCCCCCACTTCCTCAATGACGCCAGCGCGCGAGGCGCGCTGACGTCATTGGGGGTTTCCTTAGTTCTCGACGCGCTGGAAGCCATTTGCTTCCAGCGCGCCGGGGAATAAGGTTAGTTTTGGCTCCGGGAGGGGGATTTGAAACAGAAGAGGCATCGAGGGAAAGGAAAACCCTTTCCTTTCCTCGATGCCTCTTTGTGCATTCCTGCTGCACGATCATGCGATCGTGCAGCAGGAATGCCCACTAGACGCCAGGGAATTAAAAAAAACGGAAAATACTGTTTTGGGAGCGGCCCTTGGGCAAGGGTCGCTCCCCTTTGGGGGCCTTATGTTTTGGTGCTCTGCTCCCTGGGGGGCAGTTTTTTTATATAGCGCGGGCTTTACCCGAAGGTGACAGAGCGCTTCACAATAGGAACAGTAACATTACATGATGAGAAGGTTACAAGTGAGCATAATACAAAAGCAAGCGTTACATTACATGAGGAAAAAGTGACAATTGTGCATGATACATGAGATACAAAATACAAATAGAGGTATAATACTGCAATAAGTGGCAGTCACTCAGAACACACTGGGAAGGCACTTCTATAGGCATGGAGTACAGAATTTCCTATAGTGGAAGAACTTCCTTGAGGGAGTAGAGAGGGCGTGAATTAAATGAAGGGTACACAAATCCAGCACAGCACGCAAGGGTGAGGAATGTACAGGAAAAAGTACAAATTTACAATGAAGAGCGAACTTCCTAGAGGGGGCTGAGAGTGAAAGTATTAGTTCTGAAAGTGTCTTTGGAAGAGAAGAGATTTGAGGTTAGCTTTGAAGATCCGGGTAGAGGAGGTGGCACGGAGCAATGGGGAAGCGAGTTCCAGATTCTCACCGCATTGCCTGAGAAGGATTGCGCCATCGATCTTTCCCTTTTGAAGACGGGGGGCTCAAGCAGAAGCTTTTTCGCATTGCGAGAAGGGCGAGAGCCACCGGACAATTTCAATTTATTCGCCAGGTAACGAAGGGAGGACGTGTGTAAGGCTTTGTGTGTGATGCAGGCAGTTTTGTAAATAGATCTTGCCTCGATCGGAAGCCATCGAAGAGAGGACAGGATAGGAGTGACGTGGTCGCTTCGTTTAGACCCTGAAATGAAGCGAGCTGCTGAATGGAGGATGGATTTGAGAGGGGAGAGGTGGGATTTGGGTAGGCCCGTCAGAAGAGAATTGCAATAATCCAGTCTTGAGAGAACCAGAGATTGTACCAAGGTTTTTAAGTCTTTCTCCGGGAAGAACCGACGGATCCCCCATAGAAGGCGCAACTGGTAACGTGCGTTCTTAGCAATAGAGTTGATGTGGGAGATTAGGTTGAGTCTTTTGTCAAGAATGACACCTAGGGATTTAGCGCTGTCTACAATGATGGGTTTGTTGTTGAGTAGGTTCAGCTGATCCATCCAAGATTGAACAGGAGGAGGTGAGAGAGAGGTAGAGAGGAGGAGGAATTCAGTTTTGGCGGGATTCAGAATGAGTTGGTGAGCTAACATCCAGTTGTGAATAGAGTTGAGAGTAGAGTTGAGTAGTGAGAGATCGTGTGCGGAAGATAAAGGTATCTTCCCACTAGTCCACCAGGCATTTATTTGTGGAGAGTGACCCCTTGGGTGGCAGAATAGCAGTATGTTTTTAGGCCCATCTGCCCCCAAGGAGGGCAGAAGCCACTAGACACCAGGGTTTTTTTAATTTTTGTGTTGGGGAGTGGCCAAAAGGGCAAGGGTTGCTCCCTTTTACGGGGGTGAATATTTTATTTATACTTTTGGCCCACCTACCCCTTAGCTTGGCTGGTGGATTGTGTGTGGACTGGTGCATTATTTGCATATGTGATTGTAATGTTTTTTTCTCCTTTTTATTCTAGTGTAAAGCTTTTGATTCCTGTTTGCGGTTTCGGCAGTGGTTGTTCTGCAGTTTTGCGTAATTGCATTTATTTGGTAAGAAAAATATTTTTGTTGTGTGTACTCCAAATGAGTATTATTGTCATGCATGAATGAATTTTTTTGTAAGTGGTGTCATAATGGCAGCATATTTGTTAGTGTTCAGAGCATGAAATTCTTTGCGATGTTTTGCATTGTCTTATGTGTAATTTTTTTTTCTTCTTTTTAGTGGGATATTGTTGATCCTTACTGTGTCTGTGCAGATTAGGTGGTGGTGAGTCTAGCTGCTTCTGTCACGTGAGTGGTATAGTGTTGGAGTATATAGGTCTTTGTGATAAAGCTACATTTTGTTTATTTCTTTTTTTACAAAGGGTTTGTTGTTGTTGACTTGTTTGACACGTAACCTTTATTAGTAAGCATTATGGCTAGCCGTAGAATGACTGCTCAGCAGGTGGTTGGTTTGCTTCTTGAATCTTCCTCTGAGCAGGATTATGAGACTGACAGTGCATCTGAGGGAGAGGAGGGAGGGGAAGATTCAGTCAGTGAGTTTTCTCTCCACATGGAATCATCGGATGATGAAGGTACTCTCAGTGCAGATGAAGTGCCTGTTTTAGAGGAGGATACTACTGTGCCGATGGTGCAAGAGGCATCTGGATTGCAGCCTGGGGCTGCTAGGCTTCCTACTGGAAGTGCTGGACTCTGGGTTGATCCAAACATGGTGCAGCCGGTGTTGCCTGCCTTTAGTGGTTATGCAGGGTGTAGAGTGGATTGTGAACATTATTTGCCTATACAGTATTTTCAGTTGTTTATGGATGATGTATTTTTGGGTGAGATTGTTGAGCAGACTAATTTGTATGCTGAACAGTTTTTGAGGGACAACAGTGCCAGACTTAGGCCCCATTCTAGAGCTACCCGGTGGAGTCTCACAAATCTGGAAGAGATGAAGAAGTTTTTGGGTTTGACTTTTTTGATGGGTTTGATAAGGAAGCCGTCCATGGGTTCATATTGGTCTACCAGTCCCTTGATGGCAACGGCCATATTTCCTGCAGTTATGACTCGTGATCGGTATTTACTTTTGCTTCGGATGCTGCATTTTGTTGATAATGGTTTGGCGTTGCCACGAGATCACCCTGAATTTGACCATCTTTTTAAGATTCGGCCTGTTCTTGATCACTTTGTAGATCGATTTTCAGAGATCTATACTCCAGGGAAAGAAATATCTATTGATGAGTCTTTGGTCCTGTTCAAGGGCCGTTTGGTTTTTAGGCAGTACATTCCTAGCAAGAGGGCACGCTATGGAATTAAGCTGTATATGTTGTCTGAGAGTAGGACAGGATATGTTTTTAATTTGCGTGTGTACACTGGTAGGGATTCCACTATTGACCCCCTGGTTGTCCGTCCACTTTTGGAGTTTCAGAGAAAATTGTGTGGGATCTTGCTAGAGGACTGTTTAACAGAGGCCACCATTTGTACCTTGATAACTTCTACACTGCTGTGCAATTGTTTAAGGAATTGTTCAAAGTGGACACTTTTGCTTGTGGCACAATCCGCTCTAACCGTAAAGGTTATCCAAAAGAGCTTGTTTGCAAAAACTTCAGAGGGGACAGTGCAGTGCCTTGAGTAGTGAGGAACTGCTAGCTGTGAAATTTGTGGACAGGAGGGATGTGTACATGCTGACTACCATCCATGATGAGAGTACTTCACCTGTGGCTGTTTGGGGTCAGATTGCTGAAGTGCGCAAACCTGTGTGCATTTTAGACTACAATAAGCACATGGGTGGTGTTGATAGAGTAGATCAGAGGTTGGAACCTTACACTGCTATTCGTAAGGCTTACATTTGGTATAAGAAGTTGGCCATCCATCTCTTCAATTTAGCAACTTTCAATGCTTTTGTTGTGTTCAAGGAGTGTTCTCCTGCGTCAAAGTTGACTTTTGTTCAGTTTCAGCAGTCTGTCATAGGCAGCCTTGTTGTTGTGGAACAGGCAAGTGTTCCTAGAGTTGGAGTGGTGCAGGATGTGGCTCGATTGAAAGATCGCCACTTTCCTGATCACATTACTCCTACACCCTCAAAAGACTTTCCCACTAGGAGATGTAGAGTCTGTTGGCGAAGAGGTACGCGGAAGGAGACTCGTATGTACTGCCCTGAGTGTCCTTCTAACCCTGGGCTGTGTGTGCCTGCTTGTTATAGAGCGTACCACAAGCAAAAAGAATTATTGGGAGCAACCATGAGTGGTAAAGTGAACTGCCTGGTCTGTAATGTTTAAGAATTGTTGTTCTGTTTCAAGGTTGGCATTAGTGCAATGTATTTAGTTTCTGATTTTGTGTTAGTAGATTTGTATCTATTTGCAATTTGTTTGTGTTTTCTTTTTTGTATAAAAATCCTAAATGTGATGGTGGTGTGTGTAGGCTGGTGCTTGGCTGGCGGTGTGCGTGGAGTGGCGCTTGGCTGGCGGTGTGCGTGGAGTGGCTCTTGGCTGGCGGTGTGCGTGGAGTGGCGCTTGGCTGGCGGTGTGCGTGGAGTGGCGCTTGGCTGGCGGTGTGCGTGGAGTGGCGCTTGGCTGGCGGTGTGCGTGGAGTGGCTCTTGGCTGGCGGTGTGCGTGAGTGGCGCTTGGCTGGCGGTGTGCGTGGAGTGGCGCTTGGCTGGCGGTATGCGTGGAGTGGCGCTTGGCTGGCGGTGTGCGTGGAGTGGCACTTGGCTGGCGGTGTGCGTGGAGTGGCGCTCGGCTGGCAGTGTGTGAGTAGTGACTTGCTGCTGGTCACTACACACACTGCTAGCTAAGCGACACTCCACGCAATCCATCAGCTTGTGTGGTTGCTGTGTTAGGAATGTGGGCGTGTGAAAGTGATGGGCCCTTGAATGGCGCTGTCTGCTGGTGTGAGTGTTGTAATGTGATGGGCCCGCGGCTGGTGGTGTGAATGGTTTTGTATTTGTCACACGTATGAAAGGTGTATGAATGGCCTGTAAAGAGGTTGGTGCCTTGTCGTGGCTTTACAGCTCACGAGCTGTGAGTCAATGGTTCAGTTTCTCGTCCTTTCAATTATTAACAGTGCATTTCATTTTTGTGAAATCACTTGTTAATACAATTGTATATACTGAACCATCACTCACCCTCGTGCCAAATCCAACCAGTATGTGTGTGTGGAGGATTAGATGGCTGTGCAGTAATATTTTTTTTGTCTTTCTCAAGCAGGGTGTACCTTGTCCCTTTTTGTGAATGTTGTAATGTGTTTGTTTCGTGCCTGGTGGTGTGAATGGTCTTGTGTGTATCACGTATGAAAGGTGTGTGAATGGCCTGTAAAGTGGTTGGGGCCTTGACGTGGCTTTACAGCTCACGAGCTGCGAGTCACTGGTTCAGTTTTTTGTCCTTTCAATTATTGACAGTGCATTTCATTTTTGTGAGATCTCTTGTTAATAAAATTGTATATACTGAACCATCACTTGCCCTCGTGCCAAATCCAACCAGTATGTGTGTGTGCTTGAGGAATAGATGGCTGTGCAGTAATCTTTGTCTTTTTAGTCTGTCTGCCAAGGTGTACATTCCGTCTAAGAATAACCTACCAACTGTAGATATTGTCGTAAACGAAACACCCATGGGAGTACATGGTGATATCTCTCTTGTGGATCCCAACAAGTTATGGTACCCACAATGTCCTGCAAACCTCAAAATGTCTGTCACATTTTCCTTGCAATATTGTGCCAAAATGTTCACGCTGCAGAAATAAACAACACATTATCTCAAAATGACCTGGTTTTGCAAGGGGGTCACCTGGGTTTAGCCTGGGGCTCGGCGGCCACCTAGGGAAACCTACCAAACCCACACATTTCTGAAAAGTAGACACCGGGGATTCCAGGGAGGTATGGCTTGCGTGGATCCCCCAACATTTTCTTACCCAGAATCCCCTGCAAACCTGACATTTTGCTGAAAAATCCATTTTTCACACAATTTTGTGTGGTAAGTTGCAGCATCACCGGGCTGACACAAATTTCCTACCACCCAGCGTCCCCCAGGTCTCCCGATAAAATGGTGCCTCACTCGGTGGGAGGCCCAAGTACCCGTGACGGGCAGGGCCCACAACGCATTGAGGCAACCTCAAAATGGCCCATCACAAAACGACCTGGTTTTGCAAGGGGGTCCCATGACGTTTGGCCCGGGCTCGGCGGCCACCTAGGGAAACCTACCAAACCCACACATTTCTGAAAAGTAGACACCCGGGATTCCAGGGAGGTATGGCTTGCGTGGATCTCCCAACGTTTTCTTACCCAGAATCCCTGCAAACCTGACATTTTGCTGAAAAATCCCTTTTTCACACATTTTTGTGTGGTAAGTTGTGGCATCACCGGGCTGACACAAATTTCCTACCACCCAGCGTCCTCCAGGTCTCCCGATAAAAATGGTGCCTCACTCGGGTGGGAGGCCCAAGTACCCGCAACAGGCAAGGGCCCACAACGTATTGAGGCGACATTAAAATTGCCTATCACAAAATGTTGTGGGACCTTGCCTGTCGCGGGTACTTGGGCCTCCCACCCGAGTGAGGCACCATTTTATCGGGAGACCTGGGGATCGCTGGGTGGTAGGAAATTTGTGTCAGCCCGGTGATGCCACAACTTTACCACACAGAAATGTGTGAAAAAAGGGATTTTTTCAGCAAAATGTCAGGTTTGCAGCGGATTCTGGGTAAGAAAACGTTGGGGGATCCACGCAAGCCATACCTCCCTGGAATCCCCCGGGTGTCTACTTTTCAGAAATGTGTGGGTTTGGTAGGTTTCCCTAGGTGGCCGCCGAGCCCCGGGCCAAAACGTCATGGGACCCCCCTTGCAAAACCAGGTTGTTTTGTGATAGGCCATTTTGAGGTCGCCTCAATACGTTGTGGGGCCTTTCCTGTCGCGGGTACTTGGGCCACCCACCCGAGTGAGGCACCATTTTTATCGGAAGACCTGGGGGGATGCTGGGTGGTAGGAAATTTGTGTCAGCCCTGTGATGCCACAACTTTACCACACAAAAATGTGTGAAAAAAGGGATTTTTTTCAGCAAAATGTCAGGTTTGCAGGGGATTTTGGTAAGAAAACGTTGGGGGATCCATGCAAGCCATACCTCCTGGAATCCCCCGGATGTCTACTTTTCAGAAATGTGTGGGTTTGGTAGGTTTCCTAGGTGGCCGCCGAGCCCCGGGCCAAAACGCCATGGGACCCCCTTGCAAAACCAGGTCGTTTTGTGATAGGCCATTTTGAGGTCGCCTCAATACGTTGTGGGCCCTTGCCTGTCGCGGGTACTTGGGCCTCCCACCCGAGTGAGGCACCATTTGTATCGGGAGACCTGGGGGACGCTGGGTGGTAGGAAATTTGTGTCAGCCCGGTGATGCCACAACTTTACCACACAAAAATGTGTGAAAAAAGGGATTTTTTCAGCAAAATGTCAGGTTTGCAGGGGATTCTGGGTAAGAAAACGTTGGGGGATCCACGCAAGCCATACCTCCCTGGAATCCCCCGGGTGTCTACTTTTCAGAAATGTGTGGGTTTGGTAGGTTTCCCTAGGTGGCCGCCGAGCCCCGGGCCAAAACGTCATGGGACCCCCCTTGCAAAACCAGGTTGTTTTGTGATAGGCCATTTTGAGGTCGCCTCAATACGTTGTGGGCCCTTGCCTGTCGCGGGTACTTGGGCCTCCCACCCGAGTGAGGCACCATTTTTATCGGGAGACCTGGGGGAACGCTGGTGGTAGGAAATTTGTGTCAGCAAGGTGATGCCACAACTTTACCACGCAAAAATGTGTGAAAAAAGGGATTTTTTCAGCAAAATGTCAGGTTTGCAGGGGATTCTGGGTAAGAAAACGTTGGGGGATCCACGTAAGCCATACCTCCCTGGAATCCCCCGGGTATCTACTTTTCAGAAATGTGTGGGTTTGGTAGGTTTCCCTAGGTGGCCACCGATCACGGGGCCAAAAACCCAGGTGACCCCCCTTGCAAAACCAGGTGGTTTTGAGATAGGCAATTTTGATGTCGCCTCACTACGTTTTGGGCCCTTGCCTGTCGCGGGTACTTGGGCCTCCCACACAAGTGAGGCACCATTTTTATCGGGAGACCTGGGGGAACGCTGGGTGGTAGGAAATTTGTGTGAGGCCAGTGATGCCACACTTTCCCACACAAAAATGTGTGAAAAAAGTGATTTTTTTCAGCTAAAATTGAGGTTTGCAGGGGATTCTGGGTAAGGAAAGGTTGGGGGATCCACGCAAGCCATACCTCCCTGGAAGCCCCCGGGTGTCTACTTTTCAGAAATGTGTGTGTTTGGTAGGTTTTCCTAGGTGCCGGCAGAGCTAGGGTTCACAAACTACAGCTAGGCACTTTGCCAAAAAAGGGTCATTTTTCACTGCGAAATTGAGGTGTGACCACATTGCGTTTTGCGCCGTTTCCTGTCGCGGGCACTAAGCCGACCCACACAAGTGAGGTACCATTTTTCTCGTAAGACTTTGGGGAACGCGGCGTGGGCAGAAATTTGTGGATCCACGCAGATTCCAGAACTTTCCACCACAGAAATGTGGGGAAAATGTGTTTTTTTTGACAATTTTTTAGGTTTGCAAGGGATTCTGGGTAACAGAACCTGGTGGGAGGCAGTCAAGTCACCCCATCCTGGATTCCCCTGGGTGTCTAGTTTTCAAAAATGTATAGGTTTGCTAGGTTTCCCTAGGTGCCGGCAGAGGTAGGGTTAAACAACTACAGCTAGGCACTTTGCAAAAAAAGGGTCATTTTTCACTGCGAAATTGAGGTGTGACCACGTTGCGTTTTGCGCCGTTTCCTGTCGCGGGCACTAGGCCGACCCACACAAGTGAGGTACCATTTTTCTCGGAAGACTTTGGGGAACGCGGGGTGGGTGGAAATTTGTGGATCCACGCAGATTCCAGAACTTTCCACCACAGAAATGTGGGGAAAATGTGTTTTTTTGGACAATTTTTAGGTTTGCAAGGGATTCTGGGTAACAGAACCTGGTGGGAGGCAGTCCAGTCACCCCATCCTGGATTCCCTGGGTGTCTAGGTTTCAAAAATGTATAGGTTTGCCAGGTTTCCCTAGGTGCCGGCAGAGCTAGGGTTCAAAAACTACAGCTAGGCACTTTGCCAAAAAAGGGTCATTTTTCACTGCGAAATTGAGGTGTGACCACGTTGCGTTTTGAACCGTTTCCTGTCGCAGGCACTAGGCCGACCCACACAAGTGAGGTACCATTTTTCTCGTAAGACTTTGGGGAACGCGGGGTGGGTGAAAATTTGTGGATCCACGCAGATTCCAGAACTTTCCACCACAGAAATGTGGGGAAAATGTGTTTTTTTTGACAATTATTTAGGTTTGCAAGGTATTCTGGGTAACAGAACCTGGTGAGAGCCAGTCAAGTCACCCCGTCCTGAATTCCCCTGGGTGTCTAGTTTTCAAAAATGTATAGGTTTGCTAGGTTTCCCTAAGTGCCCGCAGAGCTAGGGTTCAAAAACTACAGCTAGGCACTTTGCAAAAAAAGGGTAATTTTTCATTGTGAAAATGTGGTACGTCCACGTTGCATTTTGAGCCATTTCCTGTTGTGGGCACAAGGGCTACCCACATAAGTGAGGTACCATTTTTATCGGGAGACTTAGGGTAACACAGAATTGTAGAGCAACTGTTATTACCTATTGACTTTCGATGCATTTCTGCCTTCCAAATGAAAGACAATGTGTAAAAAATAAGTCATTTTGAAAAATGACCTATAATTCTCATGCTAGTATGGGTACTCCCAATTTCGGAAATGTGCAAATATCTACTGTTTCTAAAATCTACATTTTGTTCCCATTTCAGAAATACATAGGTGTCTTTCATAACAATTTTTCCATGTATACATTTTCCCAAAATAATTGCTATATACCCGGTACATAATAAAAACCATTGCAAGATGCTGCTCAGTTATTGGCTCTGGGTTCGTCGGGTTCTTGGTGAACCTACAAGTCCTATATATCCCCACAACCAGAAAGGTCCAGCGGATATAACGGTATATTGCTTTCAAATAGCTGTCATAATTAGAAGAAGTTACAGGTGAAAAAGTTGACACAAATGGCTATTTTTTTCAACTAATTTTCAATTTTTCCTTCATTTAACTGTTAGTTTCTATAAGGAAAACTTTAAGGATCTACACAAATGACCCCTTGCTGAATTCAGAATTTTGTCTACTTTTCAGAAATGTATGGCTTTTCAGGATCCATTATTGGTTTCATACCCATTTATACCATTAACTGGAAGGAGGTTGAAAGCACAAAAATTAGCAAAAATAGGCTATGTCCCAGAAAAATGCCAAAACTGTGTAAAAAAGTTGGTTTTCTGACAAAAGTCTGCTTGTCCCTGAAAGCTGGGAAGATGGTGATTTCAGCACCACAACCCCTTTTTGATGCCATTTGCAGGGAAAAAACAAGATGCTTTCATCTGTAGCCCTTTTTCAAATTTTTCCCCAAAAAACAAAATTTTGCTGTATTTTGGCTAATTTCTGGGTCCCCTCCAGGGGAATCCACAAACCCTGGGTACCTTTACAATCCCCATGATGTTAGAAAAAAAGGACGCAAATTTGGCGTGGATACCTTATGTGGTCAAAAAGTTACAGGGGCCTAAACCCGCACTACCCAAAATAGCCAAAAAAAGGCTTAGCACAGGGGGGGAAAAGGCCTAGCAGCTGAGGGGTTAATAGTTTCAAGAGCATGATTTTTTGTTATTATAACTGGCACAGGTTATCTGACCTCTCATTTGGAACATGTCTAACCACAGCAGTGCCCACCAATTACACCCAGCCCCGTGCCCAGTCTGAAACATCTGTCTTCTAATAGGGCTCCATCAACTTATTTTTGACTGATGAATTGGCCATGAGTACTTACCAATTTCACTTTAATTACGTTGAAAGATTAAATAACCTAATTTTTAGGTCAGGCTTGACACCACATCAGTTGTCAGACATTATATGCATTACAGAAAAAACAGGCTTTAGTAGCAATACTGAGGGGCTTGTCTCCACACACATGTTGCTTTCCTTGAGTACAGCATTTGATTGAGCAGAGGTTTGGTGCCTCCATTGAAAAAGAGTCTTTTATGTTCCACTTTTTGCATTGTGGGAAAATGTATGCTCAATACAGCAGATCAGAGTTGGTTATGGTGATAAGTCAATGATCAAGGCTATAGCCTTATTTGTTTATTACGAAAAGGTTTGACAAAGGCAGAAGGCATGATCTAATTATTGTCAATAGCCTTTGTTAAAGCAAATAGACGTTTGTGGATTGTTACTGCACTGTGCTAAAGCCTATAGACAAATACTTTGTTCAATGAAACCTCACCCATTACTGGAGAAGGCAAAAGTTTTGGTGCTGTTTACTCTTGCTATCAAACTCTGGAGGTAGAAGATTTGCACTATGATAATCATTTTAGGCCTTCTTAGGCGGGATTGTTTACCTTTTTGCCAACTGTAATTGTGTTTACATTTTTAAACTTATGGCTATGTGAATGAAGATTGCCCTGGGAAGAAGCTCATGCTTTGTTGAGTACGGAAAGTCCCTCACATGGTGATGGATGTGTACCCCTGCCCTGAGTGCCCCAGCAGCAAAAATATCTGGATCCCTGGTCCTGAATTTCTGTTGTTCTGGGTGAACACAGATCATGTGTGTGTGTCATGACAAAAGCCTATCTCATGGATTGCGATTTTGCTGAACCGGGAGAAGCACCCAAAGGGCTACCCTCATAGTGGTGAAAGGCTACTGCCTTTCACAGGAGTTAAGCTGCATGAGGGCGGCGGTGGCAGCATACTGAGCAGTGATCAGTAGCAGTGAACAGGCCTTTTTAGCTGTGTCACTGGAGTGAGGCCTACAGGCTCACTCATGTAATTCTGCTGCTGTGTGCTTAACTCACAGTTGGTCTACATCAAATTAGTATATAGTGCTGTGCAGTGCATGGGTTGTATGCATGTGCATGATGTCTGTGTGCTTCTGAATGGTACAATACATGGAAGTTTCTGGGTTTCATTTCGGGAGGCCAAGGTTTGACTGGGGGAGCATGAGTAAGTCGAGAATTCCCCCCCCCCCCAGGCAGATTTGTGGATTGCTGCATTCCTGTAAGCTGGGTTGTGCACACTGGAGGAAGGGAGAGCCAGGCTCTCCTGTACACTTCAAAGGGAGCTCTTTGATTGAGAGAGAGGTGACTAGGAACGGGCTTCAGCACATCTCAGGAAGGAGATGGGGCTGATAAGAGAATCATAAAGAGTAGGGCTGAGGCCCTGAGGTAACCATATAATACACATATCACTGTGGCTGACACCCAGGTGTGAACCCCTAGTCACTCCCATGGCCTGTGTTGTGGGGCTGTCAGATTTGGAGTCCCACCTGCTGTGACAGACTGCTTTCTGGAAGAAGAGCAAGGCAGAGGAGAGGGCACTTCAAAAGGAAACAGACCCCCAACACAAATGTCAAAGACTCAGACTCTAAATCACATTGGTGTCTGTAATTGGACTATAAGAATGGGAGCTCAAGGCCCCAAAAGTTTTCAATTGTCATGTAGTCAGATGGGCTGTGTGAGGAGGGGCAGCTCTGTGAGACTTCTGCCTGTGACCAGGGTTGGAGTCTAAGGCTTGCTTGTCTCCCAGCTCAGTGAGGGGACATCACCCAGGGACATCCAAGACCACCTGCCCGTGGAGACTGGAGCACCAGTGTCTGCCTGTTTGATAAGACCAGTGAGCCCAGTGAGGACAAGGAGAGCTGGAGAGAGTGAGGTCCAATGGGGGATCCTGGTAGGTGGATCCCGGTAGCAAGGTGTAGGGAGATGGCTCCTGCACCGATCAGGCCATTACACGTGTGCGAGGTTAAGTCAGCCACTTCGTATGCCAGAGGAGAGCCGCCATGAACTTTGCTTCATCAATTGGGTCGTTGCCGGTGTGCAGGCTTCTGTCAACGACCCCCCCCGTATGCTGGAGGAGGGCTGCCCTTATGTGAGATGTAAACTCTGCTGCTTCAATCATGTCATTGTTCTTGTGCAGGTGTGATTTGGTGACCCTGTATGCCAGAGTGGGCCGCTGTGAAGACTGCCATGCTGAACGGGCCCTCGCTCGTATGCGGTGTGAGTCGGTGATCCTATATGCCAGAGGGGTCCGCTGTGAAGATTGCTGTGCCGATCAGGCTGTCACCTGTGTGCGGTGTGAGTCTGTGATCCCATATGCCAGATGGGGGCTACCCCTGAAGACGGACCTGCTGCTGTGCTGATTGGGCCTTCGCCCAAGTGACGAGCAGGTATGGTGACCCTGTATACCAGAGGAAGCACACAGGAGAAAGACCAGGAACGCAACTTGATAGATGAACTGTTGTGAGGAGAGGCTGCCGTAGTAACCCGCGCGGGCCCAAGCCCCGACTGAGGATTGGAACCAGGAACCACTGAGAAACTCTTCATCCGCCTCCCCCACAGAGGGGAAGACCAAAGGAAACTTACTGTTGCACTGGAGGAGGGCCTCGCCTAACACAGCCGCTGCAGCCTCTGTGCCGCAAGAAAGACACACTCCCTGTCGGTGTGGGTAAGACTGAGCTTCGGGTCGGAAAGTCCTGGAGGAACTTGCCTGCCAGATAGCGCTGCGGTGCTGGAACACTTTTGACTTTTCTAACTGAGTCAGACTGGGATTTCAGAGACTCAGACTGCTAGTGGGGCCTAACCTGAATGTCACTGATAGTGAATGGGGAATATCCACTACCCCTATTGAGAGGGAAGTTGGACCAAGGAGACTGCCACTAAACACTAGAGCGCTGAACTCAAGGGGCTGTGTGTATTGTTAGTGTATTCTGTATTTCACTTTGTGTTTGTATATAAATACTACTTTTGTCATAAAAGAAAGTATTTGCCTGGATAATTATGTGTTGCTGCTATTGAGCCTATTTTGAGTTGTGAGCCTGTGTTCACCCCCTTTGTCTACCTCCCCACGACCCCGAGAAGCCTTGGACTACTCGACCCCTACTGCCACTGAGAGTCAAGTGCTGATGAGGTACTTGACCCAGTTGCTTAGGATCCATGGTAGGTCGGGCCCCGGGACATCAGGAGCAAAAGGTCTCAACCCCCACGGTTCAGCCAAGTAGCTCCTGCTTGCCCTGTGGCCCTTGAACAGGGTTCTGACATGCTTAATACAGTAGACTTGAGATGGTTACAGTGACAACCTAATGATAAAGGCTATAGGACTGATTGGTTCATTAGGAAATGTTATGTCAAAGGTCATGAACTATGCCCCTATAACAAATCTTATGGTTAAAATATGTGCACTATTAGAAACCTAGATAGGCCACAGTAAGGTAGGTTGTATATTGTTTTGCCAACTGTAACTTTTGTGCATGTATAGATTTTTAGGACAGTATTTCAGATGGGTGCCATGTAGGAGAACTTGTGCTCAGTAGAGCAGCTGAGAGGATTATGGCGACAAGTCAGTGACAAAGGCTACCAGCGTGATTTGTCCCTTGGGGAAAGTTATGATTGATATCATAGGTCTGACTGGTTTCTTAACGTGGATTTCAAAATATTCCCCAAAATCCTAGATATGAGAACAAGCTGATATCCTAACTAATCACTAGGGCTAGGGAGGTTTTTAATTCGGGTCAGGGAAACTCTCAAAGAGTGACACACCTGACAGATACAGCTAGCAAGTAAAACAAGTTACTAAATGCCGAAAAGGCATCAACAGGGTTGACTGAAGCTCCTGGAGCAAGCGCTAGGGGTTCAGGGAATCGGACCACAATTCTTAAAGATGGCCCTCATGAACTATGTGCCCCCAACATGTATGTTGCAGGGATATGGAGAAAAGTATCATAGAACGTGGAACTGGGCAAGGTTGGCCAATATCACCCTTGCTGTTATCATTATACTTGGTGCCACTAGCCCAGATTTTATGCAGAAACAAAGATGTCACAGGGATGAAACTGGAGATGGATGAGTTTCAAATAACAATGTTTGCAGATTATATATTTATCTCCCTTTCTGAACTAGTGAAATCCCTGTATCCCCTTATTGGTGACTTAACTCGATTCTGAAGAGTATCTCGCTTTTAATCGAACATGCACATATCAAAAATACTTTGGGCCTGATTATGAATCAGGTGGCATGGAATTACCTCATGGAATTCCTCTCCACCTGATTCTGAGTATTTAGTTTTGTCCATATGCATTTTTACTCGGTCTGGGAGAACCAGACGCAAGTGTTCCAGTTGGTAAAACTGGCCAGAACAATGATATGAGACTTTGACAACAGCAACAGCCAAGTCGAAGTCCATTATTTTTTCTAATAAGGGAGCATGCAGTGCTACCGTTTGTCTGAAAATACTTTCCCCTTCACTCCCTTACCCCCATTGCTAACCACCCACCCCTTTCAGAGACCTGAACATACATTTACCACCTACTCAGAGCATGTGGTAAATATATGTGGTAAACCCTTCAGGACCTATGTGTCAATAGTCCAAAGAGTGACATACCATTTCTAACTAAATACCCATCCTTCAAATGGAGTACATCCTTAATCAGATACTTGAACCTAAAACTAATCTCAACTATATTGGGGCAATACACAGCTCATTTTGACCTAATAAATCAACCTCTTAAAAAGGTCAACGAAAATTGCACAGTCCCTTCCTTTCATAACTAGGGAATAGCCACAATTAAGATGAAATTGTCCCAGATATTGTTTCTGTTTCAAGCAATGTACTTTCTGATAGACCACAAACACATAGCCCACTTGCAATGTATTTGCACTGATGTTTGAGGGGCAGAAAAAGGAGGATCCCACAGGGATCACACACATGGCACCCATGAAGGATGGGTTGGCATCCCCAACATTCTCCTATACTAACAAGCACCTCACTTTAAGTTCTTCTTTGAATGGTTCAAGGCTGAGATGGAGAAACACTGTGCTTCATAAAACATACACTAGCGGCGGTCCCTTTGGGAAGTGCCATGGCTGGCTTCTAAATTCAGATCCAACAGTATGAAAATTTCACCAATCAGTTCGGCTAGACTTAAAGTGTGAGATCAAACAGGAATGTGGCTTGGTCTAACATATCTGCCATTGCTCTACACACCAATTATGGTAAAACTTGACTTTGGACCTGGCCTGGACAGGAAGGCATTTAAAGATTGGCAAACTGCTTGATTAACCAAATTTGAAGACCTGTTTGAGAATGAGCAGTAAAATCCTTTCATTGATCAAATCAAGAGAGATCATGCTATCCAAGAGCGAAAAAGATCCCATTACACAAAAGTGCAGCACTGGGACACATATGCAAATTAGGGAAGCAGTCTGCCATAATAGTTTCTACTAACTGTGTTAGTGGGTAGCAAAACACACCTATTCTCCAAAATATATAAATTTCTCCTGGAAAGTGAGTCACAGAAGAAGGGGAATACCAGTAGGGATAGAAAGAGGAGTTGGAGCAGACCTTTACTGAATCGTAGTGGAAAACGATATTATAAAATACAAGCAAAGGTATCACATAAGCTCAGGCAGGGAGATGGCTAGGATGATACTAATTAGATAGCACTGGACACCAAAACGCCTTCATACAATTGATAACACTAGGACAAAAAAATGCTGCAGAGGATGCTGTCAAGCTGGCACAGAAACACACATCCTATGGGAATTTCCCATCTTACACCCCTTCTGGAAGGAGGTTATCAAAGTGATTGAAGCCATATTGGGTATCAATCTCTCAACAGTTCTTAAATGCATCCTCCTTGTTGGACGCCAGAGGTTAATGTAGTGTGTTTCTAAATAGTTTTTTGTCTTGTGGAAAACAAACCATTCTATCACTAGATATGGATAAAATTGCATCTAGTATAAATGAAGTAGAGAAGACTTTCGGCACCACTTGGCGTCCTCTTTTGGACTATTTTGTAAAAGACTTTACAATGCTCATTTGCCCGATGTCCAAACCCTGGACACAGCTAAGCTAGCATGAGATAGAGAAAGGACTGGAAGTAGAGAAAGGAACGAGGGCGTACTAGTGGAAGGGATTGGTGGAAAGGGTTCTGGAATTTTGGGTAGTTAATTTCTATTATGCAAAAACAATAAAAGGAAATCAACCTTAAAATGTGTCGCCTGATTATGAAAAACTTGCACAAAGAGCAGCAGGTATGTTCTGCGTCCTTTGGATAGCGCATTTTAAGTGAACAGTTAACAAACAGAAAACCGTATTAATTGTGTAAGCAGAAAAACATGTGAATTTTAGTCCCCAAATGCTGTGGTCTCCAGTGCCAGAGGAGCGTGGTTAAAACCAAAATAAGATATTATCATTGGGCACACCTTACCACACAGTTAGAAGTATAATCAACTGCAAAGGAAGCTTATGGAAACTTAAAGAGTGTCGATGCCCAGGGCTTAATGAATTTATAGAATAGCTAGGCAGGTACCTCATGGCTCACTAAAGACTTACAAACTTGTCCTTAATAATATAGATATGTATTGTAAAATTATTAAATATCAATGTATGAGTAGGATAGGTCAAACTTTGTGTGTCTTTTTCTATAGAAACATTTGGAATGCTAGCAAATATACACATGATGTTATATTTAACTTGATTTCTGTACTAAGTGGTTAACTTCAGGTTTACTTTCTTTGACAGAGAAAAATAACTTTATTGATATAAAATGTGAAGCACCGAAAAAAACTTTTGAAGTTTAAAGGTCAAGCCAGCACAACAAATTATAAAATACTAACCGTTTTTAAGTTTACCCTCCAGGTAAAGTCCATTTTGTGAGAGGGTTCATCTCATAGAGGAGGATTCTACATCACTGACTGCTGAGTGATCATTTAAAAGGGGTTCAGAGTCCAACAGACGCGGTGTTACGCCAAATTTGGCAACGTCGTGCTCCGACATTTTTAAAATGCAGGTGTACGCCGAATTTACAAAAATACGGTGCACCCCTGCGTTTCCCCTAGAGCTGGCTGTAAAAAAGCTGCCTAGCGCCAGCGCAGGCACACTTGCGCCACATTGCAAGGGTGCCTGCGCTGCAGGGGCGATTGTTTATGTGCAGGAAGGGACACCTTCCTGCACATAAACAATCAATAATGGTGATTTTCTCTTTCTGCAGAATCCAGCACACATGGAAAGAGCAAAAAACGAGGAGAAATTAATAATTTCTCCTTGTATCGCCATCCTAAGACTAGGTATTACCTGGCCTTAGTCTTTGGCGCTGCCCCAGTCGTGTAAATCTGGGGGAGAGTCAAAAAGCAATGGGTGTTGCAGAACCTCCACTGCATCACCCATTGCCCTCCCATTTGCTGCAGCTGACTGCGGTGGAAAGGGCCATATTTACAAGGTGGTGTTAAGCCACGTGAAGTGGCTTAGTGCCACCTTGTAAATATGTTAAATGGCGCTATGCCACCGGAGCGTCAGAAAAAGTGAGGCTCCGGTGGCGAAAGGGGCTTGTAAATATGCCCCTAAGTCTGATTTACAATTGACTGCTGAACAAAGTTAGCATAGGCTCACTCATGCTATTTTATGTGTATTCTTAAAGTCACTACCACCAGTGAGGGTATCCTTGCGCTGAGCAGGTGACCCCAGCACTCAACGAAGCCTCTCCCCTCCCACCTTGCCTTGAGACCCTCACGGGTGAGTAGTTGCACTTTACCAACCCTGATTGATTGATTGATTGATTGAGCAGGTGTGTGTGTCTAGCCCCTATGGTGGGCATAAGTGGAGTAATTAGGTTACTATAGAAGGAGCTATAATAGCATAATTGTGAACCACACAGAATTCCTTATTCTACAAGTACCTTCTCATTATATTTCACATGACACTCAGCCACAGATTCTGTCTCCTGGAGAAGGCCTTAACCATCCATCGCGAACTTTTCCAGAAAATGGTCTCTTGCGGCAAGTGAACGGAATCCCTGGGTCATCATCCAACTTCATACTGTAGGGTCCCTAATGGTGGAGAGGAGAAATGCCTTGCTCCATAATTAAAAGCTGTAAGAATCGTGGAGGTCACCACCTAATGTGCAAATGTTTGCCTTGTTTAGATATTTACAATCTCGAATTTTTATGAAGGCAGCCTACAGGCCTGAAGCGCTGGTCTGCTTTCTATCGTGGGCTCTGACTGACTGAGAATTAATCTGATACATTCCTCATCAGAGATTCAATGCATATGAATCACTGAGACTCAAAGCCCTTGTTTCTACAGTGAATTTTAAAACAGCATTTGCAGCTTTGTTTTAGATCTGCTGCTCTTCCAAAATAAACGTACCTTCCAATAATGTACTAAAATTTAAAAAAATACTTAAAATAAACACCACTGTTCTAGCCATGTCATATTTTCTGTGATGTCTGTTCGTCATCTTCCAATCTGATAAAGACTCACTTTGTATCATTCTGTTCGGTGCCCTATGTTCTCCAAATAATGTTATACTGGTGAGTGTTTCACTCTGATTCTGTCCCTTAACGCCTTATTGACATTTCTTTCTTTGATACACATTTCGTGTGATTATATTGGATTTGAAATAAGTGCAACATTTTCACATGTATCTGACTCTCCAAGGTAATTATGTTGTTTTCGAATTCTTTTTATTGAAGTTTGTTTAGCTTTATTTTTGTGAGGAATGACATCCTTTGGCAGTATTAGAAATAAGTGTATTTTCCACTGTAGCCAGGACACATTCGATAGTCAAGTAAAAGCCTGGGGCTTTAAACAAGACAATGTAATGACTTGGAGTGAGGCGGCAATTCTAGGGGAGAACCTCTATTCCTACTTCTAAAGTTGTCTGCAAATCCTACTAAGTTTTAAACATGGGTCACAACAAGGGGCAAAGAATTACTGAAGGAGGAACTCCAACTCCTCCCCACTCCCATCACATTAAAGCACTATTTATATCCTGCAGAGTTTTCAGCAATTGTTCTTACCTGACGTGCTTTGCCACAACCTCCAGTTTGTGCCAGTCAGGCACCTCACCTGGCTTGCGCCCCAAAGAATACCAAAACTTTAGGTTTTCCCTGCAACCATCCCCTCCAACTGCACGCTTGTCTTGCTTGCTACACCACTGGTTACATTACTCACATACACTCAGGGCCAATGGAAGTATGCGGCAGGAGAGGGCCAAATTATGAGGTAAGGTTGAGTAAATAATGCGGAAAGAAAAGGCACATTATGTGGCGCACTGCACCACATTTTGTAATAGTATTACTTCATTATTTTGTCATTTTTTAACTTGGTAACACTCTCCGGACATTGTTTTCACCTCATTAGTATCAGTTTAACACACAAATATAGCAATAAGCAACCGAAAGGTGACCAATCCAGCTTTGCGAAGGACTTTCCACTGCACGAAAAACACGTGTTGGCGAATTTTTAGTACCTTTCGAACCGTTTGAGCTAGAAACACATATTTTTTTGTTAAAATCTGACGATTATGTGGCAGATGATGGATTGGGTGGCAAATGCGGCAAAACTATAATTATGCAAAAATCGCTGCAGCCGCACAATCGCATAATTCCAGTGGCCCTGCATATACCCAATGGGCAGAATGGGATGACGGGTCCACATAATTATGATTTGTATTACTTGAGCCTAATGTTGTGTAAATCCGGATGAATGGGTTCGAAATATTTTGTATAATTTTAGTTTTTTCTGCTTATGTTATTTCTTATCATTTGCACCTGAGTTGACTGGTTTAGGCAAAAAAACACTGAGGAAAACTGTGAAATTGCAGGTGTGCAGGGCAGCATGTGCGGTTCAGCCAACGTCCCCTGTGTTTCTTTAGAAATTGAAAGGAAAATACATTCAGCACCTTGGGTGACTTCTGTCTTCATGTACAGTTTTCACATGGATGGCTACACAAGCGTATATTCTATTTTTCTCTGAAAGGACTCCAGACCATCCAAAACACAGCAGCCAGACCCATACTGGATCTCCCAAGTCGGTCAAGCACAATCCCCACCTCTGAGACCTCCACTGGCTCCCCATCTTGAAGAGATGCCACTTCAAACTACTCACCCACGAGTTCAAGGCCCTCCACAAGATAGGACCAGCCTACATCAACCACGACTGACAACTCCGCTCAGCCCACTTAGCCCACACTTCCCACGCATCCGTCGAGCCCGAAAGAGCTGTGCACCAAGGCTTCAAGTGCTTTGTGGGAAAGATGATGGTGTAACCATGTAATATATGGAATAAAGTACCCCCTTGCATACTTGACAAGGATATTGCAAGTCACACCCGCGTTCCATAACCTTATAAAGGAACTCGGCCTTCAGCCTTGTTCCTCTATTTGGTATGGAGCCCCTCGGTGACTTGCAATATCCTTATAATGCACGGCAGGGGCACTTTATCCTTTACATAACTACTACTGTCTAAAGCTTCAGCCTGTGCTTTCAGGTGTTACCTATCTGTATCTAACCAAGCACTCAATTACCAATTCATCCGCTCAGGCGCTCACCCATTCATTCAGCCATCTGTCCATCTATTCACTTACTCAACTTATCAGAGAACTCCTCCATTCGTCAGGAAACACTTCAATTCACGCATTAATTTATGGTGTACTCAGTCACGTACTCATTCATCCAGTCTTTGACTAATATTCACATCCACACACTCACCCATCTACACAACTACACACATAAACTTGTGAATATGTGAAAAGCACTTTCATTTATAAAATAGACAGACCTATTTTCTTTGTCAATGCTTGTTTTATTCAAGTTTGTTAAAGATGCCCAAGTTATTTATTTCAGTAATGGCTTTCAGTGTGTGACCAGAACATTCCCTAAGCCACAGCCTGTTCCTGAAACTCAATACCTTCGTTTAATGATGAGTTCAATGGGAAGCTGACCTTTTCCAACACATCTGATGCTGAGTCCAGGCTCGCCTGCTTCTGCAGGCCCTCCATAAAACTTGACCTGTTAATGGGTTCCCAGGGGCGGCATGCCTCACTGACTGTGGATTTTTTAAAGTTGTTGAAAGGGGGCCCTTTGATGTTTTTTCAAAGTGTCAATTATCTCCTAGATTGTTCCCTTTGGAACAAGGCAAGTAACACATTCCAGTCCACTGCAGGGTCCATTTCTATGGCAGGGGTAAGTCGCTGCACAGACGAACATGCTTCATTAAAGCATCTGGGGAAAACTCTGCTGACAGCTTGACAAAGAAAGCCACACACAGGCAAGTGCTTACCCTATGACATCAGAGACTTTTACGTTCTAGTCTTTTTATGGGTGAAGGCGTCATACAGTGGCGAGGCCTCCGCGTCTTAGTATCAGAGCTAAAGAGAAAATAACTGCATTGCAGAGTGCGCTTTGACCGATAATAAAAATATACATATATATTGTTCCCCAACTCAATGACACTCATCGTATCGACTTTATAAGGATGAACTGCTGCGTGGGCCTTTCAGATTTTGAAATTGTGACCGTGGGGGTTGAACACAAATCCCTAAAGTGAATGTATGCATTAGTCAACTGAGCCGACATACAAGGTACAATGGGGCATATTCTCAAGGAGCTATCGCCGAGTTATCGGCACTTTAACGCATCCAAAGTCGCGCTAAATTTATCGCCCCATTCACAAGCTGGTGCTAACAGCCCATAACACCAGTTTACCTGCGAAAGCAGTCGCAAAAAACATCGCCACAGATGACCCCGGCAACTAACGCTAATGAGATGCAGAGTAGGCGTTCCCGAGCAAAAACCCGCGACAACACGACAACGCAACATTCTCAACGACCAGCCACATCGGCGATAGGAACACAAAACAGGCGATACGGCGCGTTACCAGCAGGAAATTAACACCTGCTCTGACCTGGTGCAAAGTCGGACGTCAACCTGCAGAAGAAAAGGGAGCCCAGCCCACAGCTACACCTGAAGAACAACACATGCCATGGAGCCACTCACCATGCACCCCAGAGCCCCGAGAGGGCAACAACACCCACCGCCACCACCCCCAGGACCGCCACCCCCCCAACGAACCCCCCGGCCTCCCCGGACCACCACAGAGGCAGCGCAGACAAAGACAGCGGACCTTCAGGAAATGCACCAGCCCCACAGACCTAACACCAGACAATGCCAATGCCCACTACAGGCCCAAAAGGACAACCGTCCTCCACATCCTGAACATCATTGCCCACAGGCTGATGGTACCAACACAGCGGACAACCAACATCCCTCCGCAGACAAAGCTGCTGGCTGTGCTGCACCTGTTGGCCTCTGGCATCCTCCCAAACAACAACCACCCGAGTCGGAGGAGTCCCACAGCCAGCCCCATCCTAGTTCCTCACACCTGTCCTGGATGCCCTCACCAGCTAGGGACCCCAGCACCCATACGTCCCCCACAATGCGCAGAAACAGCTGGAGACCAAGCAAGGACTATACGCCATAGCTGGATCCCCGCACGTGTCAGGGGCAATCGACTGCACACTTGTCCCACTTGTGCCCCCTGCCAACACCGCACACAATACCCCAACAGAAAGCACACGCATCCCATCAATGTGCAGGCAATAGTGGACCACAGGGGACTCCTCATCAATGTCATGGCCAACTACCCAGGCAGTGTGCATGATCCCTCCATCTTCCGACAGTCCAACATCAACCAGCGCTTCCAGGATGGCACCCATGGGAATGCACTGCCCGTTGGCAAGTACCAAATGAACACACCACACACCTCAACCCCACAATCATGCAACTCACAACTCTGGCACTGCACACGTCACAAAATCACATACAACATGCCAAACAACATGCCCCCCCACAAGACACGACAGCACAACTTACTGTGGCAACCTTGGTCAGCAATGTACATGAGCCATCGACGGCATGGCACCTCAGCCACACAATACCGGAATGTGGGGAAAGGTGGGAACCAGGCATGTGCGATGGAGGCAAGTGACCCATGAATGAGTATGTACACAATGCCAAGTGTGGCGGGGATGTGCTGGACAGACTGCAGTATACAGACCACAGACACAGCCATGTCTACATGCACTGCTGGTGTTTGGAGTGTAGTGGACAGTGGACGCAACCATGTCACTGCAGCCAGTGGGGAAGATTGCGGAAATGTAGCTTGTGACGTCCCCCCCTGTAAGCGTGTGCAGAGTGGGCTGGCCGGCGTACGCCAGTCCGGCGTGGGGGTGTGGATGATCATCCCGTGGCCCTGGGTGTGGTTCAGTAATGGAAATGTGCAAAGGCATGTGTTTCTGTCGCAGTGTGGGTCTCCATTGGGGAGTGTTGGTGGGCCCTGATGGGACTTAGACACCCACGTATGTGATCTGGTTCGGCTTCCATGAGGTAGTACCCCACCCGCACATGTTCGGCCACCCCCTTCTGGCAGTCTGACACCTGGCCTTGGAATGCGATGTGTGCTTGGGTGGGCTGCTGGGAGCCACCTGGGGTGGTGGGTGCATCCAGCTGTGTTGTCTGTGCAGGGGGTGGGATATCCTCGATGCAGCGGTGCTGCCCTGCTCCTGGAGGTCGATTGCCTAAGATGTCTACGGACTGTTGTGGGGCGTAGGTGTCGGAAGTGTGATGGTCCTCTTCAGCATCACTCTAGAGTTGTCTGGTCTGCTCTGCTGGAGGTGTTGTTTGTCCCTCTGCAATGTGAAGGGGAGATGCTTGTTGACATTGTGTTGGCATGTATGTTGCCGCATTGTTCAAGTTTACATTCAGATCTCATGACAATGTACATTGTGACTGTTTGGGAGGGGCGGACTATTTGATGCGGGACAGTGGACATTTGGACTACATGACGTAGGTGAGGTTGTACACGTACATTTGCATCTCACAGTTTCCTGCTATGTCAGATGTGATTGGCCATTTTCTACGCACAGGCGGACCCAGTTGTGTCCTCTGTTCTGCAGTGTAGGTGTTGGGCTGTGTACCACATTGTCGTCCATGTGGGTGTGCTGTAATTGCTATGTGTGTGTGCTGCTTTGTGTGGGAGTCGCACCTGCAGCTGTGATTTTGCTGCCCCTTATCCCTTGGAGGCGGTGTGCCTTTGGCTTTTGTGCTTTTGAGGTGCTGTGATGTTGGCGACTTGGGTCATTTGTGCTCTTGGACGGTTTTTGTACTCTTGTGCATTGTTTGTCTGCAGATGTGTTGGTGACGTCAGTGGTTGTTTTGGCAGGTGGATGTGTCAGAGTGTGACCTGCTCCTTTCCGGATGTGGTCCACACTCAGCCACCTCAGTCTCGTGGCGTGCACAGTGTCATGGTGATTGTACTCCAGCTTGCTGCTGGTCATGTGGTGTCACTTGCATTGTCAGTGTGGCTCTCACATACGCATCTTTGCTGTGTTTCGCACGGGTGCATGTGTGTGTTGTGTAATTGGTGTTGTGTGGGGTGGGACCCCTTTGGGCACATGGTGAACTGGGGCCTACTTGATGTTTGTATGTGTGCTGCAGTGTGCCACGGGGATCAGGGACATGACCCAGGGTTATTGTGGGTGTGCGGTGTGCTACACGTCGTTGTGCATGTGTGCCATTGTGCCCGTCCCCACAGTCCCTGTTCATTACTCACCCTGTTGCTGTTGTGCCAGGTCATGTCGAGCAGTGTCCGGACTCCCGACTCCTTGCACCATCTCCACACTGATGACTGTGGGCGCCATTTGCTCCAGCTCCTCCTGTGGCGCAGTACTCCCACCTCCATTCGCTGTTGCTGCCTTCCTGTTGGCAGGGGGTTTCTGCTTGGTTTGGCTTTTCACATCGTGCCGGCGCATCTTGGCCTCCTCGGCACTCCGACTGCATTCACGATGGGATGCCATTTTTCCGTCTGTATTGGCAATGACACGGTGTTGGTGACGGACAGTTGTTGTTGGTGCTCTGTCACCTCCGTGACGACGATCGGGTTTTCCTGCGGACTGTACCCCGTCTTCCTCTTCCTCTTCTCCTTGGCCTTCCCCGACCCCGAGGTTCATTGCTGGTGGTCTGTGGGGCTTGTGGGGTTCGCGTTGACCTGGGCACTCGTTCCGGGTGCATCCATGTTGCTGCGCAGTTTGATTTGTTTATGGTGTGTTTTTCTTGTTCAGCTTTTATGGTGCATTTTCCCGCCAGACGCGTGGGGATTGCAGGCCTGTCGCTGGTTGTCGCTGTTTTTTTTTTCATGGTTGGCCTCATCGCAACTTTATTCGCGTTGGTGTTTCTAATTTTTTCGGCGTCGCGTTGTTTTTAACGCGGTCATTTGACGTGTTATCGTGGGACTATCACATGGTGACGCCAGGTTGAGAATGCTACGTTAACACGGCATTGTTTTCCTGCGATGGACTGCGATGTGAGAAGTTGCGTTAAGCTAAACTTGCGGTGGTTATCACACGTTCTTGTGAATATGCCCCAATATGTATTGTGCGCTTCCTACCTCTATGTGGGGTGCAAGCTACATTGTGTTGGGTGTGTGGTTGGAAGGATGTTGCATTTGCTTTGATCCTATATGGGAAGTGTTTCTATCTGGTACATGATAACCAAATAGGTGCGGCTATCATGATGGAATGCAGCCAGTGCTTAATTTGTAAAATAATAAGTGCCAGGGCTCTGACCAGGAGGCCACTGAAACTTGCACCACACATTACCCCTCTCATCGCTGCGAAAACAACTACTAACCATCTCTCTCGCCTGCAAGTGCAACAGTTCAGATTATTCCAGGTCGCCAAAGCTAAAGGAATGGCTAGGGAGGCAGGTATAAGTAATTTTTAATGTGTATTGTATTCATAAATATCCGTTGTTATGTTCATCTCTAAATTAGATGAGTAGCACCACCATGGGGCAGACTGTCCTAAGTACACTGGTGCTGAGCTTCGGAAACCAATTAAATGGTGGTGTGGAGCACCGGAAACCACTGGCTCAAAGTAAGCACTGGATGCAGTGTGGTAATACAGAAGTGCGAGAGGTAGATGCGCAGTTTATGGCTTTCACTATGCCTGCAGCTTTGAGCAGCTCTACAGGACCCTATGTGGTCTCTAATAAACTGAGTGGTTTAGAAGATGCACTTTTTTTGTTAGTTTCCTTCTAAGGCATCCTGCGCCATTCCTTCTCAGACATGCCACATGCATTACTCTTAAGGAACATTCAATCCAGGGGCTGTGATTCAATCGAAAGCACATTCTATAAGTCATGCAATGCGCTCCAGTTTGATGACAATGATGTGGTTGTATTTTTTATTTTTGATATGAAATACTAATTAAAGGTCCCACAAAAAAGTCCATGACAAAACATTACAAAACATTGTGAAGAGAGCTTTGCTTAAGGTGTGTTCTAGGGGCACGTTCGTCACTCCAGTGATGCCACAGGAGGGATATGAGATGAGTACAGTCATGGTGTTAGAATTAGTACAGATTAACTGGCTGACTTGTTCACTGGTCAGCATGGAAGATCTGAAGTCATACTGGGGAGGATGGGAATATTATTCAATTTTTTCATCACCTACTATCCGACAAATGAGGTCACGAAAAAGCCTGCCAGTCTTGTGAGGCCTGACATTTTTTGTCAGGAATCCTCTGGCTCTATAAATATGTCACTTGTGAGGCATTGCCTCAGTGGTGTTCACTCCAGGCTGAAAAGTGCAATAATAAAGGAGGATTTCTTACGCGGTTTTGAGTCGGTGCCACAATCACCCTGTGTGATTGGATGTTTTGCGATGTGGCGTGGTGACGTATAGTGTATGTTATGGTTTGGCCTAAGTAATATGCTTCCATATTGTGACAGGTGCTTGTACCGTGGTGATATGTTGCAACATCAGGTAGCGTGTAACGCATGCTGTGATATTCGAGAAATGATGATCCAAGGTGTGTTGAGAAGTGATTTGCATGGTGTGGTCGATGTAGTGTGGAAAGGTGGGACAACAGCATGATGCGGTGATGAGTGGTCTGGTGTAGTGTAATGGGTGGTGTAGTAAGTTGTAGTGCAAAATTGTAAGAAAGAGATAAGATTGCTTCATCAGCTTCATTGAAGCAGAAGATTGTTGCTCTGTCACGCAGCGATAAGCAACACCAACAAATAGGTGTGTGATGTAGTCTGTTGCAAGTAAATGGACCTTCAGACCGAGAGGTTAGTAGGAAGTCACTCCTTTGTTAATCTGCTCATAAACCTCAGGCACCTCTGTCTCTCGTTTAGCGGTATCTGAATGCCATGGGAGAACCTTCTTGGAGATTTATCAAGGTTTCTGATTGGCAGACACTGTAAACGCTGGTAGCAACTTTAACTTCATTTTGTCATCCACAGAAGACCCCTATTCGTGTGGGCAGATATAGTGGAGTTCAATTGCATTCTGACGGCGTGAATGATTTTTTTACCATCACAGAGGTAAGGAAGAAACTAACTTTTCTCTACCAACCAATAACAGTGGGGAATGTCAAGTGAGTGGATATGTTTAAGAAGATCATTAATTGATTCTTCTGCAAGCATTCAACGGTAACCTGTAACAGTGTAGAGATGAAGATGAGGTTGGCTTGTAGAAATAACACAAAATATTCTGCTATGTTTTTCTCTTACCCATCTTCATAGTATGACCGGCTAGAGTTTTTTTTCAAATTTAGCTGGTTGAAACTCATCGTTCCCCAACTTGAGGAAAAAAATGTTCCTTAATGGGCAGGACTACAAACAATCCCTCACTGGTTAACTGTAACATACCCTGCTATTGGCTCCCCGTGGCCAATAGAATTTGTTTCAACATCCACTCCGATCAACGATAAAAAGTCTATTTGGCTGACAAAACCTGTCTCCATCTGCCTCTCTACAACCATTGCAAAAAAATTGCAGCTCTTGTCAATGTTCCCAAATTCAACTTTACTATCAAAGATGGTTTCTCAGTCAAAGTTCTTTGTGTCTGGACAACTTACTTTTGGTGATCAGGTTCTCCATGTCATTATTTATTTAATGTATTCATTTTCACTTTTACATAGCGGATGGGCACCAAAGGCATAGATGTGCTTTACAAGTAACAATAAATGTGACCAAAGGTCTTACACAAAACTAGAATTCGCGAACCAGGCAGCAGTGCGGAAGGCGTGGAGAAGATAAATAGGTGGGGGAGTCAGTAGGGTGGAGTTAGAATGATGGGTAGGGACACATCAGAGAGGATGCAGAATAGCCGCCGGATAGCGAGGACCTGGGTGTGGAGACAGGTGTAGAGGAAGGGGTATTGAACTATAGAAGGGAAATAGAAGTAGGGTAGAGCGGAAAAGAATGAAGGTGGAAGGGCAAGCATGGAAAAAATGGAGGAAGATAAGAGAATTGGTGCATGATCACTGATCTCCTTTGGCAAAACATGAAGACAAGTCTGTATGGCTAGGCAGATTTTAAGACCAATGTGAAGAGGCTTGGGGGCATATTATCAAGACCATTATCGCCGCTTTAGCGGCAGGAAACTGCAGCTAAAGCGGCGATAATGGGCTTGATAATATGCCCTTGAGAATTCCACTAGAAGCCCATGTTCACACCAGAACATGGGCTTCTATTGAATTCTCAAGGGCATATTATCAAGACCATTATCGCCGCTTTAGCGGCAGTTTCCTGCCGCTAAAGCGGCGATAATTTTAACGCCGTTCTTGATAATATGCCCCCAGTCGGGTGATTGTGCTTTCTAAATGCTTTCAGTCAGTTAGTTCAGACTCTCAAGGTGATGGAGGCATCCTCCCATGGAGGTTACAGGTAACATAGGCTAGGCTACTGTCTGTGTAAGAATTAGTCTAACAGAATACACATTTTCTATCTTAACAAGGGTAAATCAGTGAGAATCAGGAAAGGTGCAAAGGTAGCCAGGGATGATGATGCATTTTCTGAACCGATAGTGTGGGGAAAGAAATTATTCGTAAATCAGTGAAACTGGTTGATGAGTGAGCAGAACACCTGCGATGCATCGTTAATTGCTCGATACAGAAAGCAGATGGAATAAGAGTTGAAGAAGTTAGCTGTGGTTCAAGTATTGAGAACAAGAGCGAGGTAGAGATTGAGCGTGGGCAAGGTTATGGCAATGGTGCAGTTGCAGGATGTGCAGGAGCACAACAGGTAAGTGATAGCTGCATAGAGGGCACAAAATATATCTGGGTGTGTGTTAGACCTGGCATCCTTAGCATGGTTTCCCCCTAATTGTTTGCCTTCAATCCTCCTGATTTTTTGCTGACTTCGTTTTTGCTGGCCTTAGGACTCTGCACACTTTACCACTGCTAACCAGTGCTAAAGTGCTTGTGCTCGCTGCTCAAAACATGTTAACATTGGCTTATACCCACTTGTATATTTAATTTACCTATACATCCCTGGTAAAGTGCAGTACATGTGCCAAAGGCCAGTAAATTTAATGCTACTAGTGGGCCTGCAGCACTGATTGTGGCACCCACTTAAATAGCTCTTTAAACATGTCTCAGGCCTACTATTGCAGAGCCTGTGTGTGCAGTTTTAAACTGCCATTTCGACCTTGCAAAATAAACCTTTTGCTAGGCCCAAACCTTCCTTTTTAATACATACAAGTCTCTCCTAAGGTAGGTCCTGGACAGCCCCAAGGGAAGGGTGCAGTGCATTTAAAAAGTTGGACATGTACTTTTAAGTTTTACATGTCTCAGTAGTGAAAACCTCTTAAATTCATTTTTCACTACTGCATCCCATAGGAGCTCCATATCTCTCCCATAGGATAACATTGGAGTTCCCTTATTACATTGTATAAATGTAATTTCCAAATGGAAAGAGATAACTGGTTCCTGTTTGGTGTCTATAGGAATCCTAATTTAAAAACCTAACTCATAGTAAAGTCGGATTTTAAATTGCAATTCTGGAAATGCCACTTTAAGAAAGTTGCAATGCAAAGAAAATTTGAAACTGTTTAATAAAGCGTCTTGGTGGAACGACGCTGTCTCCGGAGTGTTCACAAAATGTTTTGATAAACTGTGAATAATCAGCATAATCATCGGTATACTATTGAGAAACATTGTACAACGTAGCAAGTATGAGTTTATAGTAAGAAAAATGTCTTTATTCAGCAGTGCAACAGACTGGTGCGCAAGTCACGTGCCTTTTTGGATACTTTAAGAAAGTTGGCATTTTCTTGCCTTAGCCATTTGGTGCCTCCAGCCTGTCTTTGGTCACATGACTGGGTGCAGTTGGGCTTTGTTTATTCTTCCTAGACAGCCACACACAATGGGAGCTTAGGTGTGACTGGATGGGCCATCACTGGCAGGATGGGAGGGAGGAGCTGGGTCCAGCCTCACTTACTTCTGAATAGGCTATATCCTGCCTCCACACCAAAGGATGCATACCCCCTATAGTTAGTCTGAAGCCAGGCAGAGGAGGCAGGGCATCTGTTCACTTTAAAGACATGCCTCTATAAACTTCAAAGGCACAACTGTGTATAAAAGAAGAACCCCAGACACCACCGCTTCATTACACTTCTGGACCTGTGTATACTCTGCCAGGAAGAAGGGCTGCTATGATGCTACAAGGACTGCCACTATGCTGGACTGCTGCTCTGAAGAACCCTCTGCCCTGCTGTGCTGACCTGCTTCCTGCTGCCCTCTTGCCTGGTGAGGCTGGCCTCCTGATCTGAAGCCTGGGAACATAACAGGCTTCCAACAACCTAACGACTTCACTTGGACACTGCCATTTGTGAGCCTTCCATGCCAAGTGGTGCCACCCCAGTCCTGGACCCTTGGAAGTGGGCCTAAGGCACTCTGCCAGCCTCTGTGGATTCAATGGAACTAATGCATATCCTCTGCTGTGCGGCACTAATCCAAGCAGAACGATGCATGGCCTTGGCTGCGCAACGTGTCTTCTATGCGGACCCACGCAACGCTCCGCAAACAAGGATTTACAGTACTCTGTTCAGCGGGCCTAACTGGGTCCCTGTAGCCAGCCCGCGCTCCATCATGGTCGGCCTGAACTTGTGACTTTGTCCCAGTCCGGCTTGATCAGATATCCGCAGTTAACGCTTTATGCCTTTTGGCGCTATTTTCTCTAAAACACTTTCAAATTCAATATCTCCGGTTCTACTAATTGGATTTTTTTAAGCTCTATGTTTTTAACCTTGTGTGGGATCTTTTTGCGTGGTGTTTTCACTGTTTTACTGTTTGAAGTGTTGCACAACTACTTTACACACTGCCTCTAAGTTAAGCCTGACTGCTCGGTGCCAAGCTACGAGGGGGTTGAGCACAGGTTAATTTGAGGTTGCTTGTGCCTTACCCTGACTAGGATTGTGGTTGCTGCTTGACCAGGGCTCACATCCGTCAACCAGTAACCCAATTCTCATGTTGTGGCGCGGTGGAGAAGCAGACAGGGACACGAAGATAGAGTTATTGCAGTTTTTTTATTTTCATTAGCACAAGTGGAGTGTATGGCCGTTATACACGCCGGTTTTAGGGAGCCTTCGTCGTGATCAGGCGTCTTCTTCTCTCTCTTCCGTCAGAGAGTGGGGAAGCTTCTGCCTTATCTCCTTCTCCAGGGTTGCTGGGGGAATGATCTCACCGAGGTCAGCAGGAAAACATAGGGAAAACAAACAGAAAAACACCCCGTAAGGAGATGGCTCCGTTTCTAAGGAGTGCTCAAGGGGAGGGAAAGTGAGGGGAGGTAACACCCTGACCCAACACCAGTGCTTCGTTCACAGCTTCAGCGTTTACGCGCAGTAAGGGGTCAGCACGCAGGAGTGCGTCCTTGTATTGCTTTCCCTCCTGTCACCCCTTCCTTAGCGGCCCCGGCCGCCCTGCCCCACACTGTCTCCAGGTGTCCCCGTACCTTGTGAAGCCACGACCCTCCTGGGCCGCGGCTGGTCTCTGCGTGTTGCCGGATAGGGTCCGGCTCCCCCTCTGCGTCTTCTCCTGGGAAAGCGTTCTGACGTCCTTCTTCCGATATGGGCTTCTCCTCGACGTTGGATGCCATCAGGTCTCCCAGCCCAGGGGTCACGAAGAAGGTCTGAACACACCGTCCGTCTTCCCTCGACTCCGGTTTCTCCGTTCCCGATGCTCCAAACGAACGCCCAATACGTCCTGCTTCTTCCGCTTTGAATCCGACTGGGTCACCTGACCTAGTCACGTGAACGGGGGAGGAGTCCCTTGGTGATACAGCCTTAAAGAAGCGGTGCTGCTCCGGAGTCATGCTCTGAAAATAGAGGAGGGGACAGGGAGAAAGGTAAGGATGAAAGCCTTCCTTTACTGTGTCCGGTGTATCAGTCTCGTAGGGTAGCTCCTCGTCACACACCCTTACCCCAGCCTGTTCACGGTCGGGGAACAGTGAAATACGTGAAAGAAAGTCCGCATTCCCATTGTCAGAACCCTTGCGGTGGAGTATGTCAAAAGAGAAGGGTTGGAGGGAGAGGAACCATCGCAGAATTTGTGGATTGTTCCCCTTGTTCCGACTCATCCAGAGAAGAGGGGCATGATCGGTATACAGGAGGAAGTGGGAGCCCTCCAGGTAATATCTCAATTTGTCCACCGCCCACTTGATTGCGAGGCACTCTTTTTCAATAATTGGGTACCGCTGTTCCCGAGGGTACAGTTTGCGGCTGATGAAGAGGACCGGGTGTTCAACCCCCTCAGGGGATGTTTGTGACAATACCGCCCCCACCCCGTGTTCGGAAGCATCAGTTTGCAACAGGAAAGGCTTGGAAAAATCGGGTGACGTAGTATCGGAGTGGAGGTAATAGCAGCTTTTAAGTCATGAAATGCTTTCTCCGCTTCCGGCGGGGGGTGTTGGAGGTCTTTGGTCTTGACGTTTTTTTGCAACAGATTAGTAAGGGGGGTGGCCAATTCAGAGTATTGGGCAATGAAACGTCTATAATAACCAAGAAGACCCAAAAAAGCCCTGGCTTCTTTTTTTGTGGTAGGAAAAGGGGCCTGAGCTATTGCTTTCACTTTTTCCTTTTGCGGTTCAATGTGTCCGTTCCCAAGGAGGAACCCTAGATATTTAACCTTCTGGAAACCTGCTCTTGATTTCTTTGCGTTTATGTGTAGGCCTGCCGACTGAAGAGCCTGAAAGACCTGATGGCAATGCTGGAGATGTAGATCCCAGGTGGGGCTATAGATGACAATATCATCAAGATATGCGGATGAATACGCCTGGTGGTTCGACAATACCCTATTCATGAGCCTCTGAAACGTGGCAGGTGCCCCGTGTAAACCAAAAGGCAACATGGTAAACTCATACAAGCCTGTGGGTGTAGAAAAGGCCATTTTTTCTTGGTCCTGTGGTTTAAGGGGCACCTGCCAATATCCTTTCGTGAGATCAAGGGTCGTGATGTACTGGGCCTCACCTAGTTTCTCAATCAACTCATCCACACGCGGGAGGGGATAGGAGTCACATTTAGAGATTGCGTTGACGGCTCTAAAGTCAATACAAAACCGGACGGAACCGTCCGGTTTAGGCACCAACACAATCGGCGAGGACCATTCGCTCTGTGAGGGTTTTATCACTCCTAGGGCGACATGCTTTTCACCTCTAGTCTTATTGCCTCTCTACGAGCAGCAGGTATATGATAGGGTTTTTGTTTGACAATTTTCCCTGGCTGGGTATGGATGGAGTGTTCGGCCAGAGAGGTCCGCCCTGGGAGATCGGAGAACAAGGAAGCGAAAGGACGCAGTGTGTCCTGTAGGGTTTTCTCCTGTTCTGTAGTTAGTTCCTGATTGACAACCAGTTGGTGTAGGGTGGTATCATGTTCTGACACCGGTTCAACTGTGTTTAGGTCTTTGGGAAGTGGTCCTAGCCACTTTTTTAGGAGATTAATGTGATACAGTTGTGTTCGTTTAGGGGTGACCTGTATCTGGTAAGAGGTTAACCCTACTTTGTGCACGATCTTGTACGGACCTTGCCAACCCGATCTCACTTTCGTTAGGGCGGACGGCATGAGGACTAAGACCCAGTCCCCCACTTTTAGATGTCGCCACTTTTTCCCTCTATCGTAGAGTACCTGCTGTTTAACCTGAGCCTTTTTTAAGTTAGCATCAGCGAACTCCCTTAGCTTGTGAAGCCGGGTATGTAGGCTTTGGGTATAATCAAGGAACGATTTGGTCTCCTCTTCTTTCTCTTGTTCCCAGACCTCTTTGGTGATTTCTAATAGGCTACGAGGTTCTCGACCATTAAGAAGTTTAAAAGGGGAACAGCCGAGACTGGTTTGGGTCTGACTTCTGACGACGTACAGAGCCAGAGGGAGTAACATATCCCATTCCTTACCCTCTACACTCAATAGTTTCTTCAAGGTCAACTTCAGGGTGGCGTTGTAACGCTCACACAACCCGTCCGTTTGGGGATGGTAAACAGATGTTTTGATATGTGATATGTCAAGGGACTTACAAATTTGTGCCATTAACTTAGAGACAAAGGGGGTTCCCTGGTCAGTGAGAATCTCATGGGGGAAACCAACCCGAGAGAATAATTCAAGCAGTTTGTCACTGATATTCTGAGTGGTGGGCGCACGCAAAGGAAAAGCCTCGGGGTATCGTGTGGCATAGTCCACAACGACCAAGGCATAGAGATTGCTGTTGTTGGTTCGCGGCAGAGGACCAATGAGGTCCATGCCTATTCTCTCGAACGGTGTACCCACAACAGGAAGTGGTTGTAGAGGAACGGCTGGAGGTTTGTATGGGTTTTTCCTTTGGCACACCTCACATTCTTGGCAGAACCTAGTGACGTGCGAAAAGATCCGGGCCAGTAAAAGTGTTGCAATAACATCTGTATGGTCTTTTGCGCCCCCCTATGTCCTGCCAACAAATGCGAGTGCGCAAAAAAGAGGACCTGTTCCCGAAAAGCCTGTGGTACCACCAGTTGGGGAGTGTCTCCAGGGTTCCCAATCCTATATAGGAGTTCATTTCTAATCTGGAAAAGGGGGTAAACTGGATTAGGCGTAAGAACGGATTGCCGGGCATGATCCCAGGCGACCTGGAGGGTAGGGTCATTTGTCTGACTGTACCTAAAACTTCTGTCTGAGAGCCAGGGGGCCTGAGTGAGGAGAGAAGGGCGTGCTGGGATTTGGGGTCTTAGGGGCTGTATTCTGTCCCTCAGCAGCGACAAGAATAACGGGTTGTCCTGTCCTATGATCATCTGCTCAGGGAGAGAGGGCAAGACCCCAAGCCTAGCCTCTAGTGTCTGACCGTTCGGTAGAGAGATAGGCAGACTGATCAAGGGATAGGTGCGAATGTCCCCATGTACGCATCTAATAGGTACGGTTTCTCCCATCGGGGTGGGTAATGGGTCTACCAGAGACTGTAGTACCACCAACTGGCGACAGCCGGAATGCAGTAAAGCCCTCACTTGTACTCCCCGCACAAATACACTTACATAAAAACTGGGTCCCATTTCTTCGGTATAGTGTATGGAACGGGGTATGCAGCTTATATCCATTGGTTCGTCCTGGGGTTTTTTCCGCGGACAGTTCCTGGCGATATGACCCCATTCTCCACACTCAAAACATTGTGGGTTTCTGATGGGAACCGGATCAGGACGGAAATGGCGGGGCTTCATAGGGTCCGGGTTGGGTTTCAAGGGTTTTCTATCACTTTTTCCCAGGGGACCAGGAGGACGTGTGGCTTTGTCTGAGTCCCATGGTAAGGAACGGGGTTGGGCCCTATAGAAGGAGGTGGCCATTTCGACGGCTTGTTCTGCCGTTAGATGTGTGTGTTGCTTGAGCCACCGCTGGATGGGAAAGGGAAGGGCTTCAAGATATTGTTCCAATAAGATCAAGGACATGATCTCCTCCTTTGTGTTGGTTTGCGGCTTCAGCCACTTCTCTGCAGCGGTTTTTAACTTAAAATACAGGGTTTTTGGATTATCAGCAGAGGTTCCTCGCTCCTTTCTAAACCGGACTCTGTAGGCCTCGGCATCCATGCCCAGGTGGTCTAGGATGATGCCCTTTATCTCCTGGTAGGGGGTATGGCCGTTGGGATTAGCCAACTGATAGGCAGCCTGTGCCTCCCCTGTGAGGAGAGGGGCCAATAAGAAGGGCCATTTAACCTCCGGCCATCCTGACGCCCTAGCAGCCCTCTCAAAATTTAACAAAAATGCGTCAGGATCTTCGCCGGGCAGATATTTGTGTAGCGACACATTGGGGCCATTCCCTGCGCGTATCTGTAGCTGGGTCGTCAGCTCCAGGCGGTCGTCGGCTACCTTTTGCATACGCTCTGTCTGATGGGTCATAGTGTCTTTGAACATCTCCCTGTCTGCTTGGGCTGAGTTCATTTGTTTCTCAACAGCCCACTCCAGCTTCTCTTGGCCACGGATCAACTGCTGGATTAGGTTCTCCATGCCTGCGGTCTATGAGGCGCACCGATCCTACTTCTGACACCACGTGTGGCGCGGTGGAGAAGCAGACAGGGACACGAAGATAGAGTTATTGCAGGTTTTTTTATTTTCATTAACACAAGTGGAGTGTATGGCCGTTATACACGCCGGTTTTAGGGAGTCTTCGTCGTGATCAGGCGTCTTCTTCTCTCTCTTCCGTCAGAGAGTGGGGAAGCTTCCGCCTTATCTCCTTCTCCAGGATTGCCGGGGGAATGATCTCACCGAGGTCAGCAGGAAAACATAGGGAAAACAAACAGAAAAACACCCCGTAAGGAGATGGCTCCGTTTCTAAGGAGTGCTCAAGGGGAGGGAAAGTGAGGGGAGGTAACACCCTGACCCAACACCAGTGCTTCGTTCACAGCTTCAGCGTTTACGCGCAGTAAGGGGTCAGCACGCAGGAGTGCGTCCTTGTATTGCTTTCCCTCCTGTCACCCCTTCCTTAGCCGGCCCCGGCCGCCCTGCCCCACACTGTCTCCAGGTGTCCCCGTACCTTGTGAAGCCACGACCCTCCTGGGCCGCGGCTGGTCTCTGCATGTCGCCGGATAGGGTCCGGCTCCCCCTCTGCGTCTTCTCCTGGGAAAGCGTTCTGACGTCCTTCTTCCGATATGGGCTTCTCCTCGACGTTGGATGCCGTCAGATCTCCCAGCCCAGGGGTCACGAAGAAGGTCTGAACACACCGTCCGTCTTCCCTCGACTCCGGTTTCTCCGTCGATGCTCCAAACGAACGCCCAATACGTCCTGCTTCTTCCACTTTGAATCCGACTGGGTCACCTGACCTAGTCACGTGAACGGGGGAGGAGTCCCTTGATGATACGGCCTTAAAGAAACGGTACTGCTCTGGAGTCATGCTTTGAAAATAGAGGAGGGGACAGGGAGAAAGGTGAGGAGGAAAGCCTTCCTTTACTGTGTCCGGTGTATCAGTCTCGTAGGGTAGCTCCTCGTCACACATGTCTATGTGGTCTTCTCTCCTTGTTCTGTGGCAATCAGTAGTCAGTGGTCTGTCTCCTTGTTCAGTACTCCTGTTTATGCTGTCCCAGGAACTTTGGTATTATTGCACTCCAGATCCATAAGATACACTCACTTTATTCTACTGGATCTCCAATTGTATCTTGGCCATCTGTCTTGGGTTATTCAATGGGATGGTAGTAAGTTTTAATTGTGATGCAGTATGATACGTACTCAAGTCCCTAAGAAGCATTTAATATCCAGTTGGAGAATTTACTCTCGAAACAAATAGGCCTTCCCCAAAAGCTAGGTCGATCACAATACCTTTGAAAGTGAAGTTGAGGGGTGTGCTGGATTACCCTTCCAAGTGGTGCTGAAACTACCATAGGGTTCTCCTTACCCACACTTGCCTGATGTTCGCTTGTCTTTTCTCATAAAGTATTTTCCTGATTGAAGTGAGATTCAACTCTGATTATGCCAGTTGGTGAATATTCCTGTTAAGTTGTTTTTACAAATACTAATGACATTAGTATTAACAATAGGCTTTTATTTAAACATTGGAAAGGTAAAGAACATACAGAACGCTGTAGCACAGAAACCCAGAAGGTCTTAGCAGCTTTTTGAGGGAATGATGTGACCGCAAACAATATTCTAGCATTTCGAATGTGTAATAATAAGAGATGGGTTTACCAGGAAAGGCAGAATCACATTATGCTCCTATTACCACGGGTTAGAGGTTTAGCTGCTCATGTCAGGTGTCTTTAGGTAACCTGAGGCTTACTAGCACACTTATCATTGACAACTCAATCAATAGATGCTAGCAGTGTAGCTAAACTGATATGATCTGTGTACGATTGTCTTTTATTTTACTCTGAGGTTATGGGCTCACAGAGGGTAACTAGGTGGCTTTGAGCCAGTGCTGTAGACATTCTGTCCAAAACCTATGAACTCACCATCCCAGAAGAAACTGAATTCTGAACCAATGAAATGTGTAATATTGTTTGCCAAAGGGAAAGCAGAGTTTCCATTCATACTTGATGTCCAGTGCCCTCAAGGCTCAGGGTTACAGAAGCAGCTCAGGGGATCAATAGTGACTCTAAACAAATTGTACAACATATTCAGATTGCAAACTTATACTGACATGATGATTGGCACAAAAGGATGATATCTATAGTAAAAGGTGTCACAAAGTTCATGGGACTACTTCATGAAAATGGCAGCCTTTGTTCATGATTTTCCAGTGGCAGAGGCACCCAGGGACCGGGCCAGACTCAATAGACTGCTGAGAACCTATCGGAGAGAATATGGCCTTTGATTTAGTATTAAAATGGAAATGTTTGTTTTCATCACAAATGTTTGTCAGCTGTAAGTCTTAGGACAAAGTTGATATTGTTTCCAATGGGACTAAGTTCAGTGTCTCTGCCATGTCCTAGACACTTTCAACATGAAGATTTTATAAAGATGCTCCTGGTTCAATCCAGGTTCACCTGCTAACCTAGAGGTTCTTCTGACTCCTCAGCAGGGTCTCTCCTCTTTTTCCTTCAGGCAGTTCTTCTGTTCTCAAGCTGTCAAGTGATGCTCCTCACCAGTCCGGGAAGTATAGCTTCTCTTCTTTGAAGTGCGGTATAGCAACAGGAACCTCTCCTCCAAATATAGCCTTATTTCTACCCTTGGGTGACCAGTTTGGGTCCTAGTGCTACAACCTTTATTCAGTTAGCGTTTGTAGAGCTTCAGTTCAAAGTCAAAGAGACAGCACAGTACTAGCTCTGGAGGGCGTGGACTTATCCAGAATTGGGAGCACTGCCGGGAAGCCAGGGTCCAATGAAAACGTCTGCCACCTTCAAACTGCAGTCAACCAAAGCTAATATCAGCTTTGCAGGCATTTGTAGATCACAAATGGCCCAAATAAGTTCAACGGTGGCCACCTCTGGCATATGGGGTCACCACGGCAGTGCATCACTTGCACTCCTGCATGGCGCTCCTCACACGGCTGAGATCATGGTAGCCCTCTCATGCATACAGGGGTCACAGAACCGTTCCTGCATCCGGGCAACAAACCAATCGATGTGCACCCATTCTCCACACACCTCTCTCAGGGAGTATCCTCTGTAGGGCTCTCCCCTGGACCTCGCTCCCTTGAATGCTCTCCTCTTCCTCACAGGGAACACTGGTCTCTGCAAACAGACAGGCGCTGGTACACAAGGCTCCAGGGCAGGTGATCTTGTTTTTCCATGGGTGATGTCAACTCACCCAGCAGGGATACTAGCAGGTCTTGGCTCCCAGTCCTTGTCACAGGCAGAAGTCTAGCAGGGCTTCCCCTTCTCACACAGCCTGTCTGGCTGCTTGCCGGGTGACAAAGTTTAGGCTCTGAACTTCCTCGTCTTATAGCCCATTTCCAGATACCAAAGTGTAATGAGTCTCAGTATTTGAAGTTTTGTGTTGGGGTTCTGCTTCTTTTGAAGTGGACACTTCTCTTTTTCTTTTTTCCTCATGAAAGACTGTCACAGCAGGTGTTGGAAATGGGGTTTCTGGTTGGCAGAGGTATTCACCCTGTCCAAGCAGGAACCACAGTCCTAGTCAGGGTAAGCCAGATACGCACTAAGAGATAACCTGTGCTCATTCTCTGGTAGCTTGGCACAGAGCAGTCAGGCTTATCAAAAGAGGCAATGTGTAAAGCATTTATGCAACACAACACACAGTGACACAATTAAAACACCACAAAAAGACTCCAGACCAGGTTAGAAACATAGACAATAATTTTATAAATACATCAAGACCAAAACAACAAAAATCCAATCTATAGAAGTCGAGTTATGAATTTTTAAAGGATAAAAAGAGTGTTTGCACTTAGAAGCAATAAGCGCCAATGGGGGAAATCTGGTCGTGTTGGGCCGGCGCAAAGTCAATAGTTTGGGTCGAACGCGATGGAGTGCAGGCCAACTAAAGGACCCACGCAGGCCCCGGTGAACAAAGTACCTTGTCCTGATCGCAACAGCGAGATGTGGGGCGCAGTCGATCGAGGCATCGAGCGATGCATCAATGTAGATCCCGTAGTGGTGGGGATGAGTCGGTTCCGCAGACAAAGCGGCAAGCCGAGATTAGCTGGTTGTGAAGTGCGATGCGCCGGGTTTTCCCATGTAGTCAAGGGGATGTGTCGATCTCTCCACACTGCTGCGGTGGTGATGCGCAGTTCTGATGCATCAGGGCTCTCAAGGTGATACGTTGGTTCCGAGAGCGATGTGCCGATTCTAATCCCGCACCAGGGTCGATGTGCCGGTTCTGCTACACGCAGACTGGAGATGCATCGATTTCTCTGCTACAAGAATCTGGGTGAATTTCCGGGGGACCAGCTGCAGAAGAAGGGGTAGAGACTTTGATACCCCTGAATCTCAAGCAACCAGAGGCAAGCCAATAAGCCCAAGAATGAACCATCAGAATGCAGATGAGTACTCAGACACAACTACCCATCATGCCTTTGTGGCTGGGTAGAGGGAATGCACAAAGTGACTCTGTCACCTACCCCAGACGGGTATTGGAGACAGGCTGCAGACACACAGAGCTGAAGGAGCAGCAGAGAAATGCCCACTTTCTATAGTGGCATTTCTAAAATAGTAATGTTAAATCCAATTTTACTAGTAAAGAAGATTTTTCATTTCCATTCCAAAGACATAAAACATGATAAAGCTTTTCTTTTCTAATCAGGAATTAGAGCTCAAAAGTGTTTTTAAGGAATACCCAATGTTAACCTATGAAAGAAGTAGGCCTCACAGTAGTGAAAAATGAGTTTAGGTGTTTTGCACTACCAGGTCCTGCAGAACTTAAAAGTACATGTCCAACTTTTTACTTATACAGCACCCTGCCCTATGTGCTACCTAGGGCCTACCTTAAGGGGGACTTATGTGCATAAAAAGGGAAGTTTACAGCTTGGCAAAGGCAGTGCTGTAACGAAAGTTGAAGGGGGCCCCCCTGCAAGGTGCACAGAAGGGCCCCCGCTCTGGATTTAATCCGGAGCTATCAAGCCTGAGTACTGTGCTGAGGAGGCCCCCTGCAGTCCGGGGGCCCCCCCGCACCGCGGGGGCCTGTGTTACGCCCCTGGGCAAAGGGTTTTAAATGCCAAGTCGAAATGGCAGTAAAACTGCACACATATGCCCTGCAGTGGCAGGCCTGAGACATGTTTAAAGGGCTACTTGTGTAGGTGGCACAATCAGTGCTTCAGGCCCACTAGTAGCATTTAATTTACAGGCCCTGGGCACTCTACCAGGGACTTACAGACAAATTAAATATGCCAATTGTGTATACACCAACGTTTAGGGAGAGCACATGCACTTTAGCACTGGTTGGCAGTGGTAAAGTGCCCAGAGTCCTAAAGCCAACACAAATAAGGTCAGAAAAAGAGGAGGTGGAAGGCAATACGTTTGGGGTGAGTCATCAGAGAGGGCCATTTTCCAACAGCAGGTAAGCCTCCGAAACTGATTGTTCCACAATACAATTCATAAGAGTGATCAGAGTTCTCACCTGGATGTCAGCTACAGTGATATGGGCAACAAAAGGTTAATCCCTGACTCCCAGCCGTACTCTTTTATGATTCCCTTATCAACCCCAACTCCTTTCCTGAGTTGTGTCCAGGCCCCTTCCTTGTGATCTATCACAGAATCAAAGAGCAGCCTTTTGCAGTGTATAGGAAGTCTCTTCCTCCTTTCCTCCAGGTTCTGCCCCACCCAGCTCACTGGAATGTCTGGGGGGATACATCACCGCCTCACGTCTCCACCAGACAGGCCTGGGCTTCCCAAAATGGAACCAAGGATCCTCCATGTAATGTTCCATTGCAGGCAGACTTACTTAGTGTACATTCACTGCACAGTTACTGTCAAGCACTGTTACCTCTATGCATTGTACCATTGCAGGTACACATGAATTCAGCACACACATTCAGTATGTGTGCACTGTTCAGCACTGAAACTTTTCTATAGTGTACCAGGTTGTGCTATTTGAAACACACACTGCCAGCACACATACTTACCATGTGTTCACTGCACAACACTTCACCCTCCAAAGCCCTTCAAAGATTTGTACTTCACATGAGCACACATACACCCAGCATATGCTTTCATTGTGCATGCGCAGCACAGCACTACATTTTTCATGTCATGTATTCCTCGCAGGCATACATTCACTCAGTACATTCACTAACCCCACATGTACTTCAGTGTACTGCTCTATTCTTTGTACTGTACCTGTATTGCCCTTCCCAAGCACACATACATCCAGTGCAGGGTCACTAGTCGTGAGATGCATAGCACTCCACATCTAGTGGATGTAGGCCAAGGGTAAGTTAAGCACACAGCAGCGGAACTTTTAAAAAGTTGAATGAGTCTGTAGGCCTTTGCCCAGTGACACAGTGTTAAAAGAACCTGTTCACTACTACTGATCACTACACAGTGCGCTGCCACCATCACAATCGCACTGCTTAACTCATGGTGAAAGTGGTAGCCTTCCACCACTATGAGTGTATCGCTTTAGGTGTCCCTCCTGGTCCAACAAGACCACAATCCATAAGACCGGCCTATGTCATGGTGCACACGTATAATTTGTGTTTACCTATTACAAAAAATCTGCATTATGAATCCAGAAAACAGTATAGTTGAGCACTCAGGGCAAAGGTACATGTCTTCAGCCATGCCAAAGACTTTTTGTCCCAATACTTCCCTTTACTTCCCATACTCTCTTCCCTCTCCAATGTTAATAATCTCTTACTAGCATCCAAACAATCAAATGCTATACTCTCTCACCCTCAGTATCTCATGTACACCACCTCAAAAACACTCACACCGCAGAGTAAACCACATGACTTAGGACTATAGCAGCGTTTTGGGCACTCAAGTCACCTTCTAAGCATCTCCAACTGCCCCTAACGTACACACCAACTACAAATCAGTCAAAAAGGCATAGCTCCCAATACGCCTCGCCCTCCACACCAACTATCTCCTTCTCTCCATCGCTTTATTACAAAATATCACATCTGCACACGGCCTTTAAACAAAAGAGCCAGCATTCTTGATCTTCACACATTATTCAATCAGATCTCCTACATTCTTCAGACCAACCTAATCCTTTTACATCCCTTCTCAGTCTTCTTGAACAGAAAAGTGGCTGCACTACAAACACCTCTGAATGCACAGCAACCCGCTTCTTCACAGCCCCAACAAATAAAGATATTCCCCTAGCTGACATACCTCACACACCCACACCCACATGTCTGACACACCACACCTGCACAATCAACGAAATTTGGCACATTTGCCACCTTTACCTGCCATGCACACTCTCATGCACAAGAAACTGCACACCTAACGGCTTACTGATCAATACATGATTAATGAGCAAGAACAGACAGAGGGGCATATTTACAAAGAGTTAACGCCACCAGAATGTCACTTTTTCCGATGTTCTGGTGGCGTAAACGCCTTCACCTTATTTACAAGGCGGCCACCTTGTACATAATGCCCCTATTCACACAGCACTTAGCATGAAAGCGGCGTGCAATGGGTGTCGCAGTGGGCGTTCCGCCGCAGCACCCATTGCTTTCTGCCGCTGCACCATATTTACAAGGTATGGGACAGCACCAAAAATACCGCCAGGGAATACCTGGTCTTAAGCAGGCGATACGAGGAGAAATGTTTTATTTCTCCTTGTTTTTTGCTCTTTCCACGTGTGCTGCATTCTGCAGCACACATAGATAGAGCAAATCGCCTGTAAAGATTGTTTATGTGCAGGAAGGTATCCCTTCCTGCTCATAATCAATTGCCCCTGCAGCGCAGGCACCCTAGCAAAATGGTGCTAGGGTGCCTGCGCTGGCACTAGGCAGTTTTTTTAGCACCAACGCTAGGGGTAATGCAGGGGTGCGCCACATCCTTGTGAATACGGCGCATCCCTACGTTTTGAAACTGTCAGACAGCGTTAACAATTTTGGCATGACACCACACTCTACAGTTTCTTGTAAATATGCCCCAGAATATATTTGACCTGATACAGATGGCTCAAATCCAGACATGCTTATCATTTCCGAAACAGGGCTATGAGATTACACTGTACCAATACTCCATGATGCCATCGTACCAAGACAAAGCCATACAAGAAGCCAGAAAGGAAAAACTGGAGGAAGCTTAAAACTGATATGCAAAGATTCACTTGTAACCTCCAAAACTGAAGCCCTAACACTATCAGGCTGTGATTCATTTCTGATGAGATGCACACCCACTTACCTCTGCTTGCTCAGGTATAATCCTACTGCAATGCTGACCGATGCACAACAATGGAGCTTTGTCAAAATGGCCTCCCAGGTGACATATCTATAATATTCACCAAACATACTAACCTATGCATCCTTGTCCTTGGTGACCTGATTATTTCGACCAACAGAACAACAATGCTACTTACCTAAAAACAAATCAATAAGCGCCGCATCTGAGCAACGAGCATGCTCCCGTTTGAATGAAAAATAAAACAAACGGAGACGAAGTTCCCGTGCTGTTGCTACGACGTTCTCACACAGCAACACTCAACCCAAATGGCACTGGAGACAGATACTTCGACATGCTGGGTCTTTTCTGTCTTAAACATGTGAAGTGAAAGTCCCAAAACGCAATGTGCTTTCGTCGAAAAGCAGGGTTTCCTGACAGTATCACAGATGACCCAGGTTCGCATGCCATCTCAAGAAAAATAATGCTCCTCCGAGGGAGGAATAAATCCTGAGTTTAAAGGCCACTTACTTAACTATACGTAATTGCAGTCAATATCTGTTAATGACTGAAAGAGGTATGTGCCTTTTCTCGAATGCATCCATATTTTTGTACATAACCATTTCTCATTGCCCTTCAGGGCCGGACTGGCCATTCTGTCACTCTGGCATTTCCCTGGCAGGTTGCGGGTTAGGGGGATTCTTTCAGAGTTAGGCGTGCTGCCCTGTTACAACCATGAAAGTCCCTGTATCCCATTCTTGTCGAGGCTCCTGCCATGTGGGGCTGGTTTGAACATTTTTGGCAGGGCTGATTTTGGTTACACTCCCAGCCCTATCTTTTCTTTTTTAATCTGTTTATTGACATTTCATACTGAGCAATAAGAGCAGAACAATAATAGTATACACAATATAACCACAATAGCGACCCCTTGGTGTTGAGACTATAAGTCCATTAAGCATACCAAGTGCTATGCAAGGAAAAATCAAAGATCATACATTGGAGGGTCGCTTGTCCTTAACAATTGTGACTTGGGTATCGCCATGTGGTACGTGTAATACAGACAATCCAATCGTGTTATGTCACAGATTTGAACAATGGGAGTAGGGTTCAACAGAATGAGGACAAAGTAAGTTGAAAGAGGGGGGAAGTTAACCACCAGTGACATGCTGCTGTGATACACTTCATCGGGCACCTATCCGTGTGTATAAGATGTTAAGCATCCATGAGCTAGCTCGCTGATCGAATAAGGTAGAATTCTTCCCCAGATATATTTCTAAGGCTATACATACTGAGAAGTATTCCCAAATTATGATGTTGCAACTGTCTGATCCCCTGCCCTCCCTTGGGAGCTCCCAGAGGCTGCATCTAGTTTCTGCAGATCGGCTACAATAGCCCCCCAACTATTGGCTAGGGGAAATTTGCGGAGACCCAGTAGGTCCTCCCTATGCAGGGCCCAGTTAAGTAAAGAGCGGCGCCAAGCTGGTATATGTGGGGCCACTGGCGTTTTCCACCTCTTAGTGATTAGGCGTTTAGCGGTAACTAGGCCCAAGTCTAGGAAACGGGAGGTGACCCTATTCTTCCTACCCCTCTTGAAGAGGTGTAAGATATAGACCTTCCACTGAAAAGGGATGTCACGTTCAGTGCAGCGGGCCAGGGTGGCCGTCAAGTCAGTCCAGTACTCTCCGAAGGTAGGGCAATGCCATAGCATGTGCAGTAGTCCTGCATTGGTTAAGTGATATCTGTGGCAAGCTGATTCCATGCGGTGAAAGTACTTATTAATCTGGGCTGGGGTGAGGTATGTTCGATGTAGAGTAAAAAATTGAAATTGGCGAAAACGCTGATTGCTGGGGACGCGTGTTGGGCCCTCTAATGCAGCTGTCCATTCCGTATCAGAGAGGGCACGTCCCAGATCATCCTCCCAGTGCAGCTTTAAGGGGGCTAGCGAGACTGCCGCATGCTGACGGAGGGTTGATATGAACCATCGGATTAGGTGACCCCCTTCACCCATTATGTGTAAGTATTGAACCGTGTGATGTGTTGGAGGTTCCGCGGCTAGATTACCCCATCTGGATGACTCCCAGCCGTATCTTTTAACGTGCAATGCCAAACTGTTGATATGTTTATGCCTGTTTGCCGAAACCAAACCACAGTCCTTTAACTTCTCTCTCTCCCTATTTAGGGCATATTTACAAAGGGGATTGCGCCCCCGGAACCTTACTTTTTGCGATGTTCCGGTGGTGCAATGCCCTGCACCATATTTACAAAGTGGCATTAAGCCACTTTATGTGGCTCAATGCTGCATTGTAAATATGATACTCTTTCAAGCAGTTTTCTGCGTAAAATGGGCTTGCAATGGGTGTTGCTGTGGACGTTACACCACAACACCCATTACTTTTTGACGCTGCCCCAGATTTATAAGGATTTGTAAGTCTGAGGCAGCACCAAAATAAAATGCCATGCAAAAGCAGGTGTTAGATTGGCACAACGAGGAGAAATACTTTTATTTCTTCTCGTTTCCGCTTTTTCTATGTGTGCAGCATCGGGCAGCACACATAGAAGGAGCAAAATGCCTTTAATAATTGTTTATGTGCAGGAAGGTGTCCCTTCCTGCACATAAACAATCATTAAAAAATGGATTTGCTACTTCGATTTGTGCTGCAAAATGCATCACACATAGAAGTGGCAAATCACCATTGTTGACTGTTTATGTGCAGAAAGGGACACCTTCCTGCACATAAACAATAATTCCCGGCAATGCAGGCACCACTGCACTATGGCACAAGGGTGTCTGTGTTGGCACTAGGCAGCTATTTTTAGTGCCAGCACAAGGGAAAACACAGGGGTGCGCAGTATTGTTGTAAATACGGCGCATCCCAGTGTTTTTTAAATGACGCAGCTCTGAAAAATTTGCCGCAGTGCCGTGCTGTGCCATTTCCTTGTAGATATGCCCCTTAGTGTGTTATCTTCCTGTGTTGTACCTGTTCTGTAAGTGTGAGAGAATTATATGTTGTTCCTTCTGCTACTGCCATGTATTCTTTACTTATTCTCAGTGCTAGGGAAGATTGTGCTTCTACTGAACGTGCTCTACTGTTGTGTTGTGTAGCTCGGAACACAACATAACACAACACAAAAGACAAAACAATGATAATTGACAAAGCTTGTTTTAATGCGTGATGTGAACGAAAGAGTGAAACCTCAAAAAATAGGTGAGCAGAGTTTACTTTTGATTTTACGTGTGAAACAGTATATGAAAGGAAACTGGAGAACTTTGTAAAATTTTAAACGCTGCTGAAATGTCGCTCTATATTATGTATAACACCGTCAGCCAATTCTGACGTTTTAACCAACAGCACTTTGGGTTTTAAGCCCATAATGAAAGTGTTAAAAGATGAAACTATAAGCCCCACAATGCAACATACTGTTTGCTGATGAGCCAGGAATAGCGAATTATATCATATGCCATAATGTCACTTGACAGACTTGTGAAATGCAAAATAAAATTTAGTAATTATTTCCTGAGTTTTTTTCTTGCAGGCAGTCAAGAGTTGGACAGTCCGGTGGGTGAGAGGGCAGACATAGCCTTTGAGATGCATATGTGAACAACTCACCACAAATGGGCTACCAATAACACTCCCTGAAAAACAAACAGGCACTATAAAAAATGTATTATATATAGAACAGTGGGAGCATCGCAGTTGAAGGTGTCGGAAGAGACAGAGGGAAAGGAAAACTAATGTGTTGACTTCCCTCTTCCTGAGCTCATCATCAGCCTAGAAGTTGGTGTGATTTAGGCAGGGCAAATGGAATTATGCCGCAGGGTTGACTACATTATACAGAAAGAAAAGAAAAATTATGCGACAAAATGTGGCACATTTTGGGCAGTATTGCTTTGCTATTTTAAAATGTTTAGGTCTTGCCTACAAGACAGCGCACGCTGTCTGGTTTGCAAAAAGTCTTATTGTCAGTTGACAGTGGACTTGAAGCCCACGAATTACTTACCATTGGTTAGCTTTAATGTCACTCTTATTTGCTTGCTTTTTATTCATTGGCTTGTGTGGTTTCTTCTTCTTCTTCTTCTTCTTCTTCTGTTTGTCCCTCTTCTAGAGTATAACCTCATTATTTGTGTCCTCCCACTGCTTACCTTTCAGGCACATTTTTTTTCTTTTTGGTTAGGCACTCCATGAAAGTGCATCTATTTTCCAGCTGTATCTTTTGTACTTTTCTCTCTCCCTTGCCCTCACTCTATATTGCTCTCGCTCATTGGTGTGCTTCTTCCCCACCGTTTACATGTTGCACTCACCCTCGTGTGTTGCTCTCCTAGTTGCTTTCTTGCTCATCTATGTCTCTCTTGAGTGCTGCCAGAGTGTCCGTCTCAAAAGTCTTTTTACACTACTTCTATTTCTTTTTTTACTTACAGATGCACCTGGGGTCGGTAAATTAATTTAAAAAATGGCACCTCATCACTTTGTGGGCATGCATGTGTAATAGAGCATGCACACACCTACAAATGACTTATATAAAATCTTGCCGATGTTTACAGCATGGGTAAATGGCATGGCCAAGTCAACAGTTCCAAAAGGCAAGACCAGTTGGCTTTACCAAGGCTTATTACACAACCCTGTCTAGGTACAGTTTTCCACCTCATTAGTACCGTTTAACACCCAAATACAGCACTGGCAACTGAAAGTTAACAAGTCCACTTTTGCAGAGAGCCTGCCACTGAAGGAATACACGTTTGGCAGCATTTTCAGTAACTTTTGATCTGTTTGAGCTAGAAACCATTTTTGGTTGGTTACAAATTGTAACTTAAAATCAGCAACTTATGCATCAGGCGATGAATTATGTGGCAAGTATGGCAAATCCATAATTATGTGGCAAGCACAGCGGCCATGGAATTGCGTAATTTCAATGGCCCTGAAATTAGGTAGTGCTCCTACAGCACCACGGCGCTGCACCGTGCCTTGCACAAGTGCCACACGTGCTGCAGTTGCTTCCCCGAGATGGCTGCCAGTGGATCTGTAAACCGTTCTATTATGTGCATCTTCATCTGTACCGTGTGCTTTTACAAGGATAGGGTCATGATGAATTGTAACTAAAACTGCACCTAAATAAACGACTTCCTCTGTCTCCCAACCCCCACACACTCATCGGCACCACCAGTCCAGCCTGCCCTGTGGTTTGGGAGTAAGGGTTGCAGAGTACATTTGGTTCAAAGAGAGAAACGGCTTCGCGGGGCGGAGGAGTTGTATTTTTATTGCTACCTCTTTAGTAGAAGGGGTCCCCGGATTCGGCGCAGGCGCGTCCCTCGTTTGTTGCGACTGTCACTGGCAGCCATTTCTCTTTATTACCGCGTCCCGGTAGGCGCATTAGCGCTCGAAAAGCTTAGTAATGCTGCCTCGTTTATGGAAAAGAGTGAGGGAAAATACCCTTGCAGCGGTTTTATTGCATTCCGCCGCGCCTCTCAGAGGTGATATACAGTGCCGGCGTTCATTTTATTTACTTTTTTTCAGTCTGAGGGAATAATTCTGCAGCTTGTGTCGCAGATCGTGGAGTCTACGAAATAAATGGTTTAAAGCTTGCTGTGTGGGAGACAAACGCTGCTGGTTGGCAAAGGGTGTTGACTGGATAGGGGTTCTAGGTTGTGTATGTAACCTGTGAGTCACGAACCCGCGTCTCTCTCTACTGGGCTAATTCAGCCTTTCATCCTTCCTCAAATGCCAAAGAAATAAGAAATGTGGGACTGCTTCTAAATAATCACACATCATACTTAGGCATTAAAATAAGATTTTTTTTGTGGTGAGCGCTGTGCTTTATTGAAGTCGCTGATTGCGGGTATGGCCCAGAAAAACGCAAAAGGAGGAAGAATAGAACAAAGGAAAACTGTGACAAAGGAAGAAATCAGGGATAAAAATAACTTGCAAGAAGAAAATATAGGGAGTGTGTGTGGTGGTACAAGAAAGAGGCAAGAGGTGGAATCAATGCTACGCAGCCTTGGCACTCGGCAATCCTGACGTGGGATGCTGAGAAAAGCCTCTCACCAGGCTTCAAAATCCCTACAGAACCCTCGTGTTATTTTCACCCTGAAACGCATAATTTGTAGATTGAAATGAATTTAGATAACATTCGGGAGTTCCTCTGGTAATATGCGCATACCAATTGTGCATGTCTGTATTTTGATTCTTGATTGCAATGCATCTTCAAAGAAAGGAATGCAGGGGTAAGTAGGCACGTATGACCACAGGGTAGTCATAAAGGAAGGGGCAGTGCTTGAAATGGAAAAATAGAAGTGCAGGTACTCTGAAACAGAGTACCTGCTTGTTTCTGAGAAGTGTCGGTACTCTCCAATTAAAAGTATTGCATTTCTCTTGAGAAGTGCCGGTACTCTCCCTCTCAAAATAAAAAAGTGCCGGTACTCCGTACCGGACAGTACCGGCCCATTTAAAGCACTGGGAAGGGGAACTATCTTTTATACGTCCTTCCAGAAATACCTTGAGAACAAGCATTGGCAAACCCAACTCGTCTGGCTTGCACAGTGGGAAGAGCCCTGCTGAGAGTTACTCGGGCAGGGGCGCCTGCAGTGGGAGAGTGCTGGGCGAATGCAAGCAGCAAGGCTGTGAGAGTACCCCTGCAAGGGCTAGAGATTCTGCGTCTGTTGTTGACAGGTTTGCACTGGCTGTGTGTGAAGCAAGGTATGTTTTGCCACACTACCAAAGCTATAATGTGAAATCAAGGACACACGGTATACATCAGCGAAATCTGGTAGCCGTGTTTGATCACACAAGTGCTCAGGTCAGAGAGCTAAAACTGTTAGCCCGAAGCTAAAAAATAGGCTAATACAGGGTGCTCATGAATCGAGTCATAGTCCGAGAATGTGGCTTGGGGATATGAAACTGGTGTACTAAGGATGGCAAACCGTGATTGGGTACTGATATTTGACTACTCAGAGCAATACCTTTAAGAGAATCATCCCTAGCTCAGTGTTTCTCTTCAAGTGAGGGGATGTTATGTCCTTCCTTTCTCCTCAACTGACCATGTATCCCGTCTCCTTGAAATCAAAACGTACTCACATTTGGACAAAATATCGTCTAAAGGACACATTTACCAACCCTCTTGATGCACCTCGATCTCACTCCAGCTTGCTTGCGTTGTATGCCAAAATATTGAGGTTAACAACATTGAGGTGCACATATAGTGACAGTAGAAAATCAACTATCAACTTATTATCAAGGTAAGCACACACAGAGAAATATGCATGTACTATTCTGAACTGCACATCTGCTGATGTTGGTAGTCTGTATTATCGAGTCAATGGAAATGCAGGCAATAAAAAAAAACATTATTCTGGTGGAACATCTGTTAGACCTGGCATATTTTGGCGTGTTTCCCCAGTCTTTCTGCTTTCTGACCTCGTGGTGTTGTCTCTGATTTTTGTTGGTTTAGTGTTTCTGCACACTTTCCCACTGCTGTTCAGTATTAAAGTGCAAGTACTCCTACTGTAAATTATGTTATGGATTGGTGTTTCCATGATTGGCATGATTGATTTGCTGGTATGTCCCTAGTAAGGTGCACTGAGAGTGACAGGGCCTGTAAATCAAATGCTACTAGTGGGCCTGCAGCACTGGTTGTGCCACCCACAGAAGTAGCCCTGTAAAGGTATTTTAGACCTGCCACTGCAGTGTTTGGCGCAGTTTTTACTACCATGTCGACTTGGCAAGTGCACCCAATTGCCAAGCCCTAACTGTCCCTTTTATTACATGTAAATCACCCCCTTAGGTAGGCCCAAGGTCCCCCTAAGGGCAGTGTGCAGTGTAGGTGAAAGGAAGGACATGCACTGGAGTGTGACACGTCCTGATAGTGAAGTACAGTGTATTTCGTTTTTCACTATTGAAAGGCTATCTGCCCTTTAGGGTAGAATGGGAGATACTTTGTAACATCTTACAAGTATAACTTCCCATTGGGACAAGATGGAGAAATGGAGTTTAGTATGCCTGAGCTCAGAATGTAAAAACGCATCTTTTAGTAAAGATGATTTTTATATTGTGTGGTTGAAAGTGCCACTTTTAGAAAGTAGCAAAACCAAAGGGATGATGGACGGAGTGTTGAACATTGCAAGCACTCACTCCCCATCAACTGATCTGGGTTTAATCCATCATCATTCTTTAGCTCACTCCGCCACCCCAGTTCAGACATGGCCATATGCAAATCAGTCTGACCCTGTGCCTCATGGGAACAGTCCAGCCCGAACTGCCAAGCCATGTCTTCCCTGGACCGGAAACAAGCATCCTGGGACCGGTTTCTGGCTTACAGCCGTCATCAGCCAGGCTATCTTGAATCCAGTGGCAACGTGAGCAAGGGACCCACGTCTGGGCATACCCTGCCAACTTAGGGCGAACATAGCAAAACCAAAGGGGATGATGGACGGAGTGTTGAATATTGCAAGCACTCACCCCCAGTCAACTGATCTGGGTTTAATCCATCATCATTCTTTAGCTCACTCCGCTACCCCAGTTCAGACATGGCCATATGCAAATCAGTCTGACCCTGTGCCTCATGGGAACAGTCCAGCCCGAACTGCCAAGCCATGTCTTCCCTGGATTGGAAACAAGCATCCTGGGACCGGTTTCTGGCTTACAGCCATCATCAGCCAGGCTATCTTGAATCCAGTGGCAAAGTGAGCAAGGGTCCCACGTCTGGGCATACCCTGCCAACTTAGGGCGAACATAGCAAAACCAAAGGGGATGATGGACGGAGTGTTGAACATTGCAAGCACTCACCCCCAGTCAACTGATCTGGGTTTAATCCATCATCATTCTTTAGCTCACTCCGCCACCCCAGTTCAGACATGGCCATATGCAAATCAGTCTGACCCTGTGCCTCATGGGAACAGTCCAGCCCGAACTGCCAAGCCATGTCTTCCCTGGACCGGAAACAAGCATCCTGGGACCGGTTTCTGGCTTACAGCCGTCATCAGCCAGGCTATCTTGAATCCAGTGGCAAAGTGAGCAAGGGACCCACGTCTGGGCATACCCTGCTAACTTAGGGCGAACATAGCAAAACCAAAGGGGATGATGGACGGAGTGTTGAACATTGCAAGCACTCACCCCCAGTCAACTGATCTGGGTTTAATCCATCATCATTCTTTAGCTCACTCCGCCACCCCAGTTCAGACATGGCCATATGCAAATCAGTCTGACCCTGTGCCTCATGGGAACAGTCCAGCCCGAACTGCCAAGCCATGTCTTCCCTGGACCAGAAACAAGCATCCTGGGACCGGTTTCTGGCTTACAGCCGTCATCAGCCAGGCTATCTTGAATCCAGTGGCAAAGTGAGCAAGGGACCCACGTCTGGGCATACCCTGCCAACTTAGGGCGAACATAGCAAAACCAAAGGGGATGATGGACGGAGTGTTGAACATTGCAAGCACTCACCCCCAGTCAACTGATCTGGGTTTAATCCATCATCATTCTTTAGCTCACTCCGCCACCCCAGTTCAGACATGGCCATATGCAAATCAGTCTGACCCTGTGCCTCATGGGAACAGTCCAGCCCGAACTGCCAAGCCATGTCTTCCCTGGACCGGAAACAAGCATCCTGGGACCGGTTTCTGGCTTACAGCCATCATCAGCCAGGCTACCTTGAATCCAGTGGCAAAGTGAGCAAGGGACCCACGTCTGGGCATACCCTGCCAACTTAGGGCGAACATAGCAAAACCAAAGGGGATGATGGACGGAGTGTTGAACATTGCAAGCACTCACCCCCAGTCAACTGATCTGGGTTTAATCCATCATCATTCTTTAGCTCACTCCGCCACCCCAGTTCAGACATGGCCATATGCAAATCAGTCTGACCCTGTGCCTCATGGGAACAGTCCAGCCCGAACTGCCAAGCCATGTCTTCCCTGGATTGGAAACAAGCATCCTGGGACCGGTTTCTGGTTTACAGCCGTCATCAGCCAGGCTATCTTGAATCCAGTGGCAAAGTGAGCAAAGGGACCCACGTCTGGGCATACCCTGCCAACTTAGGGCGAACATAGCAAAACCAAAGGGGATGATGGACGGAGTGTTGAACATTGCAAGCACTCACCCCAGTCAACTGATCTGGGTTTAATCCATCATCATTCTTTAGCTCACTCTGCCACCCCAGTTCAGACATGGCCATATGCAAATCAGTCTGACCCTGTGCCTCATGGGAACAGTCCAGCCCGAACTGCCAAGCCATGTCTTCCCTGGACCGGAAACAAGCATCCTGGGACTGGTTTCTGGCTTACAGCCGTCATCAGCCAGGCTATCTTGAATCCAGTGGCAAAGTGAGCAAGGGACCCACGTCTGGGCATACCCTGCTAACTTAGGGTGAACATAGCAAAACCAAAGGGGATGATGGACGGAGTGTTGAACATTGCAAGCACTCACCCCCAGTCAACTGATCTGGGTTTAATCCATCATCATTCTTTAGCTCACTCCGCCACCCCAGTTCAGACATGGCCATATGCAAATCAGTCTGACCCTGTGCCTCATGGGAACAGTCCAGCCCGAACTGCCAAGCCATGTCTTCCTGGACCAAAAACAAGCATCCTGGGACCGGTTTCTGGCTACAGCCGTCATCAGCCAGGCTATCTTGAATCCAGTGGCAAAGTGAGCAAGGGACCCACGTCTGGGCATACCCTGCCAACTTAGGGCGAACATAGCAAAACCAAAGGGGATGATGGACGGAGTGTTGAACATTGCAAGCACTCACCCCCAGTCAACTGATCTGGGTTTAATCCATCATCATTCTTTAGCTCACTCCGCCACCCCAGTTCAGACATGGCCATATGCAAATCAGTCTGACCCTGTGCCTCATGGGAACAGTCCAGCCTGAACTGCCAATGTTTTGATTTGTTCTGCATTCCGTCCATCAATTGTGTGTCTTTTGCTTCCTCGCCCTAAGTGCGCCGGGTATGCCCAGACGTGGGTCCCGGGCTCACTGTGCCACTGGATTCAAGCTATCCTGGCTGAAGAGGGTGAAACCCCGAAACCGGTCCTAGGATGCTTGTTTCCGGTCCAGGGAGGACCTGGCTTAGCAGTTCGGGCTGGACTGTTCCCATGAGGCACAGGGTCAAGACTGATTTGCATATGGCCAGGTCTAAACTGGGGTGGCATGGTGAGCAAAAGAATGATGGATTTAACCCAGATCTCTTGACTGGGGGTGAATGTTTTGATTTGTTCTGCATTCCGTCCATCAATTGTGTGTCTTTGCTTCCTCGCCCTAAGTGCGCCGGGTATGCCCAGACGTGGGTCCCGGGCTCACTGTGCCACTGGATTCAAGCTATCCTGGCTGAAGAGGGGTGAAACCCGAAACCGGTCCTAGGATGCTTGTTTCCGGTCCAGGGAGGACCTGGCTTAGCAGTTCGGGCTGGACTGTTCCCATGAGGCACAGGGTCAAGACTGATTTGCTTATGGCCAGGTCTAAACTGGGGTGGCATGGTGAGCAAAAGAATGATGGATTTAACCCAGATCTCTTGACAGGGGGTGAATGTTTTGATTTGTTCTGCATTCCGTCCATCAATTGTGTGTCTTTTACTTTTAGAAAGTAGGCATTTTATTGCTTAACCATCCTGTGTTCCTCTGCTGGGTTGTGGATTGACTGTCTGGCTTCTGAGTGACAGGGGCTGGGGATGTGCATTCACTGTAGACAGCCACTGGGGGGTTTGAGGTGTGTTCTGCCTTTCCTGTATGAGTCAGGGATGGGCTGAATAGACCTGGGCTGCATTTAGAATAGTGGGAGGAGATTTCCTTGCACCTGAATAAGCCTGGTCTGCCTTACACAATGCTGTCTCCAACTCCTGCAAGGAAGCCGGACCAGAGAGGGCAGAACTGGTTTGGACTAAGCACAGAGACTCTCTGCCATAGGAGAACAAAATAAAATGGGGTATAAATCTTGGGTCCCAGACTCCATATCTTTAGAACTCTTTTAGACTCAGAAACCTGCCAAGAAGAAGAGCTGGAGAAGCTGCGAGGAGGAACTACCACTTTGCTGTGTGCTTTGCTGTGTTGGTCTGCAGTGGCTGCTTCTGTCTTGGGCAGAGAAAGGACTGGACTGAACTTTCTGTAAATTCTTTGTTTTTGTTTCTCCAAGGGCTTGAGGTAGAGCTTGCCCCCTGTTCAAGATGTCTCAGGAACAGCAAAGACTTCACCTTCCTCTGGGTACTGCCTCTGGGACCACGTGTCTCAGTTGCCACAGAGGGAAACCGCAACCCGACGCCCCCATCAAGACTGCCGGCGGCTCCATGACCTGAAGGCACTATAGAGGGCACTGACGCACTTCGCACCCCAACCCTGGTCTCACTGACGACAACCACTGCCAGCACCGAGCCGCTGCTTGCACCAGGACCTGTGGGCACCGCACTCCGCACTGCCTCGCCTCACTTTGCCGTCCTGGTCCCACCGACGACGCTGTTGCCAGCTGACATCGCCATCGTGGTCTGGGGGCACTGATCGTAAGCTACACAAAGCACCTCACCATCCCACACCCCAGCCACGGCCCACCGACGCCAGCCCCATCAACCTCAGATCTTTGACGGCCGCCACACCTTGCACCATGACTGTCAGCACCGCGATGAGCACTGCCCTGCTTCACACCACAACCCTGGTCTCACTGACGCCGCTGGACAACCGCCACCGAGCCACTGCCTGCACTGCAACCTGAGGGAACTGCACGCCGCACCACTTCACACCGCAACCTCGACAACTGCCTCCGTCGGCCCACACCACCGTGGTCTGCCTGAACAAAAGGTATTGTTTACAAGTCTTCTGACACCGACGCCAGTCCGCACCAACGTGGTCAACCAAAACTGTTGGATTTGGTTGTTTTCAGCACCGCAGTTGCACCGGCCAGAGCTACCGACTTCAAGAAACTGCATTTTTAAGGTTATTCTTTCAAAGTGCATATTTTGATTATTGTATGTTGGATTTTTATCATTTTGGTCTTGTTTTACACAGATAAATATTGGCTATTTTTCGAAACTGGTGTGGTGTCCTTTTGTAGTGTTTTCACTGTAGTACTGTATGTTATGTGCAAATGCTTTACACACTGCCTCTGAGATAAGCCTGACTGCTCATGCCAAGCTACCAAGGGGGTGAGCATGGGTTATTTCAATGTGTATCCCCCTTATCCTCACTAGGAAGAAGGGACAACTACCTAGACAGGGTAACAACCTGCCTTCTAACATTGGTTGTCAGCGGTGAGGATAGGACTTGCGTTTGCACTTGACCTACAGTAGTTGGTGTACACTACTACCATATCGCAGACCTTTACGTAACACATACTGTTTCTTTTTTGGTCTATTTTTGAGCTTGCCATTTGTTAGAAACTTGAACTTTCTATTGCATCATGCCTGAGTCAATAGCATCATCAGTTGCATCCTTGGAAGTAGCCTTTGAGGAGGAATGGTTGGAAACCTACAACGTAAAGGAGTTAAAGTCTATTTGTAAAAACCTTAAAGTCCAAATCAGAGGCCTCACCAGAAAAGAGGAGCTACAAAAGGCGCTGAAGGCCTGGGTAGCAGCCAGACATGCTAGTGAGCAATCTGGAGATCTTGGTATGGAGGCGGAGGAGCCTATTCGAAGGGCTGATGTGCTTTTGGGAGGGGGGCACCACCCAGGTCAGGCAGCAGTGCCTTGTCCCCAGAGGAGCTGGAGGGTAGGCGGGAAGCAAGGAGAGATGCAATGGAGCTGGAGAAGCTCAAGTTGGCAATGGAAGAGAAAAGGATGATGCTAGACCATGAGCTTAGAGTAAAGGAGCTGGATCAGAGGAGTAGATCCAGCACAGATGGTGGCAGCAATTCCTCAGTGCATTCAGAGAGGATAGTACATTCCGAAGAATGTAGGCAAGGAGTACAAGAAGGGTGATGATATCCAAAGGTGGTTTCAGGGTTATGAGTCAGCTATACACATGAATGTGGTTCCTAAAAAGAATTAGGGAGCAGGATTGTGGCCTCTTTTCCCAGAAGAGGGGAGGGATACTTTAGTGGCTTTGGGTAGGGGGCCGAACCTCACCTACACTGACATGAAGGAGGCCCTTCTCACCAGGTATGGTCTCACTCCTGACAAGTACAGGGATCAGTTTAGGTCCAGTAGGAAAACTGATGTAAATACTTGGTTAGAATGTGTAGATTCTTTTTGTAGGTCACTGGATGGGTGGGTGAAGGGCAGTAATGTGACAGATTTTCAGGGGCTCTACAATTTGATTGCGTGGGAGCACTTGTCTAGTCTATTTTTTGCAGAGCTGCATCAGCACCTGACTGATAGTAAGCTGACTGACCCCAGGAAGCTTGCTATGGAGGCGGACCGCTGGGAGAGTACCAGGTCCATAAGTAGGTGTATGGGGGAGACTCCACCAAAGGTGGGCAGTGTTCCCAGCAGAAGAGTGGGGGGGACAAGGGTAAAGCACAGGAGTTCTCTAAAGGGCCCCAAACTAATGCCCAGGGTAAAGGTTCCCATCCCTCAGGAGATAAGAAACCAGGGGTCTCTTCATGGAAGCCTGCAGAGACTGGTCCCCGCAAGTGCTATGCCTGTGAGCAGGTGGGTCACTTGAAGGAGGATCTCAAGTGCCCCAAAAAGGCACAGCCACCCACCGGTGGGCAGTCTAAGGCATTGGCTAGTGTAGCACTTGGGGAGGAAGGGTACCCAGAGGAGATTGGGGATCCTGCAGAAATGACCCTTGTCTCACTAGGAGACAGGGAGATGTTCCCAGGAAACCAGGTGCCTGCAAACACTAAGAAGTACAGCGCCTGGGTGGCCATCAATTGGAGAAGGGTAGAGGCTCTCAGAGATACTGGAGCCAGTGTGACCTCAGTCTGGTGTCACCTGGTCTGTGAGCAGCAAGTAGTCCCTGGGGCATTCCATCAAGTAGTTGCTGTGGACAACTCAGAGCTCCAGTGTAAGGTGGCACAGGTTCCCTTTGAATAGGGGGTGGTCTCAGGTCCCTTGATGGTGGTTGTGAGCCCTACCATGCCTGTAGAATGTCTGCTAGGTAACCACCTGAAGCAGACCTTGTGGAAGGATGTGGAGCTCAGGTCACACTTGGAGATGCTTGGGTTGCCAGAGTGGGCATCCGTGACCACTCGGTCCATGGCAGTCAGTAAGGGTGATCAGAAGGATCTGGAGCCTGAAACAGTGGCCCAGGTGCCTGCCAAGAAAAAGGGCAAGGGGCACAGGAAACCCGCCCCTGAGGTTCCCAGGGTCCATGAGGAGGCATACCTTGAGGGGGATGTCCCGGTACCTAGAGGGGAGCAAGTGGCTGAACTGGGGGACTTATATGAGCAGACCCATTGGCAGCAAGAAGGTGGTCCCATCAGGGGAGAATTATGCAGGGAGCAAAAGGAGTGCCCTTCTCTAGGCGGTCTGTTGCAGCAGGCTACAAAACAGACAGCTGGTGATTAGTCTGGATCACACTGGATCTACTAGAATGGTCTCCTGTGCAGAGTGACTAAGGTCGCTGAGCCTGGGTCAGCCCGTGTGCTGGTGGTACTCCAGCACTTTAAGACCTTCCTACTGGGTCTGGCTTATGACGTGCCTTTGGCAGGACATTTGAGGCAGAACAAGACCTTTGACAGGATTGCCACCCACTTCTTTTGGCCTCAAATGCGAAGGCAGTCAGATGCACATTGTAGGTCTTGCCAGACTTGCCAGGCAAGTGGTAAGAGTGGGAGGAAGTTTAAGGCTCCTCTCCAACCTTTTCCAGTTGTTGGCACCCTATTTGAAAGGGTAGGAAGGGACATTGTGGGGCCACTGGACCCCAAGACTGCCATGGACAACAGGTATATTCTGGTCTTGGTTGACCATGCCACCCAGCACCAGGAGGCTATCCCTTTCAGGACAACAAAGGTAGCAGTGGTAGGCCGGGCGTTAATGGGGGTCTTTTCCCGCATGGGGTTCCTCAGAGAGGTGATATCTGACTGGGGTACCAATTTCATATCAAGTATATGACATCCCTGTAGGAGGAGTGTGGTGTAGCTTACAAGTTCACCACTCCTTACCACCCCCAAGGTAATGGGTTGGTTGAAAGGTTCAACCGACCCCTAAAAGGCATGATCAAGCGTCTAACAGAACCCATGAGGCGTAAGTGGGACATCCTCTTACCATGCCTTCTCTTTCCATACAGGGAGGTACCACAGAAGTGTTTAGGGTTCAGTCCCTTTGAGCTTCTGTATGGGCACCCTGTGAGAGGACCTTTCAGTTTGGTCAAGGAAGGCTGGGAGACAGCTCCCAGGAAAACTCCCCAGGATGTATTTAGCTACATTGCTGGCCTTCAGGACCCAAACTTCCCGCTTCAGGAAACTCGCTCAGGCAAACCTGGAAGCAAGCAAACACAAGGAGATGATGGACGGAGTGCTGAAACTTTTCAGACACTCACCCCCAGTCACAGATCTGGGTTGAATCCATCGTTCTTAAGCTCACTTCGCCACCCCAGTTCAGACCCAGCTATATGCAAATCAGTCTTCACCCTGTGCCTCATGGGAACAGTCCAGCCCGAACTGACCCAGTCTTCCCTGGACCAGAAACAAGCATCCTGAGACTGGTTTCGGGGTAACACCCCTCATCAGCCAGGCTAGCTTGATTCTAGTGGCAAAGTGAGCAAGGGACCCACGTCTGGCATACCCTGCCAACTTAGCGTGAACAAAGCAAACACAAGGAGATGATGGACGGAGCGCTGAAACTTTTCAGACACTCACCCCAGTCACAGATCTGGGTTGAATCCATCATCGTTCTTTAGCTCACTTCGCCACCTCAGTTCAGACCCAGCTATATGAAAATCAGTCTTGACCCTGTGCCTCATGGGAACAGTCCAGCCCGAACTGCCAAGCCAGGTCTTCCCTGGACCAGAAACCAGCATCCTGGGACCGGTTTCGGGGTAACACCCCTCATCAGCCAGGCTAGATTGATTCTAGTGGCAAAGTGAGCAAGGGACCCACGTCTGGGCATACCCTGCCAACTTAGGGCGAACAAAGCAAACACAAGGAGATGATGGACAGAGCACTGAAACCTTTCAGACACTCACCCCCAGTCACAGATCTGGGTTGAATCCATCATCGTTCTTTAGCTCACATTGCCACCCCTGTTCAGACCCAGCTATATGCAAATGAGTCTTGACCCTGTGCCTCATGGGAACAATCCAGCCCGAACTGCCAAGCCAGGTCTTCACTGGACCAGAAACAAGCATCCTGAAACCAGTTTCAGGGTAACACCCCTCATCAGCCAGGCTAGCTTCATTCTAGTGACAAAGTGAGCAAGGGTCCCACGTCTGGGCATACCCTGCCAACTTAGGGCGAACAAAGCAAACACAAGGAGATGATGGACGGAGCGCTGAAACATTTCAGACACTCACTCCCCAGTCACAGATCTGGGTTGAATCCATCATCGTTCTTTAGCTCACTTCGCCACCCCAGTTCAGACCCAGCTATATGCAAATCAGTCTTGACCCTGTGCCTCATGGGAACAGTCCAGCCCAAACTACCAAGCCAGGTCTTCCCTGGACCAAAAACAAGCATCCCGGGACCGGTTTCAGGGTAACACCCCATATCAGCCAGGCTAGATTTATTCTAGTGGCAAAGTGAGCTAGGGACCCACGTCTGGGCATACCCTGCCAACTTAGGGCGAACAAAGCAAACACAAGGAGATAATGGAAGGAGCACTGAAACATTTCAGACACTCACTCCCCAGTCACAGATCTGGGTTGAATCCATCATCGTTCTTTAGCTCACTTCGCCACCCCAGTTCAGCTGGAAGCAAGCCAGGAGGAGATGAAATGCTGGTATGACCAGAATGCCACTCTGGTAGAGTTTCAGCCTGGCCAGAAAGTGTGGGTTAAGGCCACAGTAGAGCCTTGTGCTCTGGAGGACAAGTGGACTGGGCCTTTTGAGGTGGTGGAGCGCAAAAGTAACGTCACCTACTTGGTGAATTTGCAGACTCCCAGGAACCCTTTGAGGGTCCTCCATGTGAAATGCCTCAATCCTCACTTTGAGAGGTCCGAAGCGGGTATGCTCTTGACGACAGATGATGGGGTTGATGAGGAGAGTGAACCTCTTCCTGACCTCCTATGCACAGAGGAGCATGATGGGTCAGTGGAAGGTGTAATCCTCTCCCCTACGCTGACCCCAGAACAGCAGAGCGACTGTCACCAGTTGTTGGGGCAGTTTGCCACCCTGTTCTCCCTGACCCCAGAACATTTGGTGTACCCATGACGTGGACACTGGGGACAGTCCTGTGAAGTACTACATTTACAGGCTGACTGACAGGGTCAGAGCTAGCATCAAAAAGGAGGTCTCTAAAATTCTGGCGTTAGGGGTGATAGATCCCTCCAACAGTCCTTGGGCCAGCCCAGTGGTTTAGGTCCCAAAGGCTGCTGCACCCAGTGCCAATCCTGAACTGTAGTTCTGTGTGGACTACTGTGGGCTCAATTCCATCACCAGGACTGATGCGCACCAAATCCCCAGAGCTGATGAGCTCATACATCGGTTGGGGGCTGCAAAGTTCCTCAGCATGTTTGATCTAGCGACTGGGTACTGGCAGATTGCCTTAACCGATGGGGCCAAGGAGAGGTCAGCATTCTCAACCCCAGAGGGGCACTACCAGTTCCGGGTGATGCCCTATGGATTGAAAAATGCCCCTGCAACCTTTCAGAGATTGGTCAACCAGGTGTTGACTGGACTGGAGGATTTCAGTGCTGCCTACCTGGACGGCATTGCAGTGTTCAGTTCCAGCTGGGAAGATCACTTACAACATCTCTGGGAAGTGTTGAAGGCTCTTCAAAAGGCAGGCCTCACAATCAAGGCCAGTAAATGCCAGATCGGGCAGGGCTCTGTGTGGACTTAGGACACCAGGTAGGAAGCAGCCAGGTGGCACCCCTACAGCCTAAGATTGACACCATTCTGGCTTGGGAGCCCCCCAAGACTCAGACAGAGGTGAGAGCCTTTTAGGTCTCACAGGCTACTATAGGAGATTTGTCAAGGGCTATGGCGCCATTGTTGCCTCCTTGACTAAACTGACTTCCAGAAAGCAGCCCAAGAAGGTGATCTGGACTGATGCCTGCCGGACAGCTTTTGATGCCCTGAAGGCAGCCATGTGCACAGCGCCCGTGCTCAAGGCATCCGACTTCTCCAAGGAATTCGTAGTGCAGACTGATGCTTCAGAGCATGGTGTGGGAGCGGTGCTCTCACAACTGAACGAAGAGGGCCTAGACCAGCCAGTAGTCTTACTTAGCAGGAGACTACTTCCCAGGGAACAGAGGTGGAGTGCCATAGAGCGAGTAGCTCTTGCTGCGGTCTGGGCACTGAAGAAGCTAAGACCCTACCTGTTTGGGACTCGCTTCCAAGTTCAGACAGACCACAGGCCCCTCAGATGGTTAATGCAGATGAGGGGTGAGAACCCAAAACTGTTGAGGTGGTCCATCTTCCTACAGGGAATGGACTTTATGATGGAACACCGTCCTGGCACAGAATACGCCAACGCTGATGGTCTGCCCAGGTTCTTCCGCCTTAGTGAAGAGAACTCCCAAGTGGTCGGGTAGTTCTCCCTACCTTCATCTGAGGGGACATATGTTAGAACTGGCATCTTTTTGGCGTGTTTCCCCTGTCCTTTTGCTTTCTGACCTCCTGGTTTTGTGCCTCTGCACACTTTCCTACTGCTGTTCAGTGTCAAAGTGCAAGTGCTCCTACTGTAAATTATGCTATGGATTAGTGTTTAAATGATTGGCATGTTTGATTTACTGGTAAGTTCCTAGTAAGGTGCACTGAGAGTGCCAGGGCCTGTAAATCAAATGCTACTAGTGGGCCTGCAAAGCGATACAAAAGGGGATGATGCACGGAACGTTTGAGCCAATCAAACACTCACCCCCAGTCAACTGATCTGGGTTTAATCCATCATCATTCTTTAGCTCACTCCACCACCCCAGTTCAGACATGGCCATATGCAAATCAGTCTGACCCTGTGCCTCATGGGAACAGTCCAGCCCGAACTGCCAAGCCATGTCTTCCCTGGACCGGAAACAAGCATCCTAGGACCGGTTTCTGGCATTTCAGCCGTCATCAGCCAGGCTTGCTTGAATCCAGTGGCAAAGTGAGCAAGGGACCCACGTCTGGGCATACCCGCCAACTTAGGGCGACCAAAGCGATACAAAGGGGATGATGGACGGAACGTTTGAGCCAATCAAACACTCACCTCCAGTCAACTGATCTGGGTTTAATCCATCATCATTCTTTAGCTCACTCCACCACCCCAGTTCAGACATGGCCATATGTGGTGGAGTGAGCTAAAGAATGATGATGGATTAAACCCAGATCAGTTGACTGGGGGTGAGTGTTTGATTGGCTCAAATGTTCCGTCCATCATCCCCTTTTGTATCAGCTTGGTCGCCCTAAGTTGGCGGGGTATGCCCAGACGTGGGTCCCTTGCTCACTTTGCCACTGGATTCAAGCAAGCCTGGCTGATGACGGCTGAAATGCCAGAAACCGGTCCTAGGATGCTTGTTTCGGTCCAGGGAAGACATGGCTTGGCAGTTCGGGCTGGACTGTTCCCATGAGGCACAGGGTCAGACTGATTTGCATATGGCCATGTCTGAACTGGGGTGGTGGAGTGAGCTAAAGAATGATGATGGATTAAACCCAGATCAGTTGACTGGGGGTGAGTGTTTGATTGGCTCAAACGTTCCGTCCATCATCCCTTTTGTATCGCTTTGGTCGCCCTAAGTTGGCGGGGGTATGCCCAGACGTGGGTCCCTTGCTCACTTTGCCACTGGATTCAAGCAAGCCTGGCTGATGACGGCTGAAATGCCAGAAACCGGTCCTAGGATGCTTGTTTCCGGTCCAGGGAAGACATGGCTTGGCAGTTCGGGCTGGACTGTTCCCATGAGGCACAGGGTCAGACTGATTTGCATATGGCCATGTCTGAACTGGGGTGGTGGAGTGAGCTAAAGAATGATGATGGATTAAACCCAGATCAGTTGACTGGGGGTGAGTGTTTGATTGGCTCAAACGTTCCGTCCATCATCCCCTTTGTATCGCTTTGGTCGCCCTAAGTTGGCGGGGGTATGCCCAGACGTGGGTCCCTTGCTCACTTTGCCACTGGATTCAAGCAAGCCTGGCTGACGACGGCTGAAATGCCAGAAACCGGTCCTAGGATGCTTGTTTCCGGTCCAGGGAAGACATGGCTTGGCAGTTCGGGCTGGACTGTTCCCATGAGGCACAGGGTCAGACTGATTTGCATATGGCCATGTCTGAACTGGGGTGGTGGAGTGAGCTAAAGAATGATGATGGATTAAACCCAGATCAGTTGACTGGGGGTGAGTGTTTGATTGGCTCAAACGTTCCGTCCATCATCCCCTTTTGTATCACTAGTGGGCCTGCAGCACTGGTTGTGCCACCCACAGAAGTAACCCTGTAAAGGTATCTCAGACCTGCCACTGCAGTGTCTGCGCGCAGTTTTTACTGCTATGTCGACTTGGCAAGTGCACCCACTTGCTAAACCCTAACCGTCCCTTTTATTACATGTAAGTCACCCCATAGGTAGTCCCAAGGTACCTCTATGGGCAGGGTGCAGTGTAGGTGAAAGGTAGGACATGCACTGGTGTGTGTGACATGTCCTGATAGTGAAATACAGTGTATTTAGTTTTTCATAATTGAAAGGCTATCTGTACCATAGATAGAATGGGAGATACTTTGTAACATCTTACAAGTATAACTTCCCATTGGGAGAAGATAGAGAAATGGAGTTTAGTATGCTTGAACTCAGAATGTAAAAATGCATCTTTTAGAAAAGATGATTTTTATATTGTGTGGTTGAAAGTGCCACTTTTAGAAAGTAGGCATATTCTTGCTTAACCATCCTGTGTGCCTCTGCTGGGTTGTGGATTGACTGTCTGGCTTTTGAGTGATAGGGGCTAGGGATGTGCATTCACTGTAGACAGCCACTGGGGGATTGAGGTGTGTCCTGCCTTTCCTGGGCGAGTCAGGGCTGGGCTGAATAGACCTGGGCTGCATTTAGAGTAGTGATAGGAGATTTCCTTGCACCTGAATACGCCTGGTCTGCCTTACACAATGCTGTCTCCACCTACTGTCAGGAAGCTGAACCAGAGAGGACAGAACTGGTTTGGGCTAAGCACAGAGACTCTCTGCCACAGGAGAACAAAGGACAATGTGGTATAAATATTGGGGCCCGGACCCCAGATCTTTAGAACTCTTTTGGACTCAGAAGCCTGCTAAGAAGAAGAGCTGGAGAAGCTATGAGGAAGAACTACCACTTTGCTGTGTGCTTTGCTGTGTTGGCCTGCAGTGGCTACTTCTGTCTTGGGCAGAGAAGAGACAGGACTGAATTTTCTGCAACTTCTTTGTTTGAGTTTCTGCAAGGGCTTGAGGTAGAGCTTGCCACAGTGGGAAACGACAACCCGACGCTGCCACCAAGACTGCGGTGGTTCTGTGACTTGAAGGCACCGTAGAGGGCACCGCTGCACTACGCACCTAAATCCTGGTCTCACCGACTATGACTACCGCCACCGCCACTGAGCCGCTGCTTGCACTGTGACCTGTGGGCTCCGCACTCTGCACCACCTCGCTTCACTCCGCTGCCCTAGTCTCACCGAAGACGCCATTGCCAGCTGACATCGCCACTGTGGTCTGCACCGTGGTCTAGGGGCACCGCTCATAAGCTACACGAAGCACCGCCCTGTCCCAAACTGCAGCCGCGGCCCACCGCCACCAGCCCCATCAACTGCCGTTCTTTGATGGCCGCTGCAGCTTGCACCGTGACCGTCAGCATCTCGATAAGCACCGCCCACTTCACATCGCAGCCCTGGTCTCACTGATGCCGCTGGACGACTGCCACTGAGCCGCTGCCTGCACCGCGACCTGAGGGCACCACACCCCACACCGCTCCGCTTCACACCGCAACCTTGACGACCGCCTCTGCCGGCTCACATAGCCGCTGTCAGCCGGAACTAAAGGTACTGTTTACAAGTCTTCTGACACCGACGCCAGTCCGCACTGACGCGGTCGACCAAAACTGTTGGATTTGGTTGTTTTCAGCACCGCGGTAGCACCAGCCAGAGCTACCAACCTCAAGGAACTGCATTTTTAAGGTTATTCTTGCAAAGTGCATATTTTGATTATTGTATGTTGGATTTTTATCGTTTTGGTCTTGTTCTACACAGATAAATATTGGATATTTTTCTAAATTGGTGTGGTGTCCTTTTGTAGTGTTTTCACTTTATTACTGTATGTTATGTGCAAATGCTTTGCACACTGCCTCTGAGATAAGCCTGACTCCTCGTGCCAAGCTACCAAGGGGGTGAGCAGGGGGTATTTCAGTTGTGTATCCCCCTTATCCTGACTAGGAAGAAGGGTCCCTACTTGGACAGGGTAACAACCTGCCAACTAGAGACCCCCATTTCTAACAACACCCTTGCTTATCCCTAACATAAACAGGGCCACTGGAATTATGTGGCAGGGGAGGGCCAAATTATGCGGTAGGTTTGAGTAAATTATGCGGCATGAAAAGGCACATTATGCGGAGCAATGCAGCACATTTTGTAACAGTATTTCTTCATTATTTTGTCTTTTTTAAACTTGTTAACACTGTCTGGGCATTGGCTGCACCTCATTAGTACCAGTTTAACAGAAAAATATAGCAATAAGCAACAAAAAGGTGACCAGTCAACCTTTGCAATGGGCCTTCCACCATGCGACAACACATGTTCCTGCATTTTTAGTAACTTTTGAACTGTTTGAGCTAAATACAACATTTTTTTGTTAGAATAAGCAAATTATGAGGCAGATGATGGATTATGTGGCAAAAGCGGCAAATCTATAATTATGCAAAAATCGCTGCAGCCGCACAATCACATAATTCCAGTGGCCCTGAATATAAGGGGTGGCTGGATGGGATTCGGAATTCTGAGGTAAGTTGCTTGTGAATCTTTCAGGGGATTTCTGAACAGGATTCCCATGCAACAACTCTAGTTTAATACCTCTCCTGTGCATATCACAGGTTTCTTTGCCCACAGATTTCCCTGTTGAACAACTTAACAATTCAGTGTTGGTCCCACTCATTAGGACAACACATCCACAATAGGCAAAACACCCTTAGCACAAGCTTCATTTTAAACCTTTGTGATGATCTTTGCACAACAAAACATGTTTTTACTTGATGCACCTCACAACATAGTGGCAGCTCGTACAGAGGTTGTCACTGCCAGTGGCATACACCACATTCTTCACTCCATCCAAAATGCTCCGGTGGAGCAATGCCACAAATACACGCGCTATTACAACGCACTTGCCTTTACAAGATGTCTCCCCATTGAAAATGGAGCCTCATAAATGTCGCTAACTATCAGAAGGATGACACCAGCAAAAAAGAGCACAAAACAAGGGCATTAGGAACAAACCGTGCTCTCCATTTTAGAAGTGCAACATAAGCATACGTGAGGAAGTGCATAAAGTCGTTTAATATTATGACTACGAACCCGAAGCAGATATTCACAGACAGGAATGTTCTCGAAACAAATTAGGACAGAAAGTAAAAGCTTTACAGACTATTTTAAACGTAATGCCGTTATACACTAATCGTTAATTAAGTGGCTTTAAAGATAGAAAGAAAATGATTGCAGTAGCCTGTCATTTTGGCCTACAAAATTCCAGAGAAAATATATTTTAATGAATACATATTATTGCAAAATATTAAAAAATAAAATAGGAATTTGAAATCCGAGAAAATCATGTAAGCCATACGAAAAATGAGAAAGTATCAGGGTTAGGGACGAGGTCAGGTTCACAATTAGCATCTGAGTAAAGGTTAGGCTTGGTTAAAGTAAGTTCTAGGTGCAGGGAAGTGACAAATTTCAAGAATAGGGGTTGACTTAAGGTTAGGGCAGTGCTAGGCTAAGGATAATTGTTAAGGTTAAACGCAAGGTCAGGGTATAGCTAGATTATGCTCAGAGTGACACATATGGTTAGGGTGAGGTTTCTGCAGTGTTAGTCTAAGGCACGCTTCTCCAACCAGTAGCTTGTGAGCAACTGGTAGCTCTCCAGCTACCTGTGAGCAGTAGTGGCTCGTGGAGGGAGTGCTGCGGGGCGGGGGAGGAGCAGGGTGGGGAGTAGTAAACTACGGCATACGGCCGAACAGAGGTAAGTAAACAAATAAATAAATAAAACGAATTTCGTTGCGCGCGCTGCATCGCATTTGGCAATGCAGCGCGCGCAATGAAATTAGTTTTATTTATTAATTTATTTATTAATTTATTTATTAGCAATGGCAGTTAACTTAAAAGCCAAACTAATTTCTGATGCAACTAACCCCTTCATCCCCATGCAACACGAGAAGAAAGCATGGAAAGTGAATATCGCTTCCGAATAAACGTGAGGTCTTCCATGTCAATGTGAAGACTTTCAAGTAAATGCGAGGGCTTCCATGTCAATGTGAGGTCTTCCAAGTAAATGAGAAGACTTCCAAGTAAATGCGAGGGCTTCCATGTCAATGTGAAGACTTCCAAGTAAATGCGAGGGCTTCCATGTCAATATGAAGACTTTCAAGTAAATGAGAAGACTTCCAAGTAAATGCGAGGGCTTCCATGTCAATGTGAAGACTTCCAAGTAAATGCGAGGGCTTCCATGTCAATATGAAGGCTTTCAAGTAAATGCAAGGGCTTCCATGTCAATGTGAGGGCTTCCAAGTAAATGAGAAGACTTCCAAGTAAATGCGAGGGCTTCCATGTCAATGTGAAGACTTCCAAGTAAATGCGAGGGCTTCCATGTCAATATGAAGACTTTCAAGTAAATGCGAGGGCTTCCATGTCAATGTGAGGGCTTCCAAGTAAATGAGAAGACTTCCAAGTAAATGCAAGGGCTTCCATGTCAATGTGAAGACTTTCAAGTAAATGCGAGGGCTTCCATGTCAATGTGAGGGCTTCCAAGTAAATTTGAGGACTTTCAAGTAAATGTGAAGGCGTCCAAGTAAACACGAGAGCTGTGAGGGCTTCTACATAAATGTGAGGGCTGCCAAGTAAAAGACAATCTGAGGGCTTCAATTGTATCAATTCATCTTAAGAGCACACCACAGGGTGAGATAAATTAGTGCCATTTCAGATCAGATGCCAGGTACTTGTCACTAATAACAACTGTAATAAACCGGTCATTATCCTCCGATATGTACTGCGGGCTTCAAAAGATGCATCCTTGCCTTCTGTAAATGTGTAAAAGCTACTGATGTACCCATCTGTTACAGTTTATTGGTTAGGAAAAGCAATGCATCTGCTGCATACAATGCCTGCCAACCCCTATTGGGTGAGAAGAGAGGAGATGTCTGCTCTCCCACAAATTATTACATCTATATTTGATTACACTTGTACACTTGTAAAGAAGCAATCACAATATGTTAAAGATTTCTTTCCAACCTTTTAAGTTAATCGGTTTACAGATTTTCTGAAAGACTCGTTTCATGTAACCCCTAGTGGCACATTCTAAAGACTGTAAAGAGTAATGTATGTAATTTGAAAGGATTTGTAATGTATTCAGTTCACTAGCGTGGTGTTTTGACACTAAATGGCAATGCACAATTGATCTGGGAGGATGGCCAGATTCCACCTTCCACACTTGGTAGTAGGTGGCCGCAATCTGTTTATAGAAAGTAACACCTTACCCCTGTTTTGCTCTGGGAAAAGTCTTTAAAAGTAAGTGAAAATATTTTTACAATAATCTGTGCTCAATGGATTTCGCACACAGTATTTCATAAGAACATTAGAAATCAAGTGAAAACCTTGTCTAGGAGACCAAAAAATAGGAAAAGTCATATTTCAACTTTAAACTTGTCACTGCACTTTAATGTGCCTAATCCAACAAAAAAAATAAAAAATATGTGATATAGTAGCTAAATCATTAAGCAACCGATGGAATCTCAATCAAAGTGCTATATTGAGGAAAATGTGTTAAACAACCTAAAAGAGGCATATATGGTAAAGCACAATGTTTTGTATTTGAGTGATTGACTGTTATTTACGGTGTATATATAATTCAGTTTCATTGTGCTTCTGTGGTAGATTTCCACAAACGCTTTTATCTGTTCTCAGTTTACGCCTACACACTATTATGACATTATCACTTTTAGTATCTCTCACTAAGTCCCAGACCTGGAAAGACTTTGGTTTTAGAGCATTTAATCAGGAAAAACACTGGAATCCACTCATGCATTAAAATACCTCTTGTAGAGTTTGATTGAACAGAAGAATCATTAAGTGCTTGTAAAAACGCTGCAAAGCGGTCAATGACTTGCCTCTGTGCCAAGGGCCAGTGAGTCACTTTGCTGCTCCAAATTAGATCTTTCTCCTTAGGGCTTAACTTACATTTCTACCACGTCTGTCTTCTTCGCTCCAGCATTCACCATTGAGGCGAGTCTCTCACCCTGAGGCAGGCAATTCATTTGCCCTAAATAAAAAAAGTTGTTATGTATTAATTAATTATTTTATTTTAAAAAGCACGTCTTCCTCCTCTTAGCATATTCTTCCTTGGAACACCACATCCTGTTTTGTCTGTTTCCGCCAGAAACAGGTTTACTATGCCTTCTCTTTCACGGTGTATTTCTGATTTAGTTTTTATTGAAAATGCTTACTTTTTAGTACTTTTAGAATCACACTGGCACAGCAGCCCCCCAGGTGTTGTGCATTAGCTTGCAGGAACTCTTGGCCATTGGGGGCTTGTCAGTAGGCCTGGACATTACTTAAGCGCGATGTTTATGGTGTGACTTGCATCGCTCAACTCAAAAGTGCTGTGAGGTCCTATGAGCGAAGTATTCTTTTCAAAGGACACCGCTTCTGTTTAGAGCATGCAGACTTAGTTCTATATCCTCATGGTCATTCTTCTGTGCATCTCAATAGTGTCTGGTTGCTAAGCAATAAATGTATTACATACCGGTAATCTTCACAACCCTAAACCATAGTCCTCCCTATCACACTTCTTGTGATGTCATGAGGTGAACCGCCTCTTCACAGAACATACAGCCAGAAGGGCTGTTCTCTCAACTTCATAGTGCGAAAGTTGACGCTCTTGTGGCTGGTGTCTTGCAGATGCGACACAAGGGTGAAGCCTGGCATTTCTAGGGTTTATGTGGTGACAAAGTCTTGTGACGAAAGGTAAGGACATACCTTTTTTCTTGTAAATATGCTTTTAGTGCATTTTGCTTCAGCAAGCACTCAGATGGTGCACTGACTGGCAGGAGCCCTCCGTCTACGTGCAAGTCAAATGCTCTAGGAAAGGGCACAACATGGATGAGAAGGATAACGATGTTGTGAATCTTTCCAGGTAGGAGTTGTGAACTTTAATTCAGGAAGCAGTCCAAACAGCACCAAATGACCATGTCAATAAGAAACAGCTGATGGACTGTGCTAACGACAATGAGGATGCGGGTCCAAAATGGAAATATGTACAGGGAGCTCACTTGCAGCAGATGATGGTGCATATGAGGGGGGTGCTGGACTTTGATCCGTCCACTCAAACCTCAGAGGAAGGTTCTTATTCCCAGTATGAGAAGAAAGTTTTGGTCCAGCTCCCTTCCATAATATCTTGAGAAACATTGAACTGAATGAGTGGGAAGATATCAACAATTCTAGTTTTTCACAATAATTTTCGAAGATGTACACTTTGGAGCGATTTGGCACAGATTTTCCATAAGTACCTAAGGTAAATTCGATCTTCTCTAGCCTCGTAAGACTCACTGTTGTTGGACGCCTGCAACAAAAAATAGAGTGCTATATAACATGCATATGCTGTGCTTAATTTTTCCATCAAGACTAGCTTCTATGTGGCATACACAGCACAGACTGTACTGAATGTTTTCCAATCTTTACTTGTTTGCTTGCAAAAAGCAGAAGATCCTAAAGAAATATTAGGAAACATGGAGCTCCTGGCTAAATTCTTATTTGACACATTTGATTCTTTAGGGTCTTCCCAAACAGCAGCAGGGGCTGAGATTGCGACCAGTTGTGGAAGCTAGATCTGGCTGAGAAGCCCATGATTCACAAGCTGCCATTTACAGGGAAGAAACTGTTCAGATCTGTTCGGATCATAGTTGAATCACCTCAACAGCCAAAAAGAAGAAAATCCTACAGCCCTTAAAGCAATTTTCAACAAAAAAATCCTTCTTCAAGAAGAAGATGGCACAGGCAGTGCAGCAAACATTGTGTCCCTTTCTAGGCCGAACCTGTGTCGAGGGATTGTGCATGGTGGCATCAATGGGACAAGTCTGGAGCAAGGTTACTCAACTATCACGAGGCATGCCGGGAACAGACTTAAAGTGTTCAAGCTTACTTTCAGGAGATTCTCATTCCAACAGATCCAGTGATGAGAGAATACCTCTTAAAAGGGGTAACACACCTCCTAAGAAAGGGAGCAATATAGGAATTCCCTTTATTTCAAAGTAAAAAATGGTTCTACTGGATTCTGTTCTTGGTTCCTAAGCTTGTGTTGGAATTGAATATATTCACCCAAAAGCTCCTATTCAGGAGGACTGCTCTAGTAGAGGTGATTTCACTAGTATCAAAAGGAGATTAAATGATGGCCTTGATCTCCAGGATCCATATTTTCAGGACCTTATTCAGCAAGGAATTCAATCTCTCTTGCGTTTTGCAGTGGGAGGAAGACATTTCCAGTTCAGGGCTCTCCTTTTGGCCTGACAACATCGCCAAGGATTTTCACAAACTTATTGCCTTCCATTGTGGCACATTTACATCTACCGGGAGTTCAAGTTGTTCCGTATCTGGATGATTGGTTCTCTTCTACCCATCTGCACCTAAGGCGTTTATCGATGTCAAAAAGGTGACTGATTACCTCATCAGCCTTGATCTCATATTGAATGTGAAAAAATCTCAACTGTTTCCATCCCAACTGACACTTTTCATCAAAGCCCTACTTGACACAATCAACCCTAGAGCATCTTTTCCAGTTTTGAGAGCCCTGACTTGAGGGACAACTCTGAATCACCTATTTTCTCATCAAAAAGCCCCAGCAGACTGTTTCTGAAGGTTTGAGGTCTGTTGGCGGCTACTACTGCGGTAGTCCCATTCATGCCCTTAATGATTAATTTTTTTCGCTATTGGTCTCCAGTGTCAAAAGATTATGAAGCCTTGGTTCCACTGTCCCAGACTTTAGCCATGGACTTCTCCTGATGCTTAAAAGCTCAAAACTTATTGAATTGGGTGTCCCTAGTTCTTCAGGTGCCTTGAATGATAGCAATAGATGTATGCCTATGGGGTTGGGGAGTAAACTTGGAGGAAAAAGAAATATAGGACACATGGTTACCAGTAGAGGCAGCTGTCTCATCAAATTGGAGAGAGTTGAGGAAAGCTCCCCAGTCTTTTGTCTCTCTTATTCAAAACATGGTTGTGTTCATCAGAACTGACAACCGAGTGGTAAAATGTGACATAAATTGACAAGGGGAAACAAGAGTGAGATCATTACAGATCTTTGCCCAAGAAATTTGCCTTTGTGCAGAAAAACATCTAATCTCGATCTCTATGATGTACATCTCGAGCAAAGACAATTTTCAAGTGGATTCTTTCAGCACGAATGTCCCTTCATCAGTACATTTTCAGCTGGGGAGGAAGGCGTTCCAGACGATACTAGCAACTTTCTGTCAACCACTGATAGATCTCTTTGCCACCCTAAAAGATGCTTTCCTTAGCATTATTGCACAGAGGCAAGGGGTACCAGCTAATGGGCAGTGGAAGCACTGTCTCTCAGATGGACTTCGGATCTCCTGTACACTTTTACCCCCATTTCTCTTCTCCACAAGATGCTATAGAAGAATTCGGAGGGGGTAGAGTGGAACCGACTTTGGTGACACCATTCTGGCCGAGGAGATCTTGGTTTCTGACACTAATACAGTGGTTGAGTTCTCAAATGTTTCACTTCCCTCTATCGCAATCTCCAATCAGTTATCCCAACCTAATATTGGAGACCTTGAGAATGATAAATCCATTAGCCTGGAGGTTGAGAAGAAGGCGTTGCAGGCTTCAGGATTTTTAGGGAAAGTGGCAGTTTCTATCCAGGATTTCAGGAAGCCATCCACCTTATCGTCATATGTGAAACACTGGGCAAATTTTGAAAAATTGTGTAACCTGAACAACTGTGTAGTTGCTTCATGTGACCCCTTCAAAGTGCTACAATTTTTGTAGGATGGTTTCTGGAAGGGTTTGTCCCGGTCAACCCTGTCTTCCCAGTCTGCAGATATTGTAGGTTTCAATTACTCCATAGTGGATTTCTCAAAAGGTACTACTTTGACAAAGAGATTATTTAGGAGTTTTAGTTCAGAAAGACTGATCCAACTATCTTTGGTCCCTTCTTGGGCCCTTCGTACTGTTTAAAATGGGCTGCAGAGGCTTCCCTTTGAGCCCTTAGAGTTATCCATGTCACATTGGTTAGTGGTGAAAGTATTAGTCCTTGTTGCCATTACATCGGCTATGAGATTAGGGGAAATTGGGAGCCTTTTGAGCTTCCCACACTTACATGAGATTTTTCTCCTGATTTGGTAGAACTAAAACTAGAGCCTAAATTTCACCCTAACGTTTAATCACAATTTCACACTGAGCAAGAGATAGTCCAGTCTGTCTTTGATCCAGAAGATAATACTGTTCCATCTCTCTTAGATGTAAAGGAGGCTCTCCTGGTGCTCTTGGGGAGGACTAGGGAATTAAGGAAATCAAACTCCCTTTTTGTATCCTTGGCCCAGTGAATAAGGAGCCTTCACTCCCATCTGAGCTTCTTGCTGCAAAAGAGTAGTGTTTATGTATGGAAGTGATTGAAGCTTCAAGGTCTTATGGTCTTACTCAGCAACGAGTACGGCTCATCACAGCAGGAGGACATATTAAAGGCAAGGTTTCTGACTGCGTCAGGCTGTTCAGTGTGCACTGTAAAATGCTCACAGTTCATGACACTTCATGTCTTTATTTTTAAATTACAGTTTTATTTTCTGGTTTGAAACAAAATATACATTCTTGATGGGCGCAGGGCGCCAGATTGGCGGGTGCTTAAGAGAGGCATCAAGGCCTGTGAATCACGTGGTTCTGTTTGTTTACCTGTCCCAGGCCTGGCCACCACGCCCTATCAAGTCACTTTCCCCTCTTTTAATTGTGAAGCCCCCATTGGAGCCAAGCATGGCAGCTTAAGCTCCGGGTTGGGCAGCGAGTGAGGTGGCAGGAGTAAGGCCCCCTTCAGTAGAGAGCAAAACTTTACATCAGCATACAGGGAGGTAAGAACTACCTGGGGTGAGGAAGGAATATTATAGTGGAGAGGGTCATTGACCGAGGAAGAGCGCCCAAAACCAGACTGTGGGCAGGTGTTTATGTGAGAAGAACAAGAAAACACCATTCCCAAATGAAAATTTGTCACTCAGCCGTGAGCTGTAAAACCGTGAATTCTGAAGCTCTGTCCTCTCTGCAAGCTGACCCAGGATGGATCATTCTGAAATGCTGCATGATCATATTGCAGTTCAGTGCTTTTATTTGCCTAATCTTCTCTACATGGGCTGCATTTCCCAGTACATAGGCATAGAAAAGCATTAGTGACTAAGGGGCATATGTATCAAACAACAGTTTTGCGAGTCCTTAATAGCGATTTTTAGCGAATTGCTATTAAGGACTCGCAAAATGCAATGTATGTAGGATTCGCAATTATAATTGCGATTCCTACATATTCCTTAATTGCGAATCGCAAATTGCGATTCGCAATTAAGGAATAACTTCCCATTCATTCCTATGGGCCTTGAGGCCCATAGGAATGAATGGAAAGACATTCGCAATTTGCGAGTACCCAATAGGTACTCGCAAATTGCGAATGCAATTTCAAGGGTGCAAGGGTGTCAAAAGGACACCCTGTTGCACCCCTGAAATATTCATTGTGCACTTGTGGCCACATTGCACTTTGAAAAATGCATAAAAGTGCATTTTTCAAGGAAATTACAAATTACCACCAACTTGAAGTTGGTGATAATTTGCGATTTCTTAAGGGCAAATCGCAATTTCTGGCTGCTCCCAGAATTGCATTTAAGGAATCGCAATTTGCGATTCCTTAAATGCAATCGCAAAATAGGGAATCGCAAATTTTGAGATTCCCTATTTTGCGATGGCCTTTTGGGATGAGACATCCCAAAAGGCTTTTTCCCGTTCGCAAACGGGAATTGGGCTTGATACATAGGGCCCTAAGCATCACCCACCTGGAGTCGCGCACAGAGGACAGTGCCATGGCCTGCACCACCTTAAGGCACACTGCTGAGTGACATATAAATTGGGAATTCTGTATCTTATCTTATTTTTATTTTTCGTGTCAATGAAAATACCCAATGCATTACTGGTAATCTTTATACCTGTGCTGTATGTCTTGATCGAGCTCAGCAGCAGAGGCACCTGTGAGAGGCCATCACCAGTTAACTTCCCCTTTCACATTCTGTACATGGATTTGCAATTTTATCTATTATTTTACACATCTGTGTTGATTTGCATAGTTTCTTTTGAACTGATAAGCCAGGACAAACAACATGGTAGTTTCCACGTGACAATTGGCAGTGTGGAATCAATACTGTTATACTTGCTGGAGAAAATTGTGTTTTGTCCAGTCATTGTTTTGAATCATCCCAAAGTAGAACAGAGGGTTAATGTGCCTAATGAAAAGCACAATATGTAACATGCACATCTCACATTTTTATTTTATGTAGCTAGCTAGCTCAATGGGTTACTGCTTTAAGCACAGAGATCCTTTTGTTTTTTGTAATTCTTAGTTACAATCCTTTTACAGTGGCACTGTGAGCTATGAACTGGCATAAAAGCGCTGCAAGCAAACTGCAATCGTGTGTTCAGGTTCAAGTTTTTTTCCCTCAAACTGCCATTATATCAAAGTAGCTTCAAGAGTTCCTGGGGTAGTAATACATTCATATTAGTATAGACAACCCTAGTTGTTGCATTACATTTGAAATCCTGAGTTTGTGTTTCACCAGACCAAGCACTCAACATATAATGTCTATCAGAATGGATGGCATTTACTCCTACAAATTAGAGCTCTATTGTTTTCTCAATCAATCAATCAATCAATCAATCAAGGATTTATATAGCACGGCAAATCATCCATCAGGGTCTCAAGGCGTTGAAATTGCTAACTGCTTCAGGGTGATCTGTTCATTTGAACAGCCAGGTCTTGAGTCCTTTCCTGAATTCCCAGAGCCATGAAGTGGTCCTGAGGTGCAGGAGGTCGTTCCAAGCTTTGGTCGCCAGGTGTGAGAAGAAGCGTCCTCCACTGTTGCCTCTGCAGATCCGGGGGGGGTCTGCGAGGAAGAGGGGGGTGGATCGTAGGTGTCCAGTTAGTTAGTAGAAGGTTATCCATTTGTTGATGCATGATGGTCATTCGTTGTGCAGGGCTTTGTATGCCTGGGTCAGTATCTTGAACTGGCATCTTTTCTGGATCTGGAGCCAGTGTAGGTTCTTGAGGTGCTGTGTGATGTGAGTCCATCTGGGGAGGTCTAGGATGAGTTTTGCAACTGAGTTTTGTATTGTCTGTAGTCTCTTTAGGAGGCGTTTTATGTAACATTCATTCTACATAAATGTACACAATTGTATGACTCATTGTCTCTGTATAATATGTGAGTGTGTGATGTAAAGCTCCAAGACACCCTACATTGGGATGAGTAGCACTATAAAGGAAATTAAATAAACATAAGCAAGGGCTAGAAAGGGATGATTGGCACTGACAAAGGGTGGTAGTGAGGGGATCCGTGGCGAAGGAAGTTGGGGGGCGCCAGCAAAATTCGCCGCATGGGGCATCACCAAAGAAAAAGCCGGCCCTGCCGTAGTATTATAATTACAAAAGACACTGGCATCTACTATTATGAAAACTATACCTGAGACTACAACTGCAGCATTTAACAAAGTCATTCTCTAGCCAAATCTCAGCACGCTTCCTAATATAAGCCTTTCACAAAATTAGACACAGTAACAGTAAGCATGTAAAATGAACAAAGATTACAAGCCAAGAACTGAAGTTTCTTAAACTATAGTATTGTGTCATGTAGTTCCTATAAACCTATATAGGATCTGCATGTTTAGACAACATAGACTGTGGGATTGGTGTCCAGACTGATTCCAGACACCCCCACCGGGTATGTTTGCCTGTATAACTAGCTAGCTCACAGTGCCACTGTAAACGCCTCTTACCAAGGAGAGAATAGTTCTTGGCAACTATCGAACATGATGAAGGAAGTGACCCGATTTGGGCCACCCGGGTCACTCGCTACCACCTATCAGCCTTCCATACAAATGAAGAGTCGGTCAGACAGTAGAGAATACAAACCAAAGTTATTTTATTAGTATGCGCTCGAGCGGAGTCCGGTCTGACCAGCCTCCTCAGATTGCTGCAGAGGGACTGACCTTAGACAGCATGGCAAAGCATAAAGTACATTTCCAATACCCCTGAAGACCCGCCCAGACAGGAATTTTCCAGTCTGGGAGCTGGTGAACAAAGAAGGTACAGAAGGATGAGCTACGATCCTGGGACCGGGCACACATTATCTTACATTCAAGGTTACTCTGCCTGTGCCCGTCTCTCTGAGAGTGGGAGCAGGCCTATCTACTGAAAAAGGTATGCATTGACAGAACAATCTATTCATTAGTGCAGCGAAGCTCAACCTTGGAGAAATAAAGAGAAACGATTGAAGCTGCTTTTCTGCTGAGGCAGACAGTATGTGGCAGAAGATTAGTTTCGATCATGGCACAAAATGGGGGCTGAATACAAAATGGTGCCGCAAATGCTAACTTAAACCGCACAATGCTAGAAGGAGTCGACCAGACGCATTTCCAGTCCAACAGACCCTCGTTTTAACATTTGCTAACAATTTTGTCTAGTGTTGGGAAACAATAACTTCTTGCAAATTAGGAAGACTACTAGTACATGCTCATACACACATTATCAATATTCAAAAATACCTTCATCTATTGACATTAGGTCTTGGACAGCCTGCATCATCGTAGCCGTAGGCTTAGCATCATGTATTGGGGTCTTTGGTGTGGGTGTCAATTTTCCTACACAGTAAGCACAACTAGCAGGAAGACAATTTATGCATAGGCAACATGTGAAAATGATACCCGCAATTGCTACCAGAAAGATAAGGATCTTCCACCCCCAGGATGTCAGTAGACCCCAGAACCAACCAGAAAGAGTAAAAGCACCATTCTCTTGATGGATGTCAGATGCGAGCCTATGCAACTTCTGTATAGCAGTGTATACATTAGGGGCATGGTCAGGTATGTACACGCAGCAACTGCTGCCAATGATGCGACAGACCCCTCCCCGGTCAGCAAGGATGACGTCTAACACCATCCGGTTCTGTAGAGCAACAAGCCTCGTAGCTTGAGCTCAGCTGTAATATTAGTCAAAATTCCTGCTGTGGTATTAATGACCCCTTCTACAACTCTGGTGAGCCAACAAATATTAAGGCTATTGGACATGGGGCCCCAAAAGGGTATGATACCCTTCATAGCATCTGTGAACTGCTGCAGAGTAGTGTCTGTCTGATCTATATCTTCTGTATTAATGACCCTTCTAATCCGGAACGATGGGCACTTCTACGCTGTAATCGATGGTCCTTATGATAGTTGGGTGGTGCTATGTACACTGGGGGAAGGAGGAAAGAGAGATAACATACACCTGACCATCCCCTAGGAAGCCAAACATAAGCTTGAGATCCACAAACAAAGTAGATATTATGCGACCGGAGCAAAGGCGGGCTACTACTCGTGCTCAACGTATATGTATAGTTGCAATTACTCTCACCGACTTTCACCTTCCCAAACCCATGAACACAAAAACCAGCTGTTGTATTGACTACTGGCACTGGCATTGCCTCATCCTGAGTAATATTGCGCATTTGAAAAGAGCAAAAGTATTCAGTGACGTTGAACCCCTGAAAATCCAACTTTTCATTTTGAAGCCATGCTACATTTTTCTCTCTCGTATATACATTCATGCAAGCTGTCGGGGACAATGTATCAGGGGTCCCTTGTTCTCCCGGGGTAAATCCTTGTTGGACACGTATATATTCTAACACTGTGATAATCAGCAGATGTCATATTCATAGTACAAGAATGATAATGAATATACTATAGAGAACAATTCAAAACAACCCTCGTAACTCCCCAGATAAGACAAGGGCAACGATAACAGGCTATCACTCCTATGTGTAACTGAAGGGTGCAGTCCACATATCCAACAATTTGTAACGTTAGACGTATCATGAGCTTGGTGGAGCGTTTGCAAAAGCACATTATCTACGTATGTCTTTCTGTGTTCACCTTTATGAGGGGCCAAAGTAACAAACATGTGTTCGAGGGGAACAGGCGTTATACCAATCTGAGAATGCACGGGATATTTCTCTTCAAGGAACCATACTATTCCAAGTACTGCTATCAGGAAAATCAGAACAATCACCATGAAAACTATTTTACTCTTTATGGACCAACTGGACCAACCAGACTCATTCCGCCCAAAACATGGTGCTGCAAATGGATGTTCCTCCTCAATATTAGGGCGACCAAATGGATACATTATAACTAGAAGGAAGGAAATGCAATGGAGCCGATGACAAGAAAACAAGAAGGGGCAAATATTCCCAGTGTCCTTCTGAGCCTCACTGGTAGACTCCTATTGTTCATCAACGTTGGCGCTGTTGAGCACCGGCGGTGGAGCTAGGCGATCCCTGCTCTTCTGCAGGAATCCCACGTCGTTCAGGATGAGGTACCCCCTTCCAGGGGAGCACGCTCTATTTATCCTGTCCAATGTCTGAACAATGCACCAATTTCGCCTCTCCCTATTCTACTGCAGCCTAACTTATCGAGTCCGTCCCTGCTAATCTGACCTTTCCTTTGGTGCACTGTTCCTCCGTCAGGGGTGCAGATTGTACCTAGCTACTCCAGGCACAGAAGGGTCCGGAACAAGGGGCTCAGACACAGAGGGGCCAATGGGCTGGGACTCAAGCACAGGTGGGCCAACAGAGCGGGGCTCCTGAACACCTCGGACCTCAGGGGGCACTGCAGCATTCAACACTGCATCATTCTCTTCCTCCGTTTGGGTCCACGTTAGCTGGGCATCTGAGAAGGGGACAAAACGGGGCACCTGCTCCCCCTCCGAGTCCCCGATGCCATCAAGAACCCATTGATCATAAGGCAGGGGTAAAGGTACTCGGCGGCAGTGATTGGTATGAATCCAGTTCTATCGGCCGGCGACCTTCACAGCGGTGTGGGTGGCTAGGAGCACTTGCATGGGCCCCTTCCACCGCAGCTCCAAACTTCCGTTCCTCTGGAAATGCCTCACCAGGATGTAGTCTCTGGGCCGAATATTGTGTCCTGGCCCCTCAGGTGCTGGCGGAAGGGTGTCTTGGATCTGTTGGTGAATAGAACGCAGACTTTTAGTTAACTCATATAGGTAATCTACCAACAGAGGGTATTCAATTTATGAAAACCTTCGAGGTCGCGGGACGACCCAAACGTTTGCTGGCCGCCCAAACACCACCTCGTAGGGTGATAGTCCTGTCCTAGAGTGAACCATGACTCTCGTAGACAAAAGGGCTAATGGTAAAGCACCTGGCCACTGTAAGCCTGTGCTCCCCTGAATCTTTGCCAATTTCAGTTTGAGAGTACTGTTGTACTTCTCAACTACGCCTGCTGACTGGGGGTGGTGTGCAGCATGAACTTTCTGTTTGACATGCAGGCCTTCACACACTAACTGAATGACCTTTGAATTGAAATGACTGCCATTATCACTCCAAATCAAATGGGGCAAACCGAAACGAGGGAAGAACTCCTTTAGGAGTGCTTTCGCAGTCGCCACGGCGGTGTTCTCTTTAGTGGGGTAAGCCTCAACCCATTTACTGAAGGCACCGACAACCACTAACACATATTTCAGATTGTTGACTCGCTCCATTTCAATGAAGTCCATCTGAAGGACCTCAAAAGGGAAAGAGGGTGGTGCAAAATTACTAGGGGTGGGCGGAATTTGCGGAGTCGCGTTCCGCAAAGTTCAGCGAAACGGTAAAAAATCTCTGCGAGCTTCGCAAAGTTCCGCGAGCATGCGGAATTGCTTGGTCCGCCCGTTTGCGATGGGTTTTTCGTGTTCGGGGATGCTGTTTGCGTGCTCGGGGGAAATATCTCGCAAACTTACCCATCCGGTCGCCAAATGGCGCGACCATCTTGTTTCACTTGTCCCGCCCGCTCGCGATGCGTGTTTCCTGTTCGCTAACGCGGATGTCCGGTGGCGCGTCCGAATGACGTGTTCGCGATCACACACTCTCGCGGCGCACGCGAACGGATAGGAAAACTCATCGGCGAACGCAGGGATCCCGGTAAGTCGCTACCGCGTGCGCAAACACGCATTTTTAAAGCGCGAACAAGGAAAAAATTCCGCTACGCCGCGGATTGCGGAATTTTCGGTAATTCCGCATTCTCCGCGGAATGCGGAATTACCAAAATTCCGCAAATTCCGCAAATTCCGCGAGCGGAACGGAATTTACCACCCACCCCTAAAAATTACCAGGGGGTGTAGGGGTGCCTTTTCCAGGATTATACATCATGCATACCATACAGTATTTAACCAAATGAGTAGCATTCTTGGGAATGTTGTCATTCTGCCATACAGGGTCTAGTAATTTACAAATGCCCTTTGCGCTTATGTGGGCTGGCCCATGCGCCATAGTGACTACAGGGAGGACATATGCATCTGGTAACATCCATCTCTTTTTCTCTGACTTATCCGTCCAACACCCATCCTCATCCAAACTTGATGTGCTTTCCTGCCATACTGTTAACTCTTCAATCGTTGCCTCTCTCTGAAACTCCTTCACATTATCCAGCGTATGCTCAAACATAGTAACCTCGGGCACCCACCTAGCGGGACCTGCTACAAACATCCTTTTCATCTTCGTTCGAGCTGTCTCCTTAGCTGTCTGATCTGCAAATGCCCCACGTCATCAGTAAATGCCTTGTGGGCACTGCACTTTATTTTAGCCAATTTCTTAGGAAGTGTCAAAGCGGACAGAAGCCTATGTATAAGAGGGCCAAGCTGGATACGTGTCCCATGGGAAGTAAGGAACCCCTATCTGCCCAGAGCCACCCAAAATTATGGGCGACCCTGAAGGCGTACTGGCTGTCAGTATAAATATTAACAACCAGTCCCTTGCTCAATTCACAAGCTCGGATAAGGGCGACTAGTTCAGCTGCCTGAGCGGACTGATAGGGAACTCGTGACATCTCAACTACCATATGCAGTGTAGTAAATGCATACGCTACAGTGGTGGTGCCATCTGGTAATTTGAAACAAGAGCCATCGACATATAGTTCCCCTTGGGGGTCAGATAAGGGAACATCAGTCAGGTCTACCCATCCCTTCGTCTCCTCCTCCGTCCGAAAAATGCAATCATGTATATCAATTTCCTCACTTTCGGAAGGAAGGGGTAGCAACGTGGCTGGATTTAGAGTGGCACACCTTTTAATCGTAACGTGTGGTGCAAAAAGGGTCAATTCGTAACCGGTCAGATGTGCACTGGTGAGGTGCTGTGTCTTGGTTTTATTCAAAAGTGTATCCACAGCATGGGGTACCATGACTGTGAGATCAGTATCAAGTACGAGCCCAGCCGATTGCCTTATAGAGATGGCCACTGCCGCGACCGCTCTTAGACAACTCAGTAGGGCTCTTGCGACAGGGTCAAGAAGAGCAGAAAAATAAGCACACAGCCGTTGCTTACCTCCAAAGACCTGTGTTAAGACAGAGAGCACGCAACCGGCCGTCTCGTGTACGTAAAGCACGAACGGCTTCACGCAGTCAGGCGTACCAAGCACAGGTGCAGAGCAAAGCACAACTTTTAATTGCTCAAAACTTGCTGACATTCAGGCGTCCAGGGCAGGGGTTCATGCACATCTTTAGTGGTTAGCGCGAGCAAGGGTTTTGTTAGTAATGAATAATTAGGAATCCAATGGCGACAGTAGGAAGTGATGCCAATAAAAGCACGCACATCCCTCTGAGTTTTAGGGATAGGCATTTTCACAATGGTGCTAATGCGCTCAGGGGGTCAATCTTCTGCCCTCCTTCGACAGTAGGTGACCTAAATAGGTGACCTCCTGTTCATAATATTGAAATTTAGAAAGGGACACTTTATGACCATGGTGAGCCAAATGTAGGAACAACTTAACCGTACTGTCTTTGCATCCCTGTTCAGTATCAGAAGCAATTAGTAGATCATCCACATATTGAAACAATACATTATCTGAGGGAAGCGTGAGGGAATCCAATTGGGCTTTCAAGGCTTGGCCATATATACTAGGGTTCTCAGTATAGCCCTGAGGAGCTCAACAGAATCTAAAGCTTCAGCCAGCCAGGGTAAAACCAAACAAATGTCTGCTAGCGGGATGGATCGGAATACTAAAGAATTCATTTTTCAAGTCAATGACAGAGAAGAATTTAGCAGAGGAAGGAATCATTGTCAGAAGGGCAGTAATGTAAGGGACCACCGGGAACTGAGGGACCACTATTTTATGAACTGAGTGCAGATCAATCACAAAACGATAAACATCGGGGTGATCAACAGAGGAACCCGAGGGGGCTCTTTAAAGGATGGGAAGAATTGGGCTATCTCACACATTCGCAGTTGTTTCTTCAACAACTACCGACTTAATCAGATCCTGTATAATCTGCAACAGCGATCGCTCCCCTGCTTGCGGTATTTTATACTGGGGAATACGAGGCAAGACAGCATTGTCCTTAACTTTGATGGGAACTGGGGGTATCTGCAATAGTCCTATGTCTGTATCACCTGTGGCCCACAACGCGGGTGGCACATCTTTAAATTCAGCAGGGAGGGGTGCATCTTTGGACAGACATTGTTTAGTACTGACTACGTTCGGGTCCCTTGTCATGTAAACACCTTCCGGGGAACAAAAAATTGTAGCATGCAACTTCTTTAATAAAACCAAGCCCATCAAATTTTCTCCGCAATTAGACATCAACAAGAATGGCGAATTCACAGTGAAAGGACCGATAGTCAAGGTAAGAGGTTTAGAAATGGGGCTCACAACTGGCACACCAGAAAAGCCTACCGAAAAATTATTTTGGCCAGACAGAGCTGCCCCGGGGACCAGCGAAAGCGAAACAGAGCTATTCATTGCACCTGTATCCACCAAGAACTTTTTACCTGAGCCTTGCAAATCTGTGGTGACATAAGGACCTCGCTGATCTACAGGTATCTGGACTGGTCCCTCACCCTGTCCCTGGCTGTCCTAGCTGTGAGACATCCCTGTCACCTCATCCAGATCATAATCATCGTGATAATACTGTCTCCCAAAACAGTTCTGGTCAGAGCGACCCTGCGATGTCCCATCTTCCTGAACCCTGTCTTGGTCACTTGCTCCGCGACCCCATCCACGAGAACCCTGTCCTCTAGGGGCTACGACTTTCTCTAATAACACCGGACACTCGCTATGCTAGTGCCCCTCCTCCTTGCAATACGCGCACTGATTCGGCCCTACAGGCGCAGTATTCCTGCTAGTACGGGGAAGCTGCCGGACCGGACCAGCACCACGTCCCCTCCCATTCCCCCTAGACGCCTGCTGTAACAACACCTTCGTCTTCAACTCCTTGTGCTTCTTCTCCACCTTCTCCTTCTCCTCGTTCTCCCTGTGTTCATAATATTGTGCCATTCTCAATATTACAGAATCTGAGGATGTCGTCCAAGTGCTCTCTGAAAGAATGCAAGCGAGCCGCAATTTCTGGGAGCAGATTCGTAACAAATCTGTTAACGAACAATCGGACACCCCCTCTACCGACAAATCCTGTCCGCTGAAGTCCAAAAACACACCCTCAAACCGAGTGAAAAAATTAGACACACTTTCATCTTTCTTCTGACGACATGCTGTTAACTTGTCCTAATCTACTCTTCTTGGTGGAATAAGAGAGTGCATATAAGAGATAATTTGGTCAGGCAAAGCTAGTATCACGGCCCTAGGCTTCTCACCAGGCTTCCTCTCCTGATCCCATGCTCTAATCTGATCCCAGGTACCACCTAATTCAGCACCGTGGTCCTGTGTGTGTACCTACCTCCAAATATCAACGGGTACCAGTAAACCAAAGAACATTTCAATATCCGCAAGCGTCATCACTGTTGATGAAGCGGCCTCCGTCAATTTCTTATAGTATGCAGTAGGATTGTTTCTAGGGTCGGGTAACTGAGTCTTAAGGGACAACACCTCACTCCTCTTCCATGGAGTATAAACCCATTGCTCTTGGAATCAAGCCTCTACCTTTGGTCTGATAACAACATCATGCTGGTCTCGCTGCTCTGGTATTTCTGGGTGATATATGGGGTGCACCTCCCTCATCGGAAACTGAGATACCACCTTCTGGCTCTTATCAAGCAGTCTACTCCGGTAGGCAACAATCGTCGCAACATTACCAAACACCTGACCGGGCGCCATGTCAGCTACATAGACATGATCCTTAATATCATACATAATCTGTGGTGCTGCCTCATTAAATCACTGCTCCCAAAGCCCAATCAAAGTAGCCGACATGTGTTTAAGGGCATGCTGCTGGACAAAAGGCTCATATTTGTTCATCACATCCTGAGCTGCCTGATTAACCACCACATTTTTCTCGGCTTCCCCCACATCAGATCGTATCAACGTCCGTCCTAACCGGTCCTTGAATTTTGTCAAGTACCTGTCCTCAAGGCCACGTACTGGTGTCTCAATATTCTGAAACATCGGGGAATAGGGAAAAACAATGGGAGTGATAACAGAACTACCGGGCAATAACGTCACAACTGGCTGGGTCGTGGGCGTAAGAGCTGGCGAGAGAGATGCCGAAGCAATAGGTGTCACTGGAATGCCAACAGACGTAGTTGCCACAGACGGCGAGGGCAAAGAAAGAACAGGAGGTGCTGTGGCCAAAGCAGATGAAGCAGCAGTAGCAGAGGCAGAGGCAACAGAAACAGAAGAATCGGGTGACTGAGGCGGTGGGGGAGTACAGGGTATAGCTTCTGCAGGGCATATGGAGGCGGGGTCGGATATCCAACAATTCCTCCACAAACTGATCGTTATCACCTCGGGTAACATAAGACTTTTCACATTGCAATCGAAACTTCCAATCGGCACATTCTATTCCCTTCTCTATTTTCTCTCTATCATATGCTACAGCTTTCTGAGTCACTGTCTGCATCCTTCCCTTCCGGGCCTCCTTCTCTGCTTTCATTCGTCTCTGCTTAGCCTCCTTTTGCCATGTTCTAAGGGAATCAAACATTGACTGCCTACTTCTTTTTGCAAACAATTTATCCTGCAGGAAATTATGTTTTTGTTCATCGAAAGTGCCCGTCAACGGCCACTGCAACTCGACATTGTCCCTCGTATATTTGTGCTATAATGTACTAAAGATAATAGGGCCAAGGACATGCTTGACATACATATCGAAGCTAGGAGTGCCTTCCGGAGGCGCATGCTGTCTTTCTTCCAAACGAGCATCCTTAGAACAACAACGACAGCCCAAACAGAACAATTTGCTAGCGCACGGCATTTTTAGAAAGAAAGCAGATTTACTATTTATGCCAAGCAGATATTTGGAAATATCTTACCAAAGCTGGTCCTCAGACCCCACCAAATACAAACCAAAATGGTACCATGTTCACAAAGGATTCAAACAAATTCAAGCGCTTGTCCAAAAATGGACCTCAGACCGCACCAAACACAAACCAAAATGGTGCTGTAGCCACCACAAACCAAAGCAAACTCACCTGGTGCACACAGGTCGAACCAATTTATTCTCCACTGCCAACTCTTCGGACCAAATGGTCAAATCCAAGGGTTTCACCGTTCAGGACCCCAGCCGGGATGACCGCTGGCCGAGGCACCGCCCCGTCAGACAGATGGGGCAGCTGCGAGTACCAGACTCTCTCGTGCAGGGATCTCCAGTCCGCCCGTCCGACCCGACGTGGCCCCGTCCTCCTCACCCGTCCGCGGGTAAGGAAGGGTCACTCACCCGATGGGGTCCCTGTTCGGGCACCAACTGAAGGAAGTGACCCGATTAGGGCCACTCGGGTCACTCGCGACCACCTCTCAGCCTTCCATACAAATGAAGAGTCGGTCAGACAGTAGATAATGCAAACCAAAGTTATTTTATTAGTATGCGCTCGAGCAGAGTCCGGTCTGACCAGCCTCCTCAGATTGCTGCAGAGGGACTGACCTTAGACAGCATGGCAAAGCATAAAGTACATTTCCAATACCCCTGAAGACCTGCCCAGACAGGAATTTTCCAGTCTGGGAGCTGGTGAACAAAGGAGGTACAGAAGGATGAGCTACGATCCTGGGACCGGGCACACATTATCTTACATTCAAGGTTACTCTGCCCGTGCCCGTCTCTCTGAGAGTGGGAGCAGGCCTATCTCCTGGGAAAGGTATGCATTGACAGAACAATCTATTCATTAGTGCAGCGAAGCTCAACCTTGGAGAAATAAAGAGAAACAATCGAGGCTGCTTTTCTGCTGAGGCAGACAGTATATGGCAGAAGCTTAGTTTCGATCATGGCACAAAATGGCGGCTGAATACAAAATGGTGCCACAAATGCTAACTTAAACCTCACAATGCTAGAAGGAGTCAACCAGACGCAATTCCAGTCCAACAATGACAACCCTGTCCCATCAGGGATCATGGAAACAGTACAGTACTTTTCGCTCAGTCACTTGTGCTCACTTTGTCTCAGAGAAATACACAGAATAAACGGTGGGCACGATTTTCAATAAGCATTTATTGAACCAGCATCATTCTAGTGTAAAATAGGTGTGCTGAAACAACCATAAAACAGAAACAGATATAAATGATTATAAGTACCAACAGACTAAATGGATGGTAGATTTCTACCATAGTGCTAAAAACAATAAATATATGCAAGCATATAAATACATGACAATAATAATGCGTACTCCTACGATGCAACCCTAACTAGTTGTACCTAAGTGTACCTAGCATGTATGTAGGTGTAGAGCCAAGAATCCCCCTAGGCTGAAGCCAACCCCATTACCTGAAGTGAGAGACTGTGGGACCCCGTCTTGGTCTCGAGATGGACACCCCACGAGGGATGTCAGACCACTGCGAGCTGGAGTGTCTGCGTGCAGGAACCTCAGCGTCTCGCATCAGTATGTCAGCATGGAAGTCTTTTTCTCCTCTCCTTGCCTTGGCAAAGATATGGTGTATATTCCCCATAATGTACCCTCAGTGGATTCTACCTTGCTGTGTCAAGTCGGCCGAGGATGTGAGAAGGGATGACCCCTATACATAGTTGTTATGCAGAAGATGGCAATCCTGCTGTGATTCTGAGAATCCTCAATGCATAATTAATGAGGCTAGTTTTCGGGGAAAATCACACGACATTTTATGTAGTGCTTAACTAGGTTTAAAGGTCAAGACCAAAACCCGTTATGCAGTGTAATTGCACGGTAAATGTAGGTGAAATGTTGGTAGGGGAAACAGCCTTAACCACGAAGGCTGAACAACAATCAGCCTTAACAACGAAGGCTGAACTACGCAAGCCCTACCGCGCATATGTCTTAACCACGCATGTGCGTGGTTAAGGCATATGCGCGGAAGGGCTTGCGGCCGGATGGAAGCAGGAAGAGATCGTTGTGAGGTAAGTGGGGTTGGGGGGTCGGGGTTGATTTTTGGGCTTAGGGTGGGTCGGGGTAGTTTTCTGGGCTGGGGGTGGTCGGGGTTATTTAAAGTTAGGCTGGGACGGGTCGGGGTTGTTTTTTTGGCTGATTGTGGGTTGGGGGTAGTTTTCTGGGTTGGGGGTGGCTCGGGGTGTTTTGAGGGCCGAGGGCGGGTTTGGGTAGTATTCAGGGATTGGGGGGGTTTGGGATAGTATTCAGGGCACGGGGTTGACGTTTTAGGGTTCAGGGCGGGGGGTAGGGATCGTGATAGAACTTAGTACTTAGGGGGCAGGGTCGATTTTAGGGCTTAGGGGTAGTTTAGTTTTCAGGGCATGGGGGCCGTTTTAGGGTTCAGGGCGGGGGGAGGGTCATTTTTAGAGAATAGGGGGTAGTTTTTAGGGATATGGGGAGGGCGGAGGTGAAAAAGTGACTAGGGATGGGGGAGTGGGGTACTTTAGAAACTCAGGCCAGGTGCAGGGGTCAGGGAATAAATTCTTAACCGCAAATATGTATTTACCAAAAATGCATTAACAACACGATTCGTTGTAAAGGCATGCGTGGTAAAGGCATATTCGTGCTTAAGAATTTCGTGGTTTAGACTTCGTGGTTCCGGAATGCGTGATAAACGCATTCGTGGTTCAATCATACAATCGTTGGTAGAATACTCTGGCCTATATTGGGGTACCCTATGAAACATAACAATTGGATGGACAAGTCTGCATAATTGGCAGGAAGTAATCACTGGTAACTTCCAGAATTTATTTTGTTGCAACACGCAGCACAGATTAAAGGATTGAGAAATTGGATTCTGATTTATCAATACTTTATTATTCATATCAAAGCGCAATATTATTCTTCAAGATGCTTTGCTTTTAATTAATATTTATCTCCCATCAATCTGTGAAGCCAAACCATGGTGTTCCTAATTCTTAACTTATATACACATAATCCAAAATGTTATTATCCAAAGCACACACAATCACTTTGCTTTCCATCCATGCCATGAAAGCGCTTCCTCAGGATAGATATGCTTGGTTTCAACATCATAGAGACGCTGTATAATTCATGCCTTAAGATCAGAAAACAACAGTATAACACCCTTTAGTATATCAAACACATTGGTTTGGCAAGCATGCAAGTAAAACATACTTTGATAAGTTGCAGCTATAATTCGATCATCTTACTGATACCCATAATGCCGTCATGTATTAGTGTGCGCAAGAGAACTCTCATGTATAATTCTTCATATCAAGAGCTTCGTTGGATTTGTGTCGCCATCTTAGACACTCGTTTTAACGCCTGTTTCTCATTTTTTTGGGGGGGGGTCTAAGTATTCCATCATGTGGCAATCACTTTTCTTCTTAGGTCACACCTACCAGACAGTTTTAGCAGCCTGCCGACCATACCAAAAACTCACAGTGTGCTAAGAGTCCGCCCATTGCCTTTCTTGTCACTCTTGTGTGCATGAAATAAAGGGTTTTCCTTCCTCTTCTTCTGTTTGTCCATCCTTTTGATTGGCTGATGTGCATCCTTCCACTGCTCCCTTCCAGGAAACGTCTGGTTGTGAAAGACCTTTTGTAGGCATACCATGAATTTACAGTGGGCTTAGAGCCCATATACTGATTCAATTGGTTGTCTCTACTGCCACTCTCATTTGCTAGCACTTTATACAAGGTGCTCTTTCCCCTTCCTTCATCTTCTTGTTTTTTACTACCTTGGAGCACAGCCTCTTTACCATCCTTTTGAATGATTGGCTGACTCGTATCCTTCCACTGCTCACTTGTAAGTGAATACATTTTTCTTTTTCGTTACGCACTCCGTCAGAGTGCATGTGCATTCTAGTTCTCTCTCTCACTCTCTCCCTTCCAAATACCTCCCCTGTGCTCCCTGTTGCTCTCCTCCTCATGTGCTGCTCTCTTTCTCTCGTATGCTTCGCCTCCGTGCTCCACATTGCACTCCCCCTAGAGTAGGGTGACCAGGCGTCCCGGATTTGCCCGGACAGTCCCGAGTTTTCACCAGCTGTCCCGGCAGATTTCGGCAATTTTGGCTCATGTCTCGGTGTTTAGAGGGGGTCGACTGAAACCAGTGTGAAGCACTTATTGGGTGCTCTAAAGCTGTGCTAGTTAGCAGCTGTTAAACGGAAGCAATTTAATCAACAGGTATGATGCTGGTTTTAGAAATTACATTTTATTTATTTTCTTAGTGCTTCTTCTGTGTTTCTATGTTGTCATTCTGCGCAGCACCGTTGATGTAAAATTGTAGCCCTTCTTCTATTTTTGCAAAATGTCCCGGTTTTTGGTTCTCAAGATCTGGTCACCCTACCCTAGAGTGCTGCTTTCCCTTCCTCTTTCCATCCGGCTTTATTGTTATTTTATTTCCTCCACCCCCACTTCCCACTGCTATCCCGACCCGGCATATTTTTTATTTTTTACACTACCCCTGCCATCACTCCCTGTTCCTTCCCATCACTCGCTCCACCATTGCTCCCCCACCACTCACAGCCATTTAAAAAAACTACCAAAACAAAAACATTTTCACCCACTTAGAATTTTTTTTAATTTACCTGTCCAAGTGGCGCCCGCCATCTTAGATCGGTAAATTAAAAAAAAGACAATGGTGCCGCCATCATTCTGTAGGTGCGTGCATGAGTTGTGACACATGCACACCCATGTCATACTACATGCACACCCTGCAGAACGATGCAAATGGCCAACCGTGGTTGTGTTATCTTGCCTTTTTCTTTAGTCCCAATACCGGCAACATCCCCCACCTTCCCATAGGCGAACGTGCATAAATAAACACACAAGCCTCTTTGTTTATGGGAAAAACTTGTCGCAGGTTTATTCCATACAAGAGTATGCAATAAGGTGGGTTATCTTACGGGCGATCCATGGGCAGGCAGACGTCCAACCTATGCTGCCCCTGCCCGCCTGATGAGCCAGCACTGTGGGATGTATGCCCGATCAGCGCTACACCTTTGTTGATCCACCAACTGGATCACGTGGCCCTTGTTACCATCCTACTCACGCCCCTTTCAGGGCGGAGCGTAGCAGGGCAAACCCCCGGTTGGTCAGGCCCCCAACCACCCGAAGGACTAACGGGGCGCCGTCACGGTTCTCCAGGACCCTGCCCTGAGGATCCTAGTCTTTGGCTCTGGCACCCCTATTGTGCCGCGCAGAGGTACCCTTACTGTACCAGTCTGCCGCAGAGGTACCCTTACTGTACCAGACTGCTTCCAGATCGCCCTGTAACTCCGCCTGCAACGCAAAAGAAAACATTAAAACATTCATTACACCTTGCCCACCAGCCCAGCCGCAGGGTAAGAGGAAGGGAGGGAGACGGCGTGGCTGGCGGAAAAGAGGCTGCTGGGAGGGTCAGAGGGGTATACTTACCCTCCCTCCCCCCCGGGCGTACCGGAAGTGACGCCCACACCCCTGAACAGCGGGCTCCAGGCGGAAGCCCTCTGCTGCTAGAGCGAGGGGTAATCTTGTGCCGCAATGGCACTAAAGGGCCGCTCTTTTAGGGGGCCCCCTTTGGGGGCGGCGGGCAGCCACATAGTCCCAATACCGGCAACATCCCCCACCTTCCCATAGGCGAACGTGCATAAATAAACACACAAGACACTTTGTTTATGGGAAAAACTTGTCGCAGGTTTATTCCTTACAAGAGTATGCAATAAGGTGGGTTATCTTACGGGCGATCCATGGGCAGGCAGCCGTCCAACCTATGCTGCCCCTGCCCGCCTGATGAGCCAGCACTGTGGGATGTATGCCCGATCAGTGCTACACCTTTGTTGATCCACCACTGGATCACGTGGCCCTTGTTACCATCCTACTCACAGGGCGGAGCGTAGCATGGCAATCCCCCGGTTGGTCAGGCCCCCAACTGCCCGAAGGACTAACGGGGCGCCGTCACGGTTCTCCAGGACCCTGCCCTGAGGATCCTGGTCTTTGGCTCTTGCACCCCTATTGTGCCGCGCAGAGGTACCCTAACTGTACCAGTCTGCCGCAGAGGTACCCTTACTGTACCAGACTGCTTCCAGATCGCCCTGTAACTCCGCCACAGCCCTGGAGGCGGCCACCGTCGCAGCCAGGGCCCCCCACCACTGCACCTCCTATTACCTGCAACCTGCCCTTTCCAAACATTCCTGTAAATCCAGGAGAAACAAGTCCATCCCCACCGGGGACAAGTGGACCCCGTCCTCCTCAAAGTAACCTTTAACGTTTGCCTGGATGAGCTCGTGTCTGATGAAACCCAGACCCCTCTGGTCTGCGAGCTTACGCCAAGAACAGTTCCCTCTTACAGGGATGTTCAACGGCCTCCCCTGACTTAGCTCCATGCCACCTTAGCGGGGGATCATCTCCGCCCATCAGAGCTTCACATTGACCCATGTAGTTGCTGAACTCACCAAACAGCGCATTTCAACATGCGACCGCTCATTTCCAGGCCTCCTGCAAATCTAAGGGAAGAGATCACTCCCTACTGGTGATAGATGAACCCCATCTCTATCACAATAGCCCGTGACTTTCGCCTGGGTCAGCTAGTGTCTGAATAAACCAAAGACTCTTCTGTCCTGTGAACCTGTGCCAAGAACTATTCACCCTCCTGCGGGAAAGTTCCTCTGCCTCACATGACCTAGCCCCGTGCCAACTCTGGGCGGGACGATTTCCCACACCAAGGCTCACATTGCCCCATCTATTTGCTGATCCCACCTAGCTGCCGTCCTACTAGCACTGTGTGTGCCTGAACCCCTGTGTCCCCCATCTATGGGACAGCAGCCCCCTTGTTAGGTAACCGCTCCCACTCCCGCCTGCCTGCTTTGGCTATTCGGGCGAGGAGGATTATGCTTAACCCTTGCAGTCCCTTTGCTTTCTAAATCATGACGCACAGGAATGTTCATAACTAGAAGCATGTGACAATGAGCAAGGGGGGGGCCCACCTGCCCATGCCATGCATCAATTATTCCTTATGGGAATTCCGCCAGCTCAGCTCCCTCTGTGGTGAAACCCCCTAGGCATACCAGCTAAGAGAATCTGTCTGATTCAATACAGTGCGCACTGCGCGATATGGTGCCTAACATTAAGGATTGTCTAAGTCCTACCTAACCCCCATCCTATAATACTCCCTACCAGGGGGACAGGGGCGTTCCCACTGCCCACCCTTGGGCAACCCCATAGGTGGAAAATGACCTGTTCCGCTAAATTTTAATCATTGTTGATCACTGGACGTGCCAGATGTTCTTTTACATAGTAGCCTTTTGTGCTTGACACCTTGTTTCCCCATTTCTTTGGGCGGCAGCACCCTATGTTGGCTGGCAGCGTCACCACCCAGCGAGGCTACCATATCTAACTGGGCGGGCATCGCTTACTGCAGGAACTTGTCACCTACGCTAGGTTCTGGGAGCACTTACTTCCCCCGTTGACCAGACGGTTGCACAAACCCCTTTGATTGCTAAACCCTGGTGAACACCTAAATGGTATCAAAGCTGGTTTGAAACAATACCTACTGGGACTCAACAGTGCGGTGAAAGCACGAGACATCCTAGCCTGACCTTAGCTCTTCACCAGGCTCCCACACAAGAGCCATCCCCAACCTTGTGGCCTAAAACACTCGCCCTGTGGGGTGGTTGCGAATGGACTGCAAACAACTCCTAGGCATTCTCTACTCATCTTGAACTGGAGTTACTGGTTGGCTGGGGTATGCGCCTAAGCCTGGCCAGACCCACCTCTCTAGTCAGGAGAAGGGGGTGCACACTAGGCTGACTCCTGCCCACCCCCTAGGTGGCTAGGCAGAGACTTTGGCTTATCCCAGAGGCAGTGTAAATGTAATGTGCCAACCGCACTCCCACAGTGGTACACTACAGCAGAGACTCCATACCAGGTTATTTTAATTACCCTTCGTGTCGTCCACCCAAGAGAGACTTAGTACCATCTGCCCCTATTACCCTGTGCTACCAAACCTAATCCTGACATCACAGGGATTACATAACTCACTGGGTCAATCGGGCCACCGTCCTACAGCTCAGTTAGCACAACCCCGTAGTTGCTGGTAGGAACTGTACTTAGCATAACACAGCACAGAGTAAATGTAAAATGTTACTTTCCCACCATTGGGCTGGTAACCGACGGCCAAAAAGACAGAACCTGGTCATGAGATCCCAGTTTCCTAGAGTAAAACAATAAATCTCCTGCACCATTAACAAATGTGCTACATGCACCCATGCCCTAGCCACCTGTTGCTACAGTGGGCAGCCACCCCCCTGGAGGCAGTGGTCTGTCCTGCGCTCCTCCGAATTTCTCAGCTATAGGGGCTCCAGATAATCTCAGGTGTGAGAAAAGTCTTTCTAAGGTGGCCAACCGACGGTTTATACGTGTAAGTGACTGGCCCCCAATATGTATGACCAAACCAAGGTTGAAGCAATAGGAGCATGAGGTCTTAAGCAACGGGTGTCTTTGTGTACTGGAAACATTACTTAGCCACGCAAAGAACCATGGACAATCCCTAAACCGATATACTGTTTTGCCCCACCCAGGGAACCCTATCCGGTTGCCGCCAAGGCAGACACCGCGACGCCAACTGAAGGCAGATCCGATCCGCCATTCATAGCGTTAATCGAATGCGCATTAATAATTACATATTAATTACACAAATGTAACGTGTATGTAAATGCCAAAGTATTGAAACGCTATACATGAGCGCCAGTTACATTACCTCTGCAGCACAACTATCCTAATGTGCCACCTGACCGCTTAAAGGTACTTAGTACCGCCACACAATTGTTCAGGCCCACATCACGGACCAAGGTTCACTCGCTCAGTCCTACTACCCTTATTGCCCTCCTGTAAGGGTTACCAATCTGACTGCACCCGGGAACCCACCCTTGGTGCTGCATAATTATTAGTCAATAATTATTAAAGATGCCATGACAGAGCAGTTTTCCTTGCACGGTGATGTGCACAAGCCCCCCTTGCGTAGATCGAGAAGTCACAGCACCCACACTGGCTCATGGCCTACTAAGGACCCGGCTTCCCTCTGCATCTGGTTGCCGCTACTCAGTTCGTAACCTGAACCACCGGCCGGGAGGTATCCGAAAGTAACAAATAACCGAACGAGGAAAAGAGACAGATCCCGAACCTGTGCTCAACTAGCTCCCACATTTCAGTGACACTAGTAAATCTTCACATGTCTACTTGTTTAACAGTCACTTTTTACGCAAAAGTGCAAAGTGCTATTGGTTGACTCTTCACAGTTCTATCTAGCACATACTCGAGCTGAAGGTATCGGAGCGCCTTACATGAGCACCCCTTACATTGACCCGGGACCTACGCACAGACAGATTTACCGAATTACGAGGGACAGAGTTGCACTTCCAGTGCAAACACTCTTTGCAGATGCGGGCAGCGATCTCCTAATCGACTAGTTACCACCCCATCTGCTGCCCCACACACCAAGGTTGTTCACCACTGGCCCCTGCCAATGACAAATTCATGAGTCGAGTGCCTGCGCTAAACCCGCAAGCGATGTAGCCCACTGCCATGCACTGGTGTGCGCAACACCACTTCTCTCAAAGGTGATCATACCCTGGACCCTCCAGCAGGCCACGTCCTCGCCCGCTCTGAGTCGGTCTCACAGGCACTCCTGTGCGCCACCAACTTCTGCTGTTTTCTCACCTTTGAGGGGTGGCCACCGGGGCCCCATGTCCGCCTCACCTTCACCATACCCGCACCAATGGGTGAATGCCCCTAACTGCAACTGCGGGCGCCAAAGTCCCCATGCAGCGCTGGCAACAGTGTCAAAAGGAACAGCCGTCCTGTACCCAAAGCACTCCGAGGATGCAGTACATGCATACACCAAAGCCGGAGTTCCCAGTGCTAGTACCACTCAGCTAATGCAGGGCGCCCCCTTTCTGGACTTGTAAAAACATGCGTCAATGGCGTAACGCAAACCACAGTGCCCGCACAACTGTCAACCGTGACACTCCTCTAAATGCGACAATTCAGACCGCTCGGGCCCCCACAGCTCTAAGAATAGCTCTGGGGTAGGCACTAGTTATTTCCAATGTACACTGAATTAACAACAACCGTCATGCTACATCTTCAAATCATACCCAAATCGCACAAACAGCGCCCCCATGTGGTGACAATCATAAGCGCTGGTGACCTGCCAGGCGCTAGAAACCCTCGGCTCAAACTTAGGTGCTGTGAAAGTACCGTCGAGGCGTCTGCATCCAAAAGCAGTAGCGCTCGAAAAGTAACCTTACGCTTATCATTCAGCACGCTCAAGATTTCTTAACTTGGAAGGGGTGGTCAATGTTGGTCAATGAACAGAGACCCAAAACCAAAGTACACAACACTCCTCATGCCTTAGTACGACCGGGAGCTGTTCGTACCATCCATTGTTGCATTTACAAGCGGGACTAAAGTTCAGTTTAATAAAGAGGGTCTAGGTCTCAAGGAATCGGACCTCAATCTTTTTTGCTTTATTTGTTGCTGTTTGCTCTTTCTGAGGTTAAGATCCCTTATGCCCACTGCTCACAGGAGCTGTGGGACCGATCACTTACTAAGCCCACCCATATTGGGGGGGGGGGGCTGTAGAAATAGAAGAACTTGTGACCGTCAGTCACATGCTACAAGCTTAGGCCCTGCTACTACTGAGATTCACCCTCACGCCAGTTCTCCAACCGGGGGGGGGGGGGCAAGACGGTGGCATGAAAACCTCCGACTGCTGCATCATGGCCGCTCGCCGATGGGCCCCCCCAACGTGGTTATCTTGGTAACCCCTTCCAAATGCCGACCTGAGCGCCCAAAACCTACCACGCGCGTCCTCCCACAGGGGAGGCCGCGGGAGACTACCACATGACTCCTCCACTCGGGGGTGCTCTGCGGTAAGCCCCCCCCCCACGACAGCGAAACCTAGACGCCGAAAGCGGTGACAACAAGGCTGTCCTCCCCTGCGGAGCGACACTTGCTTCGGGCCCATTACTCCAAATATGCCTGAGCACTACTGCCCGTTCCCCCCTACCGCAACCACATGGCGGCAGGGGATGCGGTGTCTACAAAATTAAGTTCAGCGTAGCACGGCCAATTATTGTAATGTATGTTTGCATGCCGGGATCCGAACCCACGACCTCCTCCTTGGTAGGCGCCTCACTCCCCCACTCCTGCTATCCCAATTTCGACCGAGACCTAACCAACGTACGTAACACACCCGACCTTGCTTGGACAATACGTAAACACCCAGTTCAATCCTGCAGACTACCACTCATGTTGCCTAAATGAGTCAAGCCATTCAGTGTATCGCACCACCTTTCCTGGAACTTATGTTCCGCATTCCACAAGGCTCGAGCCTTGCACTCCCCCACTACAGTGCACGGATCCTTCCATTTATTCGACATCCTTTCGCTACGAACGCACGTCTTGCAGGTCTTATGGGCAGCGAAGCATCCCCTTCGGTTCCGCAACAGTCGATACGTCACCGCCGTGGCAGCAAAACTACCGTGCAACCTTCGCTCGGTCATGGGGGGGGGGGGGAGGGGGGGAGGAGAAAACTCGCAGCCAAACCCCAACAACACCCGGGCCAGGCACCTGCGGTGTTGCAATAAGGCACTCGAATGGCACCAGTTAGAATTTCGGTGTGTTTAGAACGAAAGAGCTAAAGCCACTTTGAAACAGAAACCGCTCTCCGAGTTAGGCCCCACAGGTAGTCAGTCACCCACCCCCGCACAAACGTGATTGGGTAGGAGTAGGAGACAGCCCACGCTTGGCCGCTGGCACAGTGAAGGAGGCATCAGGCGTATCTATATCACCAGCCTCCCTAAAACTATCTCAGAGTGATCAAGCATGATATGAGCAATGTCCTTTTAAAACTTGAAAGCCCATGTCAGTAATCATTCCCAAACTCAAGGCAACAACATTAGCCTGTGCCTCGAGTCTCCCCCGTGCCGCCTCCAAGCTCAATGAACAGCGAGGCTCTCTGCGCCACGCAACTGCCCTTCAGTGCCCCACGGCCGCCCCAACAATGGGAGGACCTCTCGGGCCCCAAACCAAACAAAACATGCCTCCCCGCTCAGATCCAACACGGGGCTGCAGGCACGGGTGCAGCTGCAGTGCGTCCGTCCAGTCAACATACAATGACCCCCCCAGTGATCACACGCCTGTGCATCGGACCAACCGAACAGCATTTCCGCCATGCCTCCCCTATTCAATGTTGGAGCAATGACACCCGATGTGCGCCGTCCGCAACCCCCCACAGACAGTGTGTGTCTGTGTCCGCGCCGACTCGGCCCCACCACGAATGCTGATCGGGGCCCTTTACCCAAAGCATGCCCGGAGGCAAGTCGAGGCAAACGGCGCGACCAGGAGGCAAAGAAAACCGCCCCCCCCAAAGGGGGGGGGGCTCCAGACTCACCGCATGTGCTCACCGACACCCCATGGTAGCACCTGCCTCAGACACCACGTCCGGGATAAAGATTCCTGAGGCACCAAGCTCCACAACATTGGTGGCGACTCACATTGGTGGCGAATCGATCATTCATGACACTTGCGTCGGCCGCGGAGCATCGAGACGCATATAACATCAAGAGAGCAAAATATGCCTTTTAATGGACTGCATCATATACTGTACTGGCGCGACCCCGGGATTATGAACACGATAGTTCTAACGAGCCGCGAAATCAGTGCTGAGGTGCAGTCCTGCGGCTTAACATGCTACCAAGTAGAAAGGCAGTCCAGCAAACACCTACACACAAAGACTGCTGGAGATGCCGGGGATTGAACCCAGCGCCTCGTACATGCAAAGCATACGCTCTAAAACTGAGCTACATCTCCGCTTCTTCAATATAGGACAATTCTTAGAATATTACTGCTCAAGAGCACTCATCTGCCTAGATCACCATCCCAGAAGTACCCTAGTCTCTGCTAGCGCTCCCCCCCCCCTTCCACCAGAATATACGGGAGGGGGGGAGCGGGAAGCGTCGCTCGTCAACCTACGGGCCGTGGCCAAGGTAACTACAGCTAACCTCTTCCGCGAAATGAAGACCCGGCCAGGTATCGAGAAGCAAAACCTCCAGCCCAGCCCAGGGTCAGGCTACCGACGCGAGACAACCAGTCGAGACGGCGTGGCTGGCGGAAAAGAGGCCGCTGGGAGGGTCAGAGGGTTATACATACCCTCCCTCCCCCCCGGGCGTACCGGAAGTGACGCCCACACCCCTGAACAGCGGGCTCCAGGTGGAAGCCCTCTGCTGCTAGAGCGAGGGGTAGGCTTGTGCCGCAATGGCACTAAAGGGCCGCCCTTTTAGGGGGCCCCCTTTGGGGGCGGCGGGCAGCCACATTCTTTTTCTTTGCTAATGCTGGACTTTCTGGTGGGATGCACATTTGATGGGCTCTCCAGCAGGGGACTTCTGCTGACCAAATTGTATTTTTAAGAAATTGATAAGATGATGTTTGGGGGCAAAAAGTTTGCAAAATATATTTGCAGTTGACATGTAAACGGTAATTCGTACGTAGTTTAGGAAAATTACTGCTGATGTTTTCTTGGTACTTGGCGATTTAGCTGTTATTTCGTAAGTGAAGTGGAGGTATTTGGTTGTCTATATTGATAAGGCTTATTAGGGAATTATGACTAATGCTGTCTGAGGCCTAAGCTTGTAAAACTAGTGCAGCTTGTCTGCTGTCTGAACCTGTTAACTCTCAGCAGAAGCATTAATGTATTATGACTGCAAGATCTGTCGTACTCTACTGTGCATGGCCTAAGATTCTGAGATGTGAGTAACTTTTACTTTTGATATTCTACCCCTTCAAGAAGAGTTTTTTTCGTAACTTGATCAAGAATTTACTTGCTGGATCAGTGACACAAAGGAAAAATAAGAAGACGTAGGAAAGGAAAAATAAAAAAAATGTTGTGTCCATTTAAAAAAATGAGTGGACGTGTGAAAAATGCATATACAGTTTTCTAGTGTCTATAATATTGTGCTGAAAAGACACCATTTGTCACAATTTTTTTAAGTTTTCTTGGGAAGAGTGAAACTTAACACCCCTGGGGATGGTCTGGTGGGCCTAGCACACCATGAATGTATTGGGATATATCATGAAACATGGGGCAAGTATTTACTCTGTCATCTCTATCGCTGTGCGTGGCAGGCCTATCAGATGTAATGTTCATTAGCCATCGGTGATCATGCCTCTTGGGGAGCCTTTTTCTGAGTACCTCCATGGTTCTCCCATGTCCTGACCAGTCATCCCTGATGATTTCACTGCGCCACTTCAGTGGCCTCCCTGCGGCAAATCCTTACGCCTGCTTGAAGCAGGCGAAGGGGTGACACAGGCCTTTCCACATGGGGCTTGCCCCTTGTGAAATGACACATTGCCGTAGTTGCGTCTGTTTCCAGACACACTCCAGCAATGTGCCATTTTTGCGCCGTCAGACGTCCAGATTCCTGGTGTATCTGTCAATCCTTGCGACATGGAGCACCATACAGTAAATACGGCACATCCATGGTGTCGCAAGGAGGGGGCACTGAAAAGTGTTGCATTGCTGTTTTTACCGCAGCGATACAACACTTTTTATAAATGAGGCCCTCAGTATTTTGGTAGAACACCCTTTAATCCAGTCCAAAGAGCGACACGTCCTAAGGACTGAAAATGGAACTTGGATGCTGGAGACATAGCGTTATCTTATGGCGCAACACATAATTTGATAACATATAGTTAGATACACTAATTTCGACCTAAAATGGTGGCGTTTGTGTCCGATTGAACTCCTTGGTCTGCGAGACAGCATGAACACGACTGCTTGCAATGGAATTTTTGCACAATATCAAGGGAGCCACTTTATGTCCTACTTATAAGACTGAACTGCGTCTTTTTGCAGAGAGCTAACCTTTCTTCAAATTAATTTACCTTCCTTCCAATTAATTTAGGTCGAAAACATACCCTCCTCAGTGGCCTAATAACAGTCTGCAAGTGTTGAATATTTATAGACCCATATTTTCTGAAGCTCTCTCATTTCCTTCTAGTTAACACTCAGTAATTAACTTCTGTGGAAGTACAATGCCTGTTTTATGGGATCAAATAGACTTTCAAGTGGTTTTTAGATCTTCAAGGTTTTTTAATGTGTCTTTTTTTATAGTTGTAAAACATATGCAAATACATGTTAAACGAGTCAAGTGATTTCTCTATTTAAACAAGTGCTCTGGCAACGTTGCAAGAATGAAAGTGAATGTAATCAAAGCTCTCAGGTGATTCTTCACTTCGTCTTGTGATTGCAGATGAATAATTTTTTATGTTTTGATTTAGTGGCACCTAGCCCGCAAGTGGAAAAGTATTGCAGTGGCATTACAAGAAATGAGCTTTAATCTCCCAGGTGAATACTTTTAATGGGGGTTTGAAAGAAATGGTCTATTACTAGGCACGAGTGAAATTTTTAATGTACAGTCAAAATCCCACAAATTAGGGAATTTCACGCTATGTGACCTGAGAAAAATTTCTTTTGCTATATTGTGGTCCCACAATTTTGCATTATTTTCATGGAAGATGAGTGCTGGTTTGAGCATAATTTTTTTTGCCATTGCTTCTACCTCACATTTTTAACGTATGATCGAGTAAAATTATCATAAGCAATACCAACCACGCACATTGCGCACAATAGGTGTAATTTCATATAATTACATGGAAATATCATGCATATTTCACCCACCCCCTACCTATAAATGGTAGTAAGTAGATATAAGCTTCACATATGGCGATGGATTTTGCGCTGCACAAGTTCAAATCACAATATCCCTCTTTTGCCCAATTAGTGCTTCCATTGATGTGCATGAATGGTGAACTGATGATTCTCTTTGAAGTAATAGGTGCTTCACCATCGCCATCTTGGAACAGGTGCACATGTATATGTGAACAGAAGAGATGAGACGGTTTATCCCATCACAGTCCTTCTTCTCTGTCAAGAATTGGCAAGTATGTGTCCGCAGTGACGCACTAAAAGTATAGCTGATCCACGTTTTATAACTGTAAGTGATGAGCAGTCCTCCATTCTTGTGGACTCATTTTAAACTAATCCATAAGTGTTCTTTATTTGAGCATTTTCACATTGAGAGTGAGATTGGTAGTGAATTTGGGATGTTTGGGTGGGGGGGAACCATAGCCAAATCTAAGGGCTGGCCTCTGAATATGGAGCTGAAGTTTGAGGCTCAGTGTGTTGCCACTCTGGAGTACCAGAGCAGAGTTCTGCAATACACAGAGGCTCTGCTGGAAGTGTCCTTAGCAGCCGTCCCGGAATGGCAGCCACCTGCCATCAGTGCAAATGAGCAACTAACAACTTGAACCCAGAATGACAAAGATTGTAATACAAGACAGAAAATGACTTGATGTTTGTGAACTATCATTATCACTTTAAGTAAAGAACAGTATTAGGAGGGGGTGTCCTGGTGGATGGGAGGTAGCTTACTTCTCCACTTAAATAGCATTTAGGGATTGGAGTAAAGGAGCAGGCATGTGCAGACACTGACGTGGCAGACGCCTACCTATGGAATAATGGCAATCAAGTTGAACATCACAGAGTAACGGCTTCGCAAATGGTGGTGTGAATGGACGGCTCATTGAAAAGCTCTGCTGCAGGGCAGAGGGTGCTCTGAGCTAAAGGAAAGCTCGGAGCCACTGCTAGGCCTATGCTCCTCACCCTACAAAAACAGAATCTCAGTTTGATGGGTGACATGATTGGGGACTCCATTTGCTGTGTGCAATAACTCAACGTGACGTCCCTCAGGAGCAAAAGGAACACCTTGGTGGGTGAGAAAAAGAGAGGATTGGGGTTCGGTCAGGCAATAGAGGACAAAAGAGCGCAAGGGAGCTTATGGAAGAACAGCAAGAAGGGCTAAGGATCTCTGACCAAGGTTTCAGCAGCTAGATATGTGGGTTTGTTACATTTGGTCAATGGACTACATCAGAATGGTACGGCTGGGATACAACAGAAACACTCGTATCCTGCTGCTTTTTGAATCACCGCTAACCTCTACTACAGTTAGTGCCACCTACTGCACAATATATCCATTTTCGACTTATCAAAATTCACTTGATCTCAGTTTCTCCAGCCACCTGTTGAATTACGTTTTCATTACAGAAATAAAAAGAATTCAAAATGCAATGACATTTTTAACAAAAAATATTAATTAAAATCATTTTACAAACCGCATTTCTCTTATTTAGTATGTAAAGCTTAAATCTCACTTTTCACCATTCATTCACTTTATTTCACTCATATGAATGTCTTGCTTAACGACAAAAAACATCTTTTATATTTACACACTACATCCCTGTAACTACATCCCAATCAAAGAGAAATTGATCCATTATGTTCCTCTATGGGAAAGTGACATGGGATTTGCAAAGTTGACCCAGTGTTTCAATGGCCCTCTAAACTTCTGCCACCTTAGTTCTCTTCCTCAGTATGATATATTAATTGCAATGTTCAGCACATCGTCAACGTCTACATTAAACACAGCAAAATAATTTCTATAATGAAAAGCATATAGATAAAACAGACAAAAACATCTATCCCTGTTGGGGGAGTTGAACCACTCTGTTTATCCTGGTCTCAACCCTCCCAATGCACCGTAGACACCTATGAATATATCATGGTGGAGATTGCCACAAAATAACACACGCTGCCAGTGCACATTGAGTAGTGCCCGACTCGTGTGATACACTATTGCATTCTGAGTGTTGTTGTCTTTTTCTTGTTTTGCTTCTACTGTACTAATTGACTTGCACACCCGAAATCAATGATTTGTGAGTTAAAAGTTGAGGACTAGAGACTCAGTAATGACTTGGAGTCAGGTGGTAACATTGTCAATAATTTTCAACCAGAAACTCTAGAGGGAACTATTTTAATTACAACCTTTTTGTACATTTTGTGGCACTTAAAGGAATAAAATGTTATTTTACTGCTTTAGAAGTGCCAATGGACTGGGTCTCAGAAATATTTTAGGCTCCAGCACTTCTTCTTTCACAAACCTTTCTGTCACTTGCCTCCTTTCCTATTGCACTTTGCATGTGTCCCTTGCTCCCTGAATTTATTTTGTCTCCAGTTATACGAGGCATTCTGTTGATGACCCCTTCCTACATCCCTCCAGCCTCATTGCCAATACACCCTGAGCATCCTTTCCAGTGTCCCTACATGTCCTTGCCATACGCCCTCTGCATCTACTTGCCTGTTGCCCCCTGCATATATGGTCACCTCAGCCATCTATGAACTGGCAACACCTGTCACAGCTGAAGCAATTTTCTCATAGCTGTGCTCCAAATGGTGCCAGTTCTATGCATCTGAAGCTTGGAAAAAAAACCTTTAAAATATACAAAGACCAAATCATTGGTGTTGTCAACACGTGCTTTTTAGCTCTTACCTTTTGTTTTCTGACAGTGGGCTCAGAGGTCCCCCATTGCTTACCATTAGTTGGCTTCGTTGTCACTTTCATTTCTTTGCTTCTTAGTGGTCAACTGCTGTAGGCTTCCTTCCTCTTCATCTGTTTGTCCCTCCCCTGGAGCATGGATGCATTCTTTGTGTCCCTCCACTGCTCATTTTTTTAGTTCTAGTTTTTTCTTTGTCTTTTAGCACTCTACGAGAGTGCATCTTTTTGGACTGTCTTTGTCGAGTACTTGTCCCGTCTCTGTGTTTCTCCCAACCTCTGACACTTCACTGTCCGTCTGCACCTCTTTTGTCATCAGCTTGCCCCCAGCCCTGCCCTCCCAGCCTCTGTTGTACATTTCCTTGCTTCCACCCACTTTCTCAAACCCTCTATTGTCCTGTCACCCCCAACTCAGCCTCCATCTCTCTGTATCACCTCCTGTGCCCTTCCTCCCTTTGTGTCACCTCCCGCCACCCCCTCCTTCCGTGTTGCATCTTGCCACCTTCCCACTCTCCTTGTTTTTTCCTGTCTCCTGTGCTGCCTTCCGCCTCCCACCTTGCAATAAACAAAAAAAGCACTATGACGTGGCCGTGTCATAGTGTTTTTTTCCCCACAACTTCCCTTGTTGCTGTTGCCCTCACCCCACACACACTCCCTTCCTCTCACCCTGCTGCCACCCACCTGTCCCACCAACAATAAAAAAAGCGATAGGATGCATCCATTTTTCTTTTTTTCTTTTTTTACTTTCAACCGTGCTGCTGTACAACATGGGTAAAAAACACTGACAAATCAATAATGGTCTCGCAGGTGTGACCTGTTGGTTTTGCTAATGCTTGTTCTTTTTTCCTTCCATTTGCATTAAGGGATTTATAACTTAATGACAAAAGTGGCGTCCCCTGAATGCCTCGTGTGACTAGGAAAGCCAAGAAAGGGTTGCACAAACTTTCTATTAAAAGTTTTGCCTTCTGAGTCACACACAAGCAGCATGGTACCCTGGGCTGAGCTGGCGGAGCGGCTCTACGCGGAGGTCCACGGAGTTGGGGACCAACTCCGTTCCACTCTGCTCCGCCGCCCGCCTCCACCCCCCAAGTAAGAATTAAATGAATATACAATATAAGTAAAATAATAAACACTTACCTTGCCTGCGGCGTCCCCGGGCTGCCGTCCTCCTCTTCCTCTGCGTTTCACTGTGATCTGCGCATGCGCGCGCAGCCGCGCATGCGCATTTCTCACAAGTTTCCAACTTGTTGGGGCGCTCCGGTCCGCTCCTATCCTGAAAGTCTCGGGGTGATACGTCAAGCGGGGGCCGAGAAAAAAGGGGGGTCCCAAAACGCGTTTTCCCCATTCATTTTTCCATAGGAACCTTTAGTCGCAGCTACAGCCCGAACTGCTGAACGGAATTACACCAAATTTGGCAAAGAGGTAGCCCTTGGTTCAGTGTCGTGCCTTTTGCTTAAATGGTGTAAATCCGTTCAGTAGTTCCTGAGAAAATCAAAAGTAAAGTCACATATATATCTGGGCGGAGCCTAACCACACATGTCATCGTGAGATCTGATTGGCTGTCAGCACTTCATCCTGGAATTGCTGGCAGCCATCTTGGGACCAATATAAATGATAGTACCTCATTGAAATGCATTGTAGTGAATAGAAGATTTTGAGGGTCACCAAAAGGAGAACTATAAAGGGTGATAACAGGCTTTAGTTACATTAGAATTTATTTGTTGATGGTACCATACTAATTTTAGGAATTGTGGTGTATTCTAAGGTGATTTTACCATGTGAAAAACCTTCTGCTGGGATATCATGAATCATGTTTGAGAGAGCACTATTTTCTCATGCTTGTCCCATGGAGGTTTGGAAGGTGCTCCAGAAGCTAAAATGAGAGCATATTTTCTGTAAATTCACATTATCTTTCTCACTCATGTGAGAATGAAGTCTGACATTCTCAGTAAAACATGTACATCCAACAAGGGCAGAGACTGTCAGTTGATTCCTTTGTGTTCTACTGCAGCTTCCCAGAGTGTTCTAAAGAACAACTAGAGTGCTAACAGCCTTACTTATGACAAAAGTATGGCACACCTGAAGCCATCTTGATTGGAATAAACTGGTAACACTTAAACAATTTAATTTAAAAAGGAACAAAATGATGGGGTTCATTTTGTCATAGAAATTATGGTTAGTGCTGTAGAAAGAAAAATTAGGACATGTTTCAAGTGTGATCTCAATTATCTTCCTGTTATATTTCAACAGGAGCAGCCTGCCTGTTGATGCCTTTGTGTTCTACTGCAGCTTCCCAGAGTGTTCTAAAGAACAACTAGAGTGCTAACAGCCTTACTTATGACAAAAGTATGGCACACCTGAAGCCATCTTGATTGGAATAAACTGGTAACACTTAAAACATTTAATTTAAAAAGGAACAAAATGATGGGGTTCATTTTGTCATAGAAATTATGGTTAGTGCTGTAGAAAGAAAAATTAGGACATGTTTCAAGTGTGATCTCAAATATCTTCCTGTTATATTTCAACAGGAGCAGCCTGCCAGTTGATGCCTTTGTGTTCTACTGCAGCTTCCCAGAGTGTTCTAAAGAACAACTAGAGTGCTAACAGCCTTACTTATGACAAAAGTATGGCACACCTGAAGCCATCTTGATTGGAATAAACTGGTAACACTTAAACAATTTAATTTAAAAAGGAACAAAATGATGGGGTTCATTTTGTCATAGAAATTATGGTTAGTGCTGTAGAAAGAAAAATTAGGACATGTTTCAAGTGTGATCTCAAATATCTTCCTGTTATATTTCAACAGGAGCAGCCTGCCAGTTGATGCCTTTGTGTTCTACTGCAGCTTCCCAGAGTGTTCTAAAGAACAACTAGAGTGCTAACAGCCTTACTTATGACAAAAGTATGGCACACCTGAAGCCATCTTGATTGGAATAAACTGGTAACACTTAAAACATTTAATTTAAAAAGGAACAAAATGATGGGGTTCATTTTGTCATAGAAATTATGGTTAGTGCTGTAGAAAGAAAAATTAGGACATATTTCAAGTGTGATCTCAATAATCTTCCTGTTATATTTCAAAAGGAGCAGCCTGCCAGTTGATGCCTTTGTGTTCTACTGCAGCTTCCCAGAGTGTTCTAAAGAACAACTAGAGCGCTAACAGCCTTACTTATGACAAAAGTATGGCACACCTGAAGCCATCTTGATTGGAATAAACCGGTAACACTTAATACATTTAATTTAAAAAGGAACAAAATGAGGGGTTCTTTTTGAAATAGAAAGTATAGTTAGTGCTGCAGAAAGAAAAATTAGGGAATGTTTTAAGTGAGATCTCAAATCCTCTTCTATTTCATTAGAAAATTCTGACATGCAGACTGAAACAATCACTTTCAATACCAGCAGCAGACTACCAGTTAACTCCCTGGTGAGCAGTAGCTTTACTCCAGTGATCTAATGAGCAACTAGAGTGCTAACATTCTGAATTTATGGCAGATGTGAGACACATCTGAATGCCTTCTTGATGGAATCAAAGTAAAAACTGAAAGCATTTCCTACTGAGGAGACTGCAGTAAATGAAGAAATTAGGAAACTTCATAACAAAGAAGTCTTCCAAGATGGCCACCAGTGAAAAAAGAGCCCAAATGTAGCACAAATATTACCCAGATGTAGCCCACATATAGCCCAATGACAAAAGTGTGCAAAACACTTTTTATTTTTAGTTTTTTTGCAGTTTTATGTAGTGCAGACTGGTCAGGTATTGGAGCATTGCATCTTAAAACATGACCCCCTACACTACAAAAACACCACTGCACTACCTTAAACCCTAAAACACTACCCCCAGCACGACCCCCTACACTACACAAGCACCACTGCACTATCCTAAACCCTAAAACACTACCCCCAGCACGACCCCCTACACTACCCAAACACCACTGCACTAACCTAAATCCTAAAACACTACCACCAGCACGACCCCCTACACTACCCAAACACCACTGCACTACCCTAAAACATGACCCCCTACACTACACAAACACCACTGCACCGCCCGAAACCCTAAAACACCAGCCCCAGCACAACCCCGTACACTGCCCGCACACCACTGCACTGCCCTAAACCCTGAAAAACCAGCCCCAGCACAACCCCGTACACTGCCCGAAAACCACTGCACTGCCCTAAACCCTGAAACACCAGCCCCAGCACGACCGCCTACTCTGCCCGAAAACTACTGCACTGCCCTAAACCCTGAAACACCACCCCCAGCAAGACTACCTACACTGGCCGAACACCACTGCACTGCCCTAAACCCTGAAACACCACCCCCTGCACGACCCCCTACACTTCCCAAACACTACTGCATTGCCCTAAACCCTGAAACACCATCCCTCAGCACGACACCCTACACTGCCCTGCCCTAAACCCTGAAACACCACCCCAGCACGACCCCCTACACTGCCCGAACACCACTGCACTAAACCCTGAAACACCACCCCCTGCACGACCCCCTACACTGCCGGAACACCACTGCACTGCCCTAAACCCTGAAACACCACCCCCAGCACGACCCCCTACACTGACCTAACATCACTGCACTGCCCTAAACCCTGAAACATCACCCCCAGCACAACCCCCTACACTGCCTGAGCACCATTGCTCTGCCCTAAACCCTGAAACACTAGCCCCAGCACGACCCCCTACACTGCCCGAACACCACTGCACTGCCCTAAACCCTGAAACACCACCCCCAGCACGACCCCCTACACTGCCCGAACACAACTGCACTGCCCTAAACCCTGAAACACCAGCCCCAGCAAGACCCCTACACTGCCCGAACACCACTGCATTGCCCTAGACTCTGAAACACCAGCCCCAGCAAGACCCCCTACACTGCCCGAACACCACTGCACTGCCCTAAACCCTGAAACACCAGCCCCAGCATGACCCCCTACACTGCCCGAACACCACTGCACTGCCCTAAACCCTGAAACACCAGCCCCAGCACGACCCCCTACACTGCCCGAACACCACTGCACTACCCTAAACCCTGAAACACCAGCCCCAGCACGACCCCCTACACTGCCCTAACACCACTGCACTGCCCTAAACCCTGAAACACCAGCCCCAGCACCACCCCCTACAATGCCCGAACACCACTGTACTGCCCTAAACCCTGAAACACCACCCCCTGCACCGCCCCCTACACTGCCCGAACACCACTGCACTGCCCTAAACCCTGAAACACCACCCCCTGCACGACCCCCTACACTGCCCGAACACCACTGCACTGCCCTAAACCCTGAAACACCCCCCTACACTGCCCGAACACCACTGCACTGCCCTAAACCCTGAAACACCACCCCCTGCACCGCCCCCTACACTGCCCGCACACCACTGCACTGCCCTAAACCCTGAAACACCACCCCCAGCATGACCCCCTTTACTGCTCGAACACCACTGCACTGCCCCAAACCCTGAAACACCACCCCCAGCATGACCCCCTACACTGCCCGAACACCACTGCCCTAAACCCTGAAACACCACCCCTGCACGACCCCCTACACTGCCCGAACACCACTGCACTGCCCTAAACCCTGAAACACCACCCCTGCACGACCCCCTACACTGCCCGAACACCACTGCACTGCCCTAAACCCTGAAACACCACCCCCAGCACGACCCCCTACACTGCCCGAACACCACTGCACTGCCCTAAACCCTGAAACACCACCCCCAGCACGACCCCCTACTCTGCCCGAACACCACTGCACTGCCCTAAACCCTAGAACACTACCCCCAGCATGACCCCTACACTACCCGAACACCACTGCACTACGCTAAACCCTAAAATACTCCCCCAGCAAGACCCCTACACTACCCGAACACGACTGCACTGCCCTAAACCCTAAAACACTCCCCAGCACGACCCCCTACACTACCCAAACACCACTGCATTGCCCTAAACCCTAAAACACTCCCCCAGCACGACCCCCTACACTACCTAAACACCACTGCACTGCCCTAAACCCTAAAACACTACCCCCGCATGACCCCCTACACTACCCAAATACCAATGCACTACCCTAATCCCTAAAACACTACCGCCCGCACAACTCCCTACACTACCCAAAGACCACTGCACTACCCTAAACTCTAAAACAATACCCCTCACGACTCCCTACACTACCCAAAGACCACTGCACTACCCTAAACCCTAAAACACGACCTCCTACACTACACAAACACCACTGCACAACCCTAAACCCTAAAAACTACCCCCAGCACGAACCCCTACACTACCCAAACACCACTGCACTACCCTAAACCATAAAACACTACCCCCAGCAGTACCCCTACGCTACCCAAACACCACTGCACTAACCTAAACCCTAAAACACTACCCCCAGCAGTACCCCTACACTACCCAAACACCATTGCACTACCCTAAACCCTAAAACACTACCCCCAGCAGTATCCCCTACACTACCCAAACACCACTGCACTACCCTAAACCCTAAAACCCTAAAACACTAACCCCAGCACGACCCCCTACACTACCCAAACACCACTGTACTACCCTAAACCCTAAAACACTCCCCCAGCACGACTCCCTACACTACCCAAACACCACTGCACTACCCTAAACCCTAAATCTACCCCCAGCATGACCCCCTACACTACACAAACACCACTGCACTACCCTAAACCCTAAAACACTACCCCCAGCACGACCCTCTTCACTACCTAAACACAACTGCACAATTTGTTACAGGCGTTGCAACGCAGACCTGTGGTGCTTACTGGAAGTACCTGGTGGGCTAGTTGGGCCCCAAGGACTCTCAGGATTCAAGGTGACCTAATCCCCCAACTTAAAATGCGCCACGGGCGCGTTTGCACAGTGGTGAAGGGAGGGGGCGGGGCCTCAGGTGACATGTGCGCAAACACGCCCTGTGGTGCGTTTTAAGTTGGGGAGATAATTCCCTTTGAATCCTGGGGCCAACTAGCCCACCAGGTACCTTCAGTAAGCACAACAGAGTTGCGTTGCAGAGAGGTGAAAAAGGTGCGTGGCCTCGGAACGCCTCTCTGCAACTCAGCTCTGTGGTCCTAACTGTAGGTACCTGGGGGCTAGTTGGGCCCCAGGGACCCTCAGGATTCAAGGGGACTTAATCCCGCAACTTAAAACGCGCCATGGGGCACGTTTGCACACATGTCACCTCAGGCCCCTCCCTTCACCACTGTGCAAACGCGCACTGGCTCTGGTTAGTCAGAGTCAGTTACCACCAGTACCCGTCTGAAAAAGTTGTGGGCACAGGATGATTTTGCAACAAGGCCTCTTTCTGCTCCTCTGTTGGTTCTTTCTGCACATCTTTTGCTTCTTTCTGTGCATTTTTTCTTCTTTCTTCACATGTCCTACCTCTGTTGGCATAGTTAGAAACTAGCATTTAAAAACCTTTGAAATTCACTTAAAAAATCATAGGTTTCAGGCACGTTATAGTTAGAAATTAGCATTTAAAAAACCTTTGAAATTCACTGAAAAAACCATAGGTTTCAGGCACCTTATAGTTAGAAATTAGCATTTAAAAAACCTTTGAAATTCACTAAAAAAACCATAGGTTTCAGACACGTTATAGTTAGAAATTAGCATTTAAAAACCTTTGAAATTCACTGAAAAAACCATAGGTTTTAGGGACAGTTATAGTTAGTTGGACATTGCACTCGTACAAAACCCGTGAAATTCCCCTGTTATAGTTAGTTCAGCTAACTATAACTCGCGCCCCCGCAATGCACTGCTGATGACGTCACATATTACATCACTCATGACATGGTCAGTGACATCACTGATGACATCTCAAATGTCATACTTGGGGGGGTTGGAGGCGGGGGCTGGTCAACTCCGCTCAGCCGCGGAGTGTGCAGAGATTTGCCTACTCCGTGTTCTTCGCGGAACGCGAAGTAGGCAAATCTCTGCATACTCCGCGGGCGGAGCGGAGTTCTCTGCCTAATTTCTGCTATTATTTCAGTTTGTTTTGCACGTGTAGCTACAAAAAAAAGATGTCAGACGCAGTGTTCACATTTTAAATATAAGTAGTATTCTTTCAGCTCAGCCATCTTGTTTCCGGTTCTCATAAAAACATATCTAGAAATTATTTGCAAAATACAACTTGCTGCAAGTCAGTGATGAGATTTTAAGGGTGATTTCCATCAAATGTTGCATTTGCTACTGTCACTTGAGAGCACAACCTTCTTTATCCCCATTGATGTTTTACATTTTTGAAGGTGTGGGGGGCGCATGTGGGGAAAATACGTCTTGAAAGTTCCTTATTCGTTAATGGACACTCAAGGGCTTATTTACAAGCCGACCGCGCCGCCGGTGCATCACTTTTAATGACGCACCGGCAGCACAATAGGCTTCTCCATATTTACAAGGCCATGTAAAGTCACCTGAAATACTTTTATTTCTCAACGTTTTTTCCTCTTCTATGCGTGTGGCAACATAGAAAGAGGAAAATGCCTTTAATCATTATTTTTGTGCAGGAAGGTTTCCTTTCCTGCACAAAAACAATCATCCCCTCAGCTCTGGCACCCTTGCAAAATGACGCAAAGGTGTTTGCGCTGGCGCACGGATGCTGTTTGTGTGTCGGCGCAGGGCAGAAGGACAGAAATGCGCCGTATCTTTTATTTTGACGCACGGCAGCACAGCAGGAAGGTGCTGCCGTGTGTCAAAATATTGTAAATGAGGTCCTCAGAGTCTAACTCATAATGGGCCAGAATGAACCGTCTTTGTAATGGTATGTAATGTAAGGTGGATTTGTAGAGCTTTGCTTATCACCCGTGAGGGTATCCATGCACTGGATGTCCCTAAGGTATCTGGTGCCACCAGTATCGGTGACTCGAGGGGTGGAGAAATACAGGCCCTTTTCCTGGTCCACTCGTAATGAAGCCCTTTATGTTTTCCCTGAGTGCTATATCATTATGAGACACTTGCACGCTTCACTAATGTGCTCCCTGCTGCTGACACTCCTCCAGGTCATCCATTTTCTTACAAGATGTCAGCTCACAGATGATCCCTGCCAGATAACTGAATTAATTGAGGTCTTGTGCTGTAATTGAATTAGCAGATATTCTTTTACGCACGATTAACCTCCCTGTTGTTCCTGCTGTTCATGGTCTTCTGCTTTCAGAGATGTTTTATTTGTTTGTGCATCATGCAAAAATAACAGCCATGATGATAAGACCTGTCTTGTGTGATGCATGAGGAGGAGGAAATAATAATTACTTTTTATGTTTGTATATATTGGAAGCTGCTGAAGTTTCGCCAATTCCTAATGCTGCAAATAAGAGGTCACAACTATTGCTGTAATTAATAGCTCTAATTTAATCTTTGTTTCATCCTTCATACTATACAAAATAGTGGGTACAACCTATTGCTCCAGGGTGGAGACAATAGCTTTTACCCTTGCAACCTGAAACCAGCCCATTGCTGGGGGTTCCTCCCTTTGTCACTCCTCAGTGGATTCCTTAAAGAATTTACCCTGCTTCTAGCCAATGTATACTTCAGGGGGTCCCTCTCAGTAATTTGTTCCCAATCAAAAGTAAAACCTTTTCCCCCTCTAGTATGATTGGCAAGACAACATGGACATCGGTCTTTCGCACCAGCCTGTTTGTCCTCAGGCACAAACACAATCAGCATAAGGTATAATGATGGTAAGGTCAGGGGCGTAGCTTCAGGAGCGGTGTTTGGGGTATGACCCCCACGCCTCAAATAAATGCATTCTTGGCTTTAGAGTTGGGCTTGGGGCCTGAGTCGGGTCTCCTATTCCTTTGTTGGTTTTTCTCATCATCCTCATTTGACTAAAAGGTTTTATCTTGTTATTTTTTATCAGGATCTTAGACAGAGGCCCACCTAATGCAAATCAGTTTATCCCAAAACTTATCGCTTCACCCTTCGGCACACTGTTTTTTAGCTGTGAAATTTACAATTCACACCCCTCAAAAATCACTGACTAAGCTACACCCCTGGGTAAGTTAAGTGCAGAAACTAGAGACACATGATCCTATCCCTCTCACACCTCAGCACTTTAAGATGTGCTTATGCACAGCTATAAGTTTGCTGCACCATGTTTGGAGCACACCTCTGATCTTCATGCACAACATCCGAATGATTCCCACAATGACCTTTTCTATAAAACACACAAACTATCAGCCAAGCAAAGCCCCTAAATAGCAACTTAATTATTCCCTCATAAAGGGTTTTGTGGTGTTGTCATGGGCTGGGAAGTGCTATATAAATGCTACAGTAAAATACATTGCATTTGTTGGGACCTGCTTACTTGTACGTGCTTCTTTCATCTCATCGTCCTATAGGGTGTGCTCCCAGGGCGTAGCTTAGTCAATGATATTCAGGAGGCTGAATCTCAAACTCACCAACTAAAAACAGCAGTGCATTGAGGGGTGAAATGACTAAGGTTCGGGGAGGATGAGGAACAGGGTCAGTGCTGATTTACATTAGGTGGGCCTCTGGCTGGAGTGACACAATAGGTGAAAAACAATGGATTGGAATGTTACCCCCATGCGATTGCCACTGGTTAGACTATTTGCAAGCATTCATCCGATCACCTTTTGGGGTTTGATTGCCAGTACTATGCCTGGAAACTTGAGATTGGTGCAGCTTTCCAAGTCTGCTACTGACTATGTTTGTGAATTCCAAAACGTAGTGAATTTGCACCTATTCAAGAAGTACTTCAATTGAAGCATATCTACTACTTTTTTAGTAACCCTGTACCTATATATATTTAAGATCCCAATCCAAAAAATGAACAAGTTAAAGCCTCTTAAGGAAATGAGAATGAGAAAAACTGTCAGCAGACCCAACTGAGGGCCCCCAGACCCAACTACCAAACGAAGTTTGCATTTGAGGGGTGCCACACCCCAAACACCCCCACTGAAGCTACGCCGCAGCATGTACCACCTGGGCCTGGTAGTTTTCCCTGGAAACTCATGACTACGATAAGGTACAACACATAGGTCTGGAATCCTTGCCATTGGATCACTTATTTTAAATGTATTTTCACTGCACACACTCTTCTTCATCCCTGCAACAAGAAGCCTTGAAGGTAGAGTGTCAAATTGGTGCATGTGGGCAGGGCTCCATGCTTCTAGTCCTCACATTTTACAAATCATTTTACCAAGTGACTGATGGCCCCATGCTCTAAGCCTGAGTCACAAATAGTTGAAGGTGCGCAAGTAATTTAATAGTGCGAGCCAAGCCAGAGCTGAGCCATGGTTCTGGCTTGGCTCTAAGAGCCCATGCACGAGTGGAACCATGAAAATGTTTGGCATGTATATCGTGCAACAAACATAATGTGAAAATATGATACAATTTCTTCAAAATTCAAAAAGTGTATTTCTTTAACATGCCAAAGTGTTTCACCATAGTACATCAGGTTATATCACTGCATAGACAAATATTTATTCAAAGTGATAGTTTTTAGAAACATTCATGGCTCGCACTCCAATAACAATGCCATTAGTGACCTAAGAGGCAAGTCAGTGGTCATGGAACCCCTAGAAGTGGCCTTGATTCTTATTATAGCTAGAGCAACATTTCAGTCTATTTAATCAAACATAAGAGGTGCTTAGAATGCACTTGCTGAACTCAAGTATGTCAATTTGTGCTTAAATGTGATAATAAAGAAAATAGAGTCTCTGTGAAAAAATATGTGCCTAGGATCACATCATTTGGACAAGTAGGAAAGAGGGCATTGATTCCAGGTTAGTTGGTTTCACATTTTGAAATTCAGCCACCAGATGCATCTTTCTCTCTCTCTCTCTCTTTTTGGTTATCTGGATATGTTGCACCACACTGGGAGCCATTTATCTGGAGACAAGTCCAACGTTTTATACGGCATGCTCTGTCCAGTTATTTTCATGGCTTCGTTTCTTAAGTTTGCAACTTCTGAGACAGAGTGCTTCTAATTTTTGGTTAATCAAGGTATTAACAGGAATGGGTACGCAGAGGATCCCGCTTCCTATAGTATTAACCATTTGCTTGTCTGCCATTATTGTTGAAGATAGATTTGATAAAGCAGTAAACATAAGGCAACTATGTCTGTAGAATTCATTGAGGTTCTCTTTGTTCAACTTCATCATTATCATTTTTTTGCTTTTTCTTCTGTTTATCTATAGTCACACCAATCACTAATTTCCAATTTCGTGTGTGAACAATCACTAGGATGTTTAGATTTATTTTCTGCTAGCAAGTCCTTCAGAATTCCTAAGGGCGTAATGGTTAGGATTGACTGACTCCTTTTTAGTTTTATTCAAATTATTGTCCAGAGGTCATTTTCATGTCCTACCTTTTGGAATGCCTTTTGGAGAATCAACAAACTTAAATTGGAATTTGAGATCCCTATTAGGATTATTCTGATGACTATCTATGAAATATCTAATTAATCCAGTCGATCATTTTCAGAAATTAAATATTTTATGTTTTATTTCTATGATTTGATGAGATATATAGACAGCATTTCATAGCCTATTGATTTGACTGTGAAATAAATATTTTTGAAAATAGCAAATCATTTTGAGAACGTGAAAAAATAGGTTTATTCCAACAAGCTGTTCGCCTAAATTAGGTGTTAATATATTACCTTACTCTTGGGTTATATATTTGATAATGCATTTTTTTTTTTAATACAGACTTGTGTTAATAGTTGACTGAATCTTTGCATTCCATTGAATTACGAAGATCATGTAGTCCTGAAGAAGATGGTTGATAAACAATTGGGACTTCCACCGAAACATGTGTTAATGGCTTTTATATTGTCTTCTGTTCGGCCTATCTGGAAAGATTACATTCAAAACAGATTTCTTCCTGTTGCTTTTAAATGTTTTGCTCAACGTGGCCTTGTTTTTAGTTCTGAATCAAGTAATGTTATATCTCTAGTGAGAATTATGAGAGTTTAAAATAGTTGTGAATGCATTGTTTCATTAAAATTGTGATTTTTATGCAGTATTGTATTAAGTGTAATGATTTTTTTCTAATAAAATTCAAATACATTATGATGAAGCTTGAGTAAGGTTCATAGTTCCTATGTCTGTTGTAGCCTGGAGAAATGAAATTGTTCAGTCATTAACTCAAACTGACTAGATACAATTAGGGTACAGAGCAGTTTGTATTTTGTGTTAGTCAATATAGTACATTCTACTGAAAAATGTGAAAGGATGATTCTAACCCAAAGCATTTCACACATGTAGGTTGCACATATTTGTTCAGCAGACAGATTAGCTCCCTGAGCTATTGTTGAATCTGAGAGCAGACATGTAGTTCAAACACTGCCACAAAATAGTGAAGTTAGCTAACAGTGCTCCATCAACAGCACAGTCGTAACTTTGTTATTTTGATCCATATTTTTTTAAGAGGTAGATCCCTGTATGCATAGTAAATGTGGCCCGCTCTGCTTTTTACTGCTGTGCAGACTGCAGAGGTAGCTGTAGAACTATCTGGGCCCATAGCAAGGCTCCTGCACCAGGTTACGTGAGAGGCATCCTGTGATTCCAGCACGCCTCATCCGACTCCCAGTCTGGAAACATCAGGGGTCCTACTTGTTTCTAGTGCCCAGTAGGTCTTTACAGTCTGATTTCTACCAGACAGGTTTAACACAGAGTGCAGTCTGGATGAAAGGAGGAAATAGCTCCTATAAAGTATCTTCTCGATCCATACTCCTATCAAAAGGATTCTAGATCAAGTTTGGAGTAAAAGCTCCATTTTGTTTGGGGCGTATGTCAAGTCACTATGGTGCCAATCATAATCTTTCCGTATGCTGGAACAATCTACCTTTGGCCACATTGTGGCATTGCTGGATCCCCCCATCTTCGGTTAGGGATCCCCAGCTCACGCATTCTGTTTCTGGCAGAGAGCAATGGCTGCCTGCATGATCATTCAATGTATGCTGTTCCCCTTTCTGCAAGCTTCAAAGGAAGGGAGTTCTGGAGTCAGAACTGGGAGAGGTTACTGCACACTGTGCTTGGAGCAGCTCTCTTACTGATTCCTTCTCACAACAAACCCCTGCAATTTGAACTCATCAACATTATGGATGTTGCTTCATAGGTTTAGGTGTGATAGAACTACTTAAGCTTTCAGGTAGGTATACTAACATGTTTATGACTCTATTCAGGTTAGTCCGAGCCATAAATTTGTGGATTTTGGGCCTGATGTACGATTTTTCCATTAGCAAAAGGTTGTCACAAATTGGCCACCGACATTTTGCAATTAGAAAGGAATCTTGCGAACAGAAATATGTACTAATAGGTCGGTTCACAAATTATTGTCCAGAGGTCATTTTCATGTCCTACCTTTTGGAATGCCTTTTGGAGAATCAACAAACTTAAATTGGAATTTGAGATCCCTATTAGGATTATTCTGATGACTATCTATGAAATATCTAATTAATCCAGTCGATCATTTTCAGAAATTAAATATTTTATGTTTTATTTCTATGATTTGATGAGATATATAGACAGCATTTCATAGCCTATTGATTTGACTGTGAAATAAATATTTTGAAAATAGCAAATCATTTTGAGAACGTGAAAAAATAGGTTTATTCCAACAAGCTGTTCGCCTAAATTAGGTGTTAATATATTACCTTACTCTTGGGTTATATATTTGATAATGCATTTTTATTTTTTAATACAGACTTGTGTTAATAGTTGACTGAATCTTTGCATTCCATTGAATTACGAAGATCATGTAGTCCTGAAGAAGATGGTTGATAAACAATTGGGACTTCCACCGAAACATGTGTTAATGGCTTTTATATTGTCTTCTGTTCGGCCTATCTGGAAAGATTACATTCAAAACAGATTTCTTCCTGTTGCTTTTAAATGTTTTGCTCAACGTGGCCTTGTTTTTAGTTCTGAATCAAGTAATGTTATATCTCTAGTGAGAATTATGAGAGTTTAAAATAGTTGTGAATGCATTGTTTCATTAAAATTGTGATTTTTATGCAGTATTGTATTAAGTGTAATGATTTTTTTCTAATAAAATTCAAATACATTATGATGAAGCTTGAGTAAGGTTCATAGTTCCTATGTCTGTTGTAGCCTGGAGAAATGAAATTGTTCAGTCATTAACTCAAACTGACTAGATACAATTAGGGTACAGAGCAGTTTGTATTTTGTGTTAGTCAATATAGTACATTCTACTGAAAAATGTGAAAGGATGATTCTAACCCAAAGCATTTCACACATGTAGGTTGCACATATTTGTTCAGCAGACAGATTAGCTCCCTGAGCTATTGTTGAATCTGAGAGCAGACATGTAGTTCAAACACTGCCACAAAATAGTGAAGTTAGCTAACAGTGCTCCATCAACAGCACAGTCGTAACTTTGTTATTTTGATCCATATTTTTTAAGAGGTAGATCCCTGTATGCATAGTAAATGTGGCCCGCTCTGCTTTTTACTGCTGTGCAGACTGCAGAGGTAGCTGTAGAACTATCTGGGCCCATAGCAAGGCTCCTGCACCAGGTTACGTGAGAGGCATCCTGTGATTCCAGCACGCCTCATCCGACTCCCCGTCTGGAAACATCAGGGGTCCTACTTGTTTCTAGTGCCCAGTAGGTCTTTACAGTCTGATTTCTACCAGACAGGTTTAACACAGAGTGCAGTCTGGATGAAAGGAGGAAATAGCTCCTATAAAGTATCTTCTCGATCCATACTCCTATCAAAAGGATTCTAGATCAAGTTTGGAGTAAAAGCTCCATTTTGTTTGGGGCGTATGTCAAGTCACTACGGTGCCAATCATAATCTTTCCGTATGCTGGAACAATCTACCTTTGGCCACATTGTGGCATTGCTGGATCCCCCCATCTTCGGTTAGGGATCCCCAGCTCACGCATTCTGTTTCTGGCAGAGAGCAATGGCTGCCTGCATGATCATTCAATGTATGCTGTTCCCCTTTCTGCAAGCTTCAAAGGAAGGGAGTTCTGGAGTCAGAACTGGGAGAGGTTACTGCACACTGTGCTTGGAGCAGCTTTCTTACTGATTCCTTCTCACAACAAACCCCTGTAATTTGAACTCATCAACATTATGGATGTTGCTTCATAGGTTTAGGTGTGATAGAACTACTTAAGCTTTCAGGTAGGTATACTAACATGTTTATGACTCTATTCAGGTTAGTCCGAGCCATAAATTTGTGGATTTTGGGCCTGATGTACGATTTTTCCATTAGCAAAAGGTTGTCACAAATTGGCCACCGACATTTTGCAATTAGAAAGGAATCTTGCGAACAGAAATATGTACTAATAGGTCGGTTCACAAAATTCCGAATATTGGGTTGCAATTCGATCTATGCATGAGGCAGGTTGCAAATTACAACCCACTTTGACTGCCTAGGTCACAGGCATGGTAGTCTTCTGAAGCACTGCTTAATCCTCCCCAAAAACTTTTGTCAACACTCTCAGAGGGGAAGGAGTACCCAGGGGAGAGAGGGGCACTGGTGACAAAGACTTCATATTTGTGAATGGTTTACCATCAATTTTTAATTGTCTGTAAAATATTAATGTTTTGCAACTTGATTTTGGTAGCAAAACATTATTACATACTTTAAGGAATCTGTATCTGCAAGGTCACTTTTAGCAAGCCCCTTTCAAATAACAATTGATTGATATTTACTTAATCCATTTAGCAATTTGAAAACCTTTTTCAAATCATTAATTACACTACAAAAAGTGTTTTAGCGGTTGTAAACCCTCAGGTTTACCGAATCTGAGGGTTTGCAACTGTTAAAACACTTGCACATTAGGCCCTTAGTTCTCTGAAAGAGTGAATTTAAGGCAATAATATTTAATGTTTCAAAAGTATACTTTAAATTCCAAATCTCAACAAATAAACTTTGGAATGACATGTACCTTTACAATTTGGTAAAGATTGCTACTGTCACTGGGGGGAACTGGGCTAAATTTATACTTGTATTTATTGTATAGAGACTATGGGAGACAATGCCTGTAGGGATCATGGAATTACATATGATGGCAAGACCCCGGATTCAAAGGCAGAGATATCACACCTCTCAATGTCTATATTCAAACTACTTGGTTCTCAAATGAACAACTATGCTATTGAATGTGTGCTTTTCATAAACACGATGGGGAGGACACGCCACATCAAGTTCAAGCGAAACACTGAAAGATATGAATTTGAGAGGAAGTGATGAAATGCTAAAATGTAATCCACAAAAGTGAAGTATATCATAAAAAAGACAGGAACGGTGGGATTTATTACCACTCTGCAGTACGAATTATGGTTGCATCAGGGGTACTTTTCTTCAGGGTGTAATGAACCAGGAGTCAACACAGGCAACTAATACTTAAAAAGAGGATGAAAACATGTTTTCTTCAAAGATATTAACGTAACTTATTGGTTATACATTCAGTTATGTCTGAAGGAGCTGCGATTTGTTTGATTGGCAGTCAGCTCATACTGCCAAGCTCTCCAGATATCACCTGTACGAGACCTTGGGTCAGGTAATCTTCCACCTTGGTTACTTCAAACCACACCTTTCTCCCTCGCTGTTTCCTAACTCAGGTTCATCAACACGACAGCCACCACCGATTGCGTCCATAAGTTCACAAGTCCTTATTATATTTGTCATCTATGGTGTCCATGTATAGATCTGTTTGTTGTCAGTTCATCTATGTCCACCATACATGGATGTATGTATGTATGGATATATGACCAATGGCCCAGAAATTGATCCTCCCGGGTGGAAACAGACCTTCCAGAAGTGCAAGCTCCTTACTACTCAAGCCGTAAAAAGTAAAGAAAAAGAAGACATACAACCGATCCTTTTGCGGAACTGCCCCCAGAATCTGGAACTCTCTCCCTCCTGAGATTAGATGCAACCCATCCACATCCATCTTCAAGAAAGAAGTAAGAATTCTACTATTCAATAATTTTACCACACACTGAGAACTTATCCCCCTCTCCTTTTGATCAGCTCCCCTCCGTCTGCTCCCCAAGTCTTGCATTGTTCTCTTTAATGCGTTGCTTTTTTTACTTACACTATGTTATGCCACTCGTCAGTCTATGCTCAGACCGGGAATTATGTTGAACTATGTCTTATCGCTCTTCCCATCTGGTCATGTAAATACAGTTCTCCATGATCCATACCATGTTATGTATACTATCTTAGTCTTTTCTATATTATTATTAGTCTGTTTTTGCTTGTCCTGTAAAGTGCTCTGTCACCCGAAAGGGTCTTGTTCGCACTATATAAAACTCTAAATAAATAAAAAAATGGGTAGAATCATTCAGATAAGGCACCAGCTATTGTAACATATTTCTACATTTCTTAATTTAGCACATTTAGTTAGTGCAGAGTACACCTGTGTAGTTTCTTGGCATTAAAAGCTAACAGACTAAAAGGTTTATAGGGTGGTTATAAAATTATGGAATTTGTTCTAAGAACTTTCCCCTATATTGGAGGGCACCCTCCCACTAACCGGAGTGCATTTCACCTATTACAGAACAAGAATCGAGAACACTTGGGCCTATGTTTGCAAAGGATAGCATGGACACTCAAGTGGTGCTGCACAATTTTATGCTGCACTTGTGGGCCTTAAATCAGTAGCAAACTAATGCAATGCTTTGTGTTGCTTTGCGCTCAACTGCATCACACCAGCATCCATACAAAACATTAGTCAGAAACCCCCATGGGCTCAATTCTTGGTTTAAGAATAAAAGGATATGGAGCAACCAAAGACCCACCGAGCACCACAGGCGAATGGGAAGATATTTCCTCAGGTTATTATCGAGGATGGGAGGTACACTGTGCATTGCACGATGGACCCTGCACATGATCTTAAATGTGCACCTGGTTTGAATCAGAAGTCAGTGTAGTTGTTCTAAAGGCAGAGCTGCCAATCGCTGTTAATTACTTCAAGTAGCAATGTAGCCAACTCCAAGTCCTCCTTCCTGGTAGGTAGACAATTCTTTTGGTGGCAGTAGTTAATCGTTTCAGGGGTTTAAGACTTGTTGTACTTCTGAGGTGAGGCATATAAGCCAGACCCCTGAATGTCCATTAGTAACCTGTAAAGGTGGCCCTTTCTGCTCAAACTGTGTGTGTGAGAATCCTGTGAATGTAGTTTTCAGCAGTGGTGTGTGTGTGTATGTGTGTGCATGTGCGTTTTGAGTCCTTTGAAAACTGTGATTTTGAACACCGGAACAAATTTGAAGGTTGTGAAATATTGTCCAAATTCCACACATTGGATCCAATTTGCAATTTTTATTTTTAACTTTGAGAGGTAAAATTCACTACTCCCACTCCAGCCTGAGCAGCAGTAGGGAATGTTTTGGTGTTTATAGGGATCATTTTGACTATTCCTACTCCAATGTAAGAAAATTAGGGAAAGTGCAATTGTGAGAAAGATATAGATGATTATTATATGGGGTGGATTATAGTCCAAGTAATAGTAGCGCTTCTTGTAAGGATGAACCCTCAGAGTCACTAAATTAACCTGAGTTTAACCTTATAGTAGCTATGGCACAGAGTAAACAGGCTTAAGTTAAGGCGATGTGTAAAGTATTTATGTAGTACTAAAACAGTAATAAAATCAAAACATCAACCAATAAAAATCACAACACAAATTAGAAAAGTAGAGAAAAATATAAGAAAAGAAATAACACCATAACAAAAAAATCAAATAAGGGGAATCTGTTCTATGCGTTTTTAACGTTCTAGGTGAAAACAGCACCAAAAAGCACAAAGCATCAATTGTAATCAATGGTCACAGTAGACCAGGACAAGCATGATTTGAGGCCGACCTCGATGGAGCACGGGTGGGATACACTAACTGAATTGGTCCGTATGAAAGTCTGGTAGTCAAAAAATGTTAAAAAGTTTCTAAGGCCCACTTCTGAAGGGGACATTGTCACTGTCTTTAAGAAAATAATTGTCACTGTCTTGAAGAAAACATTGAGATTTCTTCTAAGTCCCAAAGCAGAAGGTGATTGTGTCACATTTTCAGAGATGTGGAGGTCTCCTCAGGGGATAAATATGGAATTCAATCTGAGGCTGTGGAACTGCCTGTTGGATGTAGTTTCCAGTAGGTCCCGCTGAAGCTCTGGAGGAAAAGACTTAAAAAGTTCTTAAACCTTCTTCTGCTCCCCAAACAACCACAGGAATACATTTCATAGGTCCTCGGGGGTCTCAGAGGGAGGCACTTAAAAACTCTCAGGGTGTCAGGCAGAGACCATCAACAATGTCCAGTCACCACTGGTCACCTGGACACCTCAAGAAAAAGGCCTCTTACAGCGTATTGTGTTCTGTAACCACAAAGGAGGTGAGCAAGCTGGCTCTGTGCGTACACTTCTTTGTCCTGAGTACAAGAGGGCTCCTCTCATGGCACAAGTCATGTTCTGATCTTCCGCAGGTCCAGAAAGTATTCTAGCAGGGCGACTTGAGGTGCCACATGTATGGTTGGCACTAGCTCGTGGGTGGCCGTGACTCATGGGCACTGCCTAACCAATGGGGTAAAGGTTTTAGGTTATGTCCTGCCTACTTCTTCAGTAGTACCTGTTTGCCTTACTGCAAACCAGCCCAAAATGCAATATGTCAGGGCTATTTCAAGATAGCCAAAGCCTTCAGCCATACTAAACTTGGGCTCTGAGAGATGAGGGTGTACAGGAGAGTGTATGTACTATGGAAATGACTAGTGCCTCCCCACATTTAATACAAAGGGGGCGATTACGATGCCATCGATGCGGGGAGTGGGACCGCCCGCCTGTAAGGCGGCGGTCCTGCACATGGGATTACAATGTGACCGCCACTGTGGCGGTCGCATTGTGCATGTTTAACATTGCAGCGGGTGCTGCTGGCTGCAGCACCCCCAGCAATGTTAAAAAATGCATGTTGTGTGTTTCCCTGCACTACGTGGCAGGCACCACATGGTGCCTGCCACCTGGTGCAGGGAAACCAACCCCCAGTGCACACCCACCTCCCCCAGCACAAGGGGGGCCCGCAACAGGCCCCCAAATTGCATCCCTGCCAGCCTTTCCATGGCAGTTTCACCGTTATGGAAAGGCTGGTGGGGATCCAGCATCGTAATTTGGCAGACGTTGCCTGCTAGGCACCGCCACCATTCTTACAATGGGAGAGGTCCGACCGTAGCAATCGTTACAATTGCTGCAGTTGGACCCATGGCGGACAGACTTTCCGTCCGCCACGCACACCGCCCGCCATCAAAATCTGCCGGGCGGAATTTGCCCGCACGATTGCGGTGAATCCGCCACCAGCAGGCTGCCATGGCAGATTCACCGCAATCGTAATCAGCCCCTAAGATACAGTTTGAAGCAAGCCCTGGTCCCACAACAAAAATCGAAACATACTCCTGGTTAGACAAAGTATGGTCCTTTAGCAATCACAGTGGGGATACACATAAATTCTGATTTGGTCCTCTTTGATGCTGGCAAAGTTAATCCATTATGCTTCTACAAGACAGAATGAGATGAACTCAGCTGTCTAAAAAATATCCAACTTTGTTCAGTTATTGTGAATGAAATAAATACTGCAAGGCATTTCAGTGTATCTGTCGACTTTAAACCCCTTCTTTCACTGATTGCCCAGTTGAGAGAGTACTGTACTAAGATTTGAGTCTTCCACATATGGAAAACCAGTTGAACAATGTATAACATTCCTCAGTTTGAAAAGAAACACTTGGCTGGGGTGCTGTTGATTGTATTCCAATGGCAGTAATTTTCAGCTCAACTATCCAGTTACTTTATTCTTTATTTTTCTGCATCAGCAGGTTTGTGGATGGGTAGTTCCTACCACATATTTGAGCATTGATTGTGTGTTGAAATCTCTTTCGCGCTGGGAGGCACATGAAGTGTCAACAAGTGCAGTTCTGGGGCTCTGCTCAAAGATGATGACTGCATTAGAAAATATAGTGGAAGACTGTTCACAAAAGGAAGAAACTTTAGGAGAGGCAGTAAACATTGCAAACAAGTTGCAAGCACTAGAGTTTGCAATCATATTGACCATGTTGAATGAAATTTTACATCACGTTCACAGCAAAAGCTCTCAGAGAGGAACACGTACAGACCTTTATCAATACTTAGTGGACCTCTTACACATTTTGAGGATCCGCTGCTTAATTTTAGCCGGTGGTTACAGGTGGGGCCCGCAGGCACTCTTTTTTGGGGACCCGCGCTTATTTTTCCCTATCAGACATTTACTCAGACTAAGAGCGAAAAAGGCTGCAAAGGCTGATAGGAGGAAGAGAAAAATGCAAAAATAGTGACAAAGGGAGAAAGCAGTGTGGAAAAAGAACCTGCAAGAGTGAGATAAAGGGGCAAGGAGAGTATTTTCTTGAATGAAAAAGGCATGAGGTGAAATCAAGATAAACCATCTTGATAATCAGCAACCCCACATTCGGGAGCGGTGCTGGCAGCTTTTGAGGAAAATTTGGACCCTGGCACTCTTTCTTTTACAAATGAATCTTTGTTCAGAAATGTTTTCAAAAGATGTGAGCACATTCAAAAATATATGTTGTATTATTCCAAGTAGTAGGAAGTCCGGTCCTGTTTATCAATCATGAGAAAAGAATTAGACAATATTTAATATTAGAGACAGTGCGCCACATGTATCAAAATTAGGAATAGCGATTACCTATTTGCGATTTTCTGCGAACGCAATTGGGTAATCACTATTCCTAATTTATGAGACTCCATTAGTTTAATTTCGCTATTCCTAGGGGGTTGCAAATCGACGTACCTCATGAATTTTATTGAAGTAGGTCACAATTTGCGACGCATTATGAATCGCTAAAAACATGGGGATGGCGGCCTGCTGGGGTCGGCAGACCACCATGTCCATGACTGCTCTGAAATAAAGCAATCTTTTTTTTTTAAATGCAGCCCGTTTTCCTTAAAGGAAAACTGGTTGTGTTTAAAAAGAAAAAATGAAAAGTTTTCTTTCATTTTTAAGAGCAGGCAGTTGTCCGTGGGACCACTGCCTGCTCTTAAAAACACTTTTTACTACCATTCACAAAATGGGAAAGGGTCCCTTGGTGACCCCTTCCCATTTACAGAGGGTTTTGGTGGTAAAATGCGAATGACTTGCAACCGCATTTCGGTCGCAAAACATCCTTACATACAGCTGAGATTCGGTATTAGGAAGGGACGCCCCAAACACGCCCCTTCCTAACACTGAATCGCAAACCCTATTTGCGATTCGGTAATAGGTTACTGAATCACAAATAAGGTATGGTACATAGGAAAAGCCTTTTTTCAGGTCATAAACGTCCCGAATCGGGTCGTTTATGACCTTAAAAAAGGTACATACATGTGGCCCAGTATTTTGGGTGTATTCTTAGTGGGCCGTAATTGATGTACTAGAGGCTAGTAAAACAAGCATTGGCAAAGACAAAAAGTCTCGCCCAAGATATCGATTGGCTTTGTCAATGTTATTTAGCCATATTGCATGTAGCACTGCTGAAAGTAAATTAAAAAAAAGGTGTCATGATGTGATGAGCGCTGGCCATGTCATATCGCTCTTTTTATTGCTAAGGGGGCCAGAGGGAGGATAAGGTAGCAGGAAACACTGAGGGAGTTATGGCGTGTGGGGTAATCAACAGGGCCGTCTGTGAAAACAAACTGCTATAAATGCAGCCAATGATGTCCACGTCGTAGAGCTTTTTTCTGCCTGCGTCATAGACCCTTTTTTTATTGCAGGTGTGAGGCAATGGGGGAACGGGACAGGAAGCAACAGTGGGAGGGGGCCATAGGCAACAGGGAGGGAGAGCTGTAGGGGGCAAGCCACAACATGGACAGCGGGTAGTGGCAAGCAACAACACAGCCAGCAGGTGGGGCCAAGCAACAACATGGACAGCGGGTCGAGGCAACCAATAATACACAGCGGTTGGGGAAAATAACAACACGGGCCTCAGGTGGATGCAAGTAACAACATGGAGAGGAGGAGTGGGAGAAAGAAGCAGGGTCAAACGCAAGAAGATGACATGAAGCCTGCTCACATAAACAAATGACAAGCAAATACATGAGAGTGACATGAAGCCAACCTCTGGTAAGCAATAGGTGGGTTCTAAGTCCACTGTAAGCTGATAAAAGATCTTGCAAGCGAACAGCGCATGCGCTGGCTCAGGCGAGACCTAAAAAGAGAGATAAAGTATTCTATTTATTTGTATTTAAAAAACAACTTTCATGACTAATAACAGATTAAAATTCAGATGATAAAAAATCTCAAAGATAATTCATTATGAAACAAGAAACGTTCCAAATAGCCTCATCAAACGGTAACAAACATTCACTGTGGGGGAATTAAACAGTAGGTAAAGTGCTTCCTCAGGCGTTATTATAAAGTGCTTAGTGATAACTGAATTGGTGAATATTCTCTGGCAATCTAGAAGCCCCAGGCAAAAAAATAAAACAACATGAATCAAATCCTATTTTGCGGCACCACAATATTGACATCTATGGTGACAGGACGATGCCCCCTTTTTAATTCAAACATTTTCACAATATTGGTAATTGAACCTGAATTTCATAAAAAAAATTCTTATCATGGGACTTGAATTGGCCTTTAAATAAAATTGCATCTCTGCACATCTTAAAAACAAACAACTCAAGTGAAGTCTTTTATTTGCGAGCAGTGTTGCAAGTCTTCATAAAAGCAGATTTTCTTAACAACCATTTTGAAACAAGACTTTATAGCACCACTATTCCAACATTATAGCACCTCATAACTATTCAAATTCATCTATTTAAGACTAAGGGTATAAGTATTGCACAATATATAAACCTCTTTATTATACCTCGAAAGTTCCCACCAAATAATTTTTTTCTGCATGTCTTCCACTCTACTAAACAGTTGAAAATAATGGCGAATGACCGGCAAATAAGCTCAATAGATTATTCCTGTCAAACCCAGCTCGAGCTGATTCATTTCAATCGAGCTGGAGAAACTAACATCTAGGTAAAAGTTCCACTGAACAGATTCAATGGAAGTTGCATTTTTATAGTTCAAATCTATTTATTGTAATTTTTGTACACATAGGGGCCGATTCCGATCTCGGCCGGTAGGGCACCGAATCGGATTCGGCTTAACCGGATCCGATTCGGAGCCCCCTTTCCCGACCGATTCGTACGTGCGTCCGGCCGAGCGAGTACGATGCGAGCGCACGCGAAATCGCCGGCCGACTTGTTCGCGGGTCCGAAGCGCTCCGATCGACTCGCACGGACACGACTCGCACCGCGCTATGGAGTCGTTCCCCGGCTGGGCAAGTACGATGCGCGCCGCGAGCAGTCCGACCGACTCGCGCCATCTGGCTCGAAAGAGCAGTCGGAGCCGCACTTTGGGGGTCCGTGTCGGACCCTCCTGTATGCGTAGCCGCGCGAGTCGCACACAGGGGGGACCCATGGGTCCCCCCTACCTGTGCATGTACGCCGCGAGTCGCTTCGAGGCGTACCCGCTGTAGGGGGCACCCTTGTTCGCCTCGCACCCATTGGGTCAATGGGAGCCCGCGTACGCGTTGTACGTCCGGCTCCCATTGACTCAATGGGAGTCCGGCCGACTCGAGTCCGATTGCATGCGGGCGCATCGTACTCGTTCGGTCGGACTGCCAGAGTCCGATTCGGTCGGAAATCTCTCCGGGTCCGGCTCGGTCGGAGAGATTTCCGGCCTGAATCGGAATCGGCCCCATTGTCTCACAACAGAGAACAATGGTACATCTCTAAGTTTAACACTATGAGGAATGGCCTGAACTCTCAAGAGGATTGGATGAAACGTGTTAATTAATTGTGAATTACTGAGGGTGGTACATTTAAGTCTACAATACTGTGGGGCCGATTCCGATCTCGGCCGGTAGGGCACCGAATCGGATTTGGCTTAACCGGATCCGATTCGGAGCCCTCTTTACCGACCGATTCGTACGCGCGTCCGGCCGAGCGAGTACGATGCGAGCGCATGCGAAATCGCCGACCGACTTGTTTGCTGGTCCGAAGCGCTCCGACCGACTCGCACGGACACCACTCGCACCGCGCGATGGAGACGTTCCCCGGCCGGGCAAGTACGATGCGCGCCGCGAGCAGTCCGACCGACTCGCGCCGTCCGGCTCGAAAGAGCAGTCGGAGCAGCACTTTGGGGGTCTGTGTCGGACCCCCCCTGTATGCGTAGCCGCACGAGTCGCACACAGGGGGGACCCATGGGTCCCCCCTACCTGTGCATGTACGCCGCGAGTCGCTTCGAGGCGTACCCGCTGTAGGGGGCACCCTTGTTCGCCTCGCACCCATAGGGTCAATGGGAGCCCGCGTACGCGTTGTACGTCCGGCTCCCATTGACTCAATGGGAGTCCGACCGACTCGAGTCCGATTGCATGCGTGCGCATCGTACTCGTTCGGTCGGACTGCCAGAGTCCGATTCGGTCGGAAATCTCTCCGGGTCCGGCTCGGTCAGAGAGATTTCCGGCCTGAATCGGAATCGGCCCCTAATTGTCTTTATTTTATGTGGTAATTTATATACTCATTTTGTTGTTACATTAGGGATTGTATTCACTGAATCCAGTTAGACAACACAAAGAATGTTGATACAATCTTTGTATTGAATAAATTGTACCATTTAACATTTTTTTTTTTTTTCGTAAGGAACCATAGTTATGGTTGCCCCTCTATTTTTAGTTGAGTTACATGGAGGCAACTCGATTGAGGATCCCCATGGAGAAATCATTTGGTATTTGAAAACTTAGGGGCTCATTATGATGGCGGGCGGGGTCCGCCCGCCACCATAGCGGTGTTTGGGACCGCCAGCCAGACATGCAGCGGTTCCACCACTGCTATTAGGATGCGCCCGCCATACTGGCAGGCGCATCCTGGGCCTTTATCATTGTGGGCGGTGCTGCTGGCTGCAGCACCGTCCACAATGATAAAGGTGCATGCACCGCATTTCCCTGCACCACGTGGCAGGCACCATGCGGTGCCTGCCACTTGGTGCATGGAACTGCAGGGGGGTACCATGGGTACCCCCAGTGCACCCCCCCCACACACACTCAAAGGGGGCCCAAAGCCAGTCTCCGCCTGTCTTTTTGCGGCAGGATATTCACCACAAAAAGACAGGTGGAAAGGGATACCGTAATCCCTACGGCGGTGTCTGCATGGCACCGCCGCAATGTTGCCCTGGTTCCGGGTTCCGCAAGGCGGCCGGAAAAGGACCACCTTGCGGAACCATGGCAGACGGACTTTCCGTCCGCCGCGGAACCATTGTGATTCCCACCGCCATCCTAATATGGTGGTGGGAATTTTCTGTATGATGGCGGAAGGACCGCCGGCCCGGCGGTGGCGGTCCTTCCGCCATCATAATGAGCCCCTTAGACATGGACGGCACCATTAATAGACCAGCCGTTCCCTTTTTGATATTTTTTTAACAATAGGTTTCCTTAAGGTGCATTTTGCCATTTGGTGGTACAATCGTATACATCTCAGTGATACTGGCAACGCATACGCCACACGATATAGGTTGTTTGAAGACACTGACATAGAACGTGGACATTTGTATACATTTTACCGATACTGATAACATATGTGCCATACAGTATAAGTTGTTTTAAAATAATAAAAGGGGAGGTCTGTGACCATAGAGGTCCTTTTGTACCATATGCCTATTTTTAATAGGGCTTTTTAAAGTATATTTTGCCACTTGAAGATGGCGCTGTCCAGGCATTTGAATGTCTTGTTCATATTGGTGACGTATGCACGTAAATCACAGCTTCACTTCACCGGAACCGGCCTCTTCAAATCCCCTACCAGGAGTGAGACGCAAGACTCACTCGATGTCAGACGCTTCACAGTGCGGCACAGCAGTGAAGGATTTGGAGAGCCATTGTATGTCTCTAGGTAAGAGGGCCGCTCTTTGGAGAAACGAAGTGACGGACTGTTTGCAGGCAATATGAGGGTAATAACATGCCCAGTGGGGAGAATTACTTGGTCGTTAAAAACTTATGGCTGTTTCTTTATTGTTAGGTGCCTATATAGCACCTTGGGTCAACAAAGATGAGGTTTTGATTTGGACTTTTGGAATATGTCCTTTGCTCTAGTCTCAGTATTAACAATATACGTTTGAACGGTCACTATACGGAAAGACTAAGGACTCTATTTTTAGAGTGATCAGTGCTGCCCGAGTGAACATAAGAAGAAAGTTTTTTAGCTTCTATATTAATGTATGTCGGTTAAATGAAGCCCCACTCAATCAATATTTGAGGTATGTTGAAGAAAAAGGAGTTCAAGTGATTATTTTACATTGGAAGAGCTATATTTACAAATAATATGGAGGTATTTCTTCTTTCTACGACAGATGTGTAACTACAATATATCAGTCCCCTTAATCCTACTGGGTGACATGACATCTTTTTAGATGCGATTTGGCAGTTTTATTTACTCTAATTAAGGACATTCATCCTAAATGTAAGGTATGTTGTGTGGCCTTTTTTTATAATGATTAACGGTTGAAAATGTTCAGCAGTAGGGGGATTGATTTTTCTGTCCTTTCCTTTGCTCATATGCAGGTGTTTATTAATTTGTCATCTGTAAACATTCTGTATTTGTGGTGGGTACACATTGGCATCATCATACAACTCAGTGCCTTTCACTGGTGAGCTAGCATATTTATCTATGAATGGGTATGGAATGTGGTGGTATATCATGAGGATTTGAGAACTGGATGTATTTGATTTAAGGAACGTGTACTATTGGTGGTACTCCCAGTCCTGAATGGAGTGCGGGGTGTTTGCAGGTTTTTTTTCTTCAAATTTTCTTTATATAAAAATTGCATGGCCAATATTAATCGGGTTTGGAATGTGCTATATAAATGTTTGTTTATGTCTAATGTCTTATGCAGATACATTTATGTGGTGTTGTGTATTTATTTATATTTATGTTTTTTACACAGGAATTTTATATATTGTTCTTAGGAGGGAAAAATCTTTGTTGTCCTGAAAAAGGTATTTCATTTTCACCTAAACACTTCAACGCAATTATTGTACTAAATTTACGGAACTGCATCACATTAGATAAGGAATTGGTTTCCACTATGTGCTGTTTTTATTTATTCCAACAAATTAGTCCTAACCAATGACAAATGTGATTGTCATGTATGTTTTCTCTCTTTCAATTATTGTGTCCATGTTGTTTGTGAGATTGTCTGATTTTTAACTTGTTATGAATTGTTTTATGAGATTATTGTAAACGATTATTCTGATGCATTGATTGAATTTTTATTACACTCTTTTTAAAAAAAATATTAAGATTGAATTTTTCATGCAACCTTTGACTCATTTAAGATTGGGAGTATGAATGCTTTTTGATTGGGTGTCTGGATGTTCAATTAATAATAATATAGTGGTTTCCAAAGGGAATTATTTTTCACTGGTAACACATACTCTCACCTACATCGAAAGGGCATTGAGGTGTAACTACAAGGAAGGAGTAGGCGGGGAAGGGGGTACGGGTTTGGGGAACAGAGTTAGAGTTTAGGAAGGACCTGGAGCCCCAATTCAGGAAGGACCTCAAGACCTGGCTCTTTGCCTGAAACACAGTGCCTTGCGAAAGATCTGCAGCCATCCACCCCCTCCCAGCACCTTGAGATCCTTACAGGTGAGTAGTCATGCTTTACAAGCCTCTTATTGGATTGATTAATAGAGTCTATAACCATCAAGAAAGGAAGGGGTGGGGGATAAGATGCCAGTGTGTTATCTAGTATAGCATGCCTGTAGACACTATAGTTGCTAGGGGGGTGGACCATGCCTGGGGTCAGGAAATTAGTCTGTTGGGTTTGTCTGTTCCTCTATTCTTGTCAATCTTAGTATGCTGAGGTATCTTGGGCATTTGAGTTCTCGGAAGTCCCAGGACAAAAATTGAACAAACAGGCTCCACATTTTGTCGAAGCATGGTAGTGAGTGCTCCGCTGAGGCAGTTAGTTTCTCCATTGCGACAGTGTCCCATAGTTTGAGCAACCAGTCCGAGTGGGAGGGTGTGGTGTCTCTGCCCCATGTGGCTGTAAACACTTGTTTAGACACAAAGACACATGGTCATTGCCTTCCCTCTATCGGAGCGTAGTGGATAGGTCAATGGGTTTGGGAGACCTAGCAGGATATAGCTTGGGAAGCAGTGGACTTCCGTCACAAAGGTACTATAAATGTCTTTTAACACATCGTCGCAATATCTTTGTAACTTGAGGCAGCTCCATTTGTGGTGTGTGAGCGTACCTGTTTGGTCACAGCTTTTCGAGCCAGTGTCTGGGACTCTGGGTTTCCATTTTGCTAATCTGGTTGGAGTGTAGTACCAATAGTGAGTGGTCTTAAGCATAGTTTCTTTTCCTGCAGCATTGAGGGAGGAGGTTTGGGTTCTGTAGGGGATCTCTTACTATTCTTGGGCATGAAGGTGCATTCCAGTTCAGCCTCTCATGGGTTCTTGGTCAGTGATTTACTAGTATCTCTGGGTTTATTTAGGAGTTGTAAATTTCTGAGAGCAAACATTTGTCATCTTTTTATTGAATAAACACTTGTCAAATACTGTAAGTGGTCAGTTCACTGATACCACATCGACTCTGATAACAGCGAACTACAAAATTATCGAGTCAACAATATCGTGAACAAAAATTTCGATACACAATTCACAAAATAGAAATTACACTAACATCGATAAATAAATATCATCGAAAAAAATCTCGATGACAAAAATATCGACGACAAAAATAAAGAACACAAAAATATCGATAAAATTAAAGTAAAATGAAACACAACAGAAATATCGATATAAACAATATCGACAACACAAACATCAATAAAATACATATAAACTATATTGAAAATAACATTTAAACATAAAATAATACTATTTACAATAATATAATAAAATAACATATACCAAATATTCTAAAGAAACAATAAAAATAATTACAATGTAATCACATTAATTAAAACAAATAAATTAAAAATACAAAAACAAATAAATAAACAAACAATATAACATTAAAAATATATCACGAATGACGAAAATAAAAAATAAAAATATATACAATATATAAAAATATATAACACATTTATCTACATATAAAATTAAATAACAACATTAAGCAAAATAAAAACAAATAATAAACGAACATAATAATTATAAAACAAATTAAATTGTAACAGCTAAAGAATTCAAAAAAGCTATCTCGACCAATCAATTTAAAACACACAAATACAAACCAATAGAAAACACTAACTAATTAAACAAACACAATAAAAAACAATCAAATAATTAACATAAAATTTACCGTATAATGGACAACGACGGAGGAAGAGCGAACCTTTGAGAGAGAAAAGAGAGAACGAAAAACAATACACCAAAAACTATTCCAAACATCCCGGAATAAAGGTAAACACAAAACTTTGTAACTAAATAAATGAAATAAGCTTTTAAAAATATTAACATGTTTTCCTTTATATATAACAGATTCAACTTCACTAAAATTGCACCTAGAAAATTCAACACAAAGATTTACGTACATAACAACAACAATAAAATATAACACCAAGTAAGTATATGACTGAAGCAATAAATAACGTAAATTATTTAAAAGTAACAAATTTAATAAAATAACAAAAGATAGCTAACAAATGTTTTTCATTTTAACAGCTTCTACAAAATTCAACAAAACCACAAAATCTACCAAGGACGCTCCATCAACTAAAAAGTAAGTATATTTATTGAATTACAAATAAATAAAAATAAGCACTAAATAATATAAATAATGAAATTAACTAAAATTATAACATATTCTTTTATGTTTCACAGATTATACTTCACAATAACTCCACCCAAAAACACCAAAACTAACATTACATTGGAAACCGAATACAAAATCAACATAAGAGAAATATATAATACAAAGTAAGTATATAAATTAACTAGCAAATAAAACTAACTATGAAAAAACTATACATTTAATAAAAAACGAATTATTACTAACAAATACTTTTCTCTTAACAGCTTCTACAAACTTCAACAAAAACCAACATCAACGATAGAAACTTCACCAACTACATTCAGTAAGTATTTTTTTTTCAATTAAATAAAGAGACTAAAAAGCAAAATAAACAAATATACTAATATTATAACCTTTTATTTGATATTTCACAGATTACACCTCAATAAGACTCCACCTAAAAAAGTCAAAACAAGGATTAACTTCGAAAACAAAGACAAAAGCAACACTACAGAAAAATATAAAAATAAGTAAGCATATAAATTAACCAACAAATACAACAAACTAATTAAAAAACAAAAAATGAAAAAGCAAATATAAATAACAAATATTTTTCTCTTGCCAGCTTCTACAAACTGCAACCTACATCAAAATCATCGAAATAAACATCATCAATGAAAAATAGTAACTATTTTTTTCCTCAACTAAATAAAAATAGAAACTAAATAATTAAAATAACACAATAAAATGTAACACTTAAATAAAAATAACATTTTGCTTTTAAACCAACAGAAAAAACAACCAGTGGATAAACATCAACAATCGAAAATAAATCCATCAAGAAAATCAAATCAAAATACATGTAAGTATATTTTCAAATATATTCTTTATACAAAATATTTACTATTCAAAATCTTATAATTAATAAATATATATATACATATATTCACAGATAGACCATAGGAGCAAAATTCATTACTTCACAAAAGGAAAACTACTTCTGTGCTACATGGTCTACACTTACACACAAGAGAAAATGACTGGAAACAAAACACATTGGAAATGCAGTAAATATTACTCTAACTCTTGCTATGGGAGAGCCACTACAATAGAAACCAATGTAGTAAATACCAAAGAACACAACCATCCCCCCAATGTAACTAAAATTTAGGTTAGAGATGCTCTCGAGACAATCAGAAGTAAGTACCAGCTCCCAACAGACAAGTAACCAAATACTTAAAAACGTGTTAACTAGTGTTGTATTCCGCTTTAGGTGTCCGTATATAGGTTTTCCTGAAACATGTCCTTATATAGGCACAATTCGCATTGCCCTTATATAGGCATAGAATCCCAGTCCTTATTTAGGCATTAGCCATGCACTCCAAATACAGGCATGGTCACCGACATCCGTCCACCCTAACCTCACAACGAGTTCTTAGAAACCAGACCCTTAAGCTCTTGGGAGTTCCCCTAGCACAGGATTATTGATTTCTCCAAGAACTCATCTATTATGCATGAACCGCTATACCTTAAGGGCTCATTCCTGAAGTCTTCCTCTGTCCGACTTCATGTCAATGCTAACATTCCAAGGCACCTACCAGGTATAAATATACCTTCCCTTGCCCAAGCAAGTTAGAGGAGACCTCGACTTCAGAGGAGCCCGTATCTCGGCCTGACGCACTGAGAAGACGCTGTCATCCCTGCTCGCAGAGAATCCAGCTTCCAGTGTTCTGACTCCCTTCGCGGGGTGTTAGAGTTCGAGGATCCAGAAAGAGATTCCCACCTCTCTCATTCTCAAGGTACAGAGCTGACTAGAACTTAGAGGGACTCTTGGCATATCTGACTCTTAGTATATCATACTATAGAATACTTCACCTACTTCTTACCTTGCCCTACACCTAGGTTAGGTTAGGTACCCTGGGGTAGAACTAGCTTAGAAACGCATCGTATGAGTACTCGCATTTTTTAGCTTATGTTATTTATGTATATGAATATATGTGTGATAGCTAAAAGATAATGCTAGCGCAGTATTATTTCTTTCTACTGCTTACGCTGTACATTATATATCTTGCATACTGTCTTGTGATCATAACAGCTCATATCTCTTACACGAGAAACAAGAATGTTCAATAAAACCTTTTTATTGAAACGCCCGTCTATTCTTTCTGTGTAACTCTGAGGAAACTAAGCATGCACGATTAGCTGAGTGAAACTGTTATCTATTGTTTCCACAATTCTGAGAGTGTTCCGCTTCTAAAGGGATACAAAGTTGTCATGTTTATGCGGTTGCCAGAAACTACTCCCTTCTTGTTTACAAGGAGTTTCTAGTGGCCTCTGAGTTAGCTGGCACAAAGTAATTAAGTTTAATATACTCAATAGGGACATACTGACCTCAGTCCTATGTCAAATCTATACGATATATTAATCCAATGCGCAGAGCCTATTAGGGAAATAGGAACTACATTACATGGCGCCCAACGGTTTGGTAAGGCACCAATTTAATGCCAGATACTGAGTAACTTAGTCGTGCTTTTCTCTCAGAGACCCCTACTCACATACTCCATAAGACGTCTGGAGTGGGTAGGGTTAAATATCCGCCAAAGCTAAATAGGACAAAAAACCCTATATATTAGCTATTTCGTTTAATCAACGTTGAAGGATACAGTGTTCCAAAATATTGTGCACATTATCTTTTGTTTCCTTGAAACTTGTACTACATTTTTCAAAAAACAAATGTCCATACACGGGGACAATGGCACCGAGAACGGTGTAGCTGCGGCTGACCCAGTCGTAACAGCTTTTAACTTTACAGGTTTAAATGAAACCGATGAGGGTGTTATAAACATCCATCCAAACTTAAGGAGAGCCATCACTCTAAAACTTATAAAACATGGCCTACCACCAAGAGGTGGTAGAGCAGTTTTTGAGATAGAGGCACACGAATCCTTTCAGACAGAGGTATTCTATTCATGGATAGCATTCCCAGAATCAAATCCAGTAACAAAAGTGTTTGACTTCTTTAAAGAAGACGAACCACCAGAGGAATATATTCCTTTCGAGGATATTGAAATTCCACTCACATACCAGGAGCATGATCTCTGGTTTAAAGGCACCCTAAAACATCACAAAAACATTACCAGGCTCGGTCCACTAGGTAGACCAGGAGCAACATGGCCGATTCTAGCCGGCTACACACCTCATCCTGACATCGAGGTAATGTCAGACGAGGAATTACTTACTCAACTACAAGAGTTAATAAAAATTTACAGACAATTAGTCCAATATGTCATGCGGACTTTCACAGTCCAACCACCAATGACCATTCCAATTCAAACCCCTCATCAGGGGAATACACTAAAAATTACACCACAGACTTTATACGCAGTCATGGGTAAAATGCCCACAAAACGTGAGCAAATTCCATTCTGGATAGCTCAAAAAAATACTCAAATTGAAGCAGTATTTCCAAATACTAGCCCTTATGAGAAACAGAATCCTAACAATATGTTTACCAATGGGGATCACACCACAACTGGAAGATTGCACCACTTGGGGTGCAGTCTTTGCTGCCATCTATACTAAAACACATGGGGGCCGATTCCGATCTCGGCCGGTAGGGCTCCGAATCGGATTCGGCTTTACCGGATCCGATTCGGAGCCCTGTTTCCCGACCGATCCGTACGCGCGTCCGGACGAGCGAGTACGATGCGAAATCGCCGACCGACTCGTCCGGGCATCCCGACCGCTCCGACCGACTCGTTCCCGGCTCGAACCGCACCGACCGACTCGCTCGGACTCCGACTCGCACCGCGCAATGGAGACGTTTCCCGGCCGGGTGAGTACGATGCGCGCCGCGAGCAGTCCGACCGAGCCGCACACTCCGGCTCAGAAGAGCTGTCGGAGCCGTACTTCGGGGGTCCGTGTCGGACCCCCTGAACGCGTAGCCGCGCGAGTCGCACACAGGGGGGACCCATGGGTCCCCCTACCTGTGCGTGTACGGGGCGAACCGCTCGCCGCGTACACGCTGTGGGGGCGCCCTTGTCCGCCTCGCACCCATTGAGTCAATGGGAGCCCGTGTACGCGTCGTACAACAGGCTCCCATTGACTTCAATGGGAGTCCGACCGAATCGAGTCCGATAGCATACGGACGCATCGTACTCGTTCGGTCGGGCTGCACGTGTCCGATTCGGTCGGAAATCTCTCCGGGTCTGGCTCGGTCGGAGTGATTTCCGGCCCGAATCGGAATCGGCCCCATGGTGTTCCGTCAATCGCAGTAATACCAGATGTCCTGAAACAAATTCAAAACGAATACGGGGCAGAGCCTGCTCTGAATTTAGGTATAAAATTACTGAAAAACTTCGACCAGGTCTCAACAATAATATTATCTAATATTAAAGGGGAGGCAGCATCAGTGGCGATCCGCCAACGCTTAAGGGAATTTGATGTTACAGAACATCAACATGAACTACCCAGAATAATAGAACAATCTTATGCAGAATTAGGCAGACATAGTTTGGGTGGAAAACCTTTGAAGCCAAAACTATCTGAAAGTCCTGAGAAGGACTCTATTAAACAAACTCCTACATCTTCTAAAAAGAAGTGGGAAACTAATAAACAGAATTCAAGCGAGAAACGTTCTCAATCCCGAGGTAGGTCTCCTCAAAAGGAGCCCTCTGAAAGGAGGTATAACCTCAGGAATAGGGATAATTTAAGAAAACCTGACAGGTATCAAGTTACTGATACACGTTCCTCTTGTACCTTTCAGATATCGTCACAGACATCGGAAAGAAGAGGACGGTCAGAACATAGAGAAGAACGCGTGAAATCCAAAGACGACAAACACGTTCAGAAAAATAAATCAAAACCTCAATTTACAAAAAAGAAGGTAGCAGGTCTGAAGATCAGACATGCCGAGAATACTGAGAATACAGCTCAAGAACGGAGAATGGGCTCAGACAATGCTGGACAGTGCAGCAGAAGTCACAATAGCTCGCCAGAACCTGAAGGAACTTCTGGAGACAGTGGACTTGAATGAGTACATCACAGTAGAGACTGTAGACACCAGGGTTAGTACTCCACAAAAGTTATATGAAATAACACTACGAATGGAGGGAGACATACCAAGAAAAGTGAAAATACTCTTTGGGAGAAACTTTCAAAGGGTTATGATATACTTCTAGCAGAAAAAGACTGGCCACCACAATTTGTCAGGGAGTGCCCACATGGTGAGGACATCATTATGCCTGCCTTCTACAACCATATTCCAATGAACCTAAAATATAGATATGCCAGGAAATGGGCAGTTGCCCAGGCCCCAGCATTATATAAAAATCATGTTGGATGGGATGAGGACTCACCTCACCACAAAATACAGTTAAAAAATGAACCTACTGCACAAAGGCAGTACCCAATAAAGCAAGAAGCTAAAAAACAGGTCAGGGAGATCTTAGATCAACTTGAATACCAAGGGTTGATTGAAACATGCACCTCCTCAATGAACAATCCTTTGTTTCCTGTATCCAAACCAGACAATACATAGCGTCTAGTTTTGGATTACAGACACTTGAACACTTGTTCAAAAACATTTGCAGTGCAAAATGCACATAGTACAGCATTAATGAATAACATTGTGCGCAAAAAATATAAAACCACATTGGACATTTCAAATGGTTTCTTTTGTCAAAACATAGCACCTGAAAGCAGGTACTTAACAGCTTTCTCAATAATGGGGACCCAGCGTCAATTTTGTAGACTCCCACAAGGGTTCTAAAACAGCCCGGGGTTATTTTCAGCAAGAGTAACAGAGTTACTACAAATTTATGATAATGAGGCATTGTCATATGTCGATGACATCTATCTGACAGACGATGACCTAGATAGGCACTTGAACAGGGTGAGTACCATTATATTGGGCTTCGCCTCTGAGGGCTATAAATTCAACTTTAAAAAATCCAGAATTGCCCATCTCAATGTCCTTTTCCTAGGATATGAGCTTTCAAGTGAAGGCAAGAGCCTGGTAGCTAACTTTTTAGAAAAGTGTGCGCTGCTCCAACCTCCAAAAACGCTGAAAAACTTACAATCCATCTTGGGTTTCCTAAATTTTGGAAGAACTTACATTTTAAATTACGCAGAAAGGGTTAAACCTCTCTACGAATTAATCAAACCTGATTTTTCAATCAAACATTGGACACAGGAACACACAGAAATCTTGCGTTCACTCCAAGCTAACATGTTAGCAACAAATCACTTACAAACACGCGTAAGTCAACGCAATTTAGTGATCCGAATAATTTCGGGTCAATGCGGATTCACCTATTTAACATTTAATGAGGGTGAAAAAGTACCAATAGCATACAAATCACATTTGTATACACAAGCAGAAATGCGCTTCACTTCAACAGAAAAAATACTGACAGCAGTTCAAACCACTGTAGCAAAAGAAAGAGCTCTAGCCCAAGGGAAACGCATTATTGTCGTGACTGCAGTACCAGCCTTAGAGGCGGTCACAAAAGCGAGCATTCCAAATGCAAAAGCTTTACATCCTAGATGGATACAATGGGTTAATTCTCTTGCTGCAACAGATGTTGAATATGTTTTTGATCCTGATTTAAAAACACAAGCGTTCCTGCAATATGAACATGAATGTCCTCTGCCCACTGAAATTCTGCCTCTAGATCAGTACGAATTTATAATTTACACTGACGGATCCGCACAACCCGCTACAGGGAGTAAGCAAGCTTACAGTGCAGCGTGCGCAATCGTTAAAGGTCGCATGCAAGATGGTAACTTCAGACCAATGGTCACTAAAACTCAATCTCTAGGAGATTGTACAGCTCAGCGAGCTGAACTACAAGCTTAAAAACTGGCACTTGAAAGTACAGATCACGAATTCACCACACTAATAGTGTGCGATTCTTTCTACTGTGTTCAGTCGTATAATGAAAATATACAGAATTGGCTTGAAGACGGGTTCAAAGATGCAAAAGGTGGCACAATAAAGCATAAAACGCTTTGGGAACAAGTAGTTCAGTTAAAAAACGAACTACCAAAGGCTCACGTAATACACACGCTGAGTCATCAACGTGATGGCGTTCACGTTGCAGGGAATTCATTGGCTGACGAAGCCGCAAAGGGGGCTGTTCAGACGGCTTCCGTAGCTGCGATCACTCGCTCAAAAACGAGAATAGACAGTGAGATATTGTTGGCTGTCAATGCTTCAAGCAAAGGCAGTGGTGCAGCGTTACCAAAGAAATTTCCACTCAAGTACTCTTATGTAATTGATGCGAACAACGTTCCTTTTGCTTGTATCCCTGGAGTGGGGGATAGGGTAATTCCAAACATGGAATGTAGAACAGCTTTGATTTATGAAGCACATCTGGGGGAGGGTCTGTCACATCAAGGGATCTCTAAAACAATATTAACATTAAAAGAGATGTACTGGTGGCCTGGAATGAATACACAGATTCACATCTTCATCGATGACTGCATAGACTGCAATAAACAGCGTGTTGCAGAACGCCATCAGACAGCAGACTACAAAGTAGCCTGCCCAGTACAGACACCATTGTTAGACAGCATTAGACTATCTACGCGCAGGCGTCCTGTTGGACAAATGCAATCCCACAAATACTAAGTCAAGGTTCCAATGGATATGGCCTCAGCGCTCGGCTGATGCTCGAACTGTTATAAAAGATTTACGAGTCTTTATCGGCACATACGCAATTGGCACACTACATTCTGACTAGGGCCCTGCGTTTAGCTCTCGGGCTTACAAAGAAGCCATGGCCAGTTTGGGCGTAGCATTGCGGTACTCCTCTCCGTTTCATCCTGAGGGAAATTCTGTTGTGGAAAGGAAAAACCGGGACATAAAGCAGTCTATAATAGCTAGAGTATTAGGTTCGGGTGTTGGGTGGGTCAAACATCTTTATGGGGTCCAACGCTCATTAAATAATTTGCCAAGAAGTTCTCTAGGGGGGGTCACTCCATATGAGGTCCTATTTGGGACAAGAATGTGGGTTCCTGATCTCGAATGTAAAGGCACAGTGGTGGAAAATAAACCCTTTGATATCAAAGATCGTTTGGCTGTTTTACAGGATCTAAATGAACTAAGATTGAAACAAAGCAACGTGATCCTGAAGCCAACCACCACTGGGGAAAAACCGGCAGTCCCAGCAAGGCCTGTCTGGATCCCAAAAGTTGGGGATCTAGTCAGAGAGAAGATTGCGGACAAGAAGGAATTTGGACCTTCTTACAGACAACCAGTACCTGTCCTAGCCATCCACGGAACAAGAACACTACTTCTGCCGCCCCTTGCTGGAAAAAAGGAGAAAAGATTTGTGTCAATCGACCTCATCAAACCCCAGTATGTGGCCAATACTAAATAGTAGGCCTCGTGGACTCCGACCTAGTAGCAGACGCACTCCTCTCGCTACTATCCAAGAGGTTCAGACTGAAAGACTCATAACAATCGAGAATTCAGCAGTAACAGATGAAGGACTAAGCAACAATGCTATGGAACTCATCCCTCTTGAAACTCAATTAACAGTTCGTCCAGATACACCTGTCTACACCAACGTAACAAGTGATCAACTGGTTCCAGCGATTTCAACGAATCCTGATGCAATTCCAACAATTGACAGCACTGCTTCTGGCTATTTCATTAACTTTGATACATTTTCTGAGGATCCGAGTGAACCTGAAACGACGCCAGCATCCAAAACTTTCAAACAACAAGTACAGGACCTTTTTCATTTCCTGAAAGAGACTTATCTGGTTTCACCATGGATTGAACTGTGGATTATTTCTGGAATATTTTTCTTTCTGCTTTGGCTAGCTTTGGTTATGACTATCAGCGTGCTTATAAATGGCAGATACATCCGTTTGGACACTGAAAGTAAAAATGTGAACTTACTTTTGAAACCACACAAATCATCCCATCGTGAAGCTAGAGAATTGTCAGCAGTGAACATCACAGCCGTTCCTATACAGGATGGTATAGTGTGGGACAAAACCGATTTTTATATCTTCTGCCCTACGGAACGTTTGCACATTCCACATTTATTTAAAATTTCACTAAGTGATTTTATTACCTCCAGTACCTATTCTGATGATTGGGACTTTGAAACTGTAAATGATATGATGTCTGATCTAGAAAGGTCTGCTGCATTCTCTAACAATGAATACTTAGAGGGTTCATCAGACTATGAACAGCTTTATTGTTACAACCACTATGGTCATCATTTCTTGCATAAATCTGCAACACCTAGAAATGTGTTTATGTTTAACCAATGGGAACATTGTCCTACACCACCAAAGGGTAGCTCAAAAACATTTGCCAAAAAGTTTCCATATTTTTCAGGATACAATACATCTGATCCAGAAACATTTTACTATAAAAATGTAAACAAAACAGGACAGAAAATTATGTTAACAATTACAAAACAGATTTACTCTGCAGCATTTATTACCCAACTGTCTAGACATGGATTTGACTTGTGGAAAGACACAATACACACGAAATCTGTCTGGGGTTCTAAAGATTGGCAAGTGCAGGGGATAGAAGCTTTGTTTAGAGCATGTATCATCCCCCAGCAAATAATGTTTTTGAATGACACTGTGCAACAAACGTCTTGCCTTGGTTTAGCTAAGATCAAAGACATGAAAACACTTCTGTACCAACACCTGCAAGTAATAACACTACACAGGGAGCCGTTACAGTTGACACTATACTACAAACCAACAGAACAGATCCTGATTGGAAAAACTGGTTACTCTGGCCTACAAACACAAACATCTGTCAAGAAAGATTCCTGAATAGAAGACAGGGCTTTACTATACATAGGCCAGACCCACGATACGTTCAAAGACAACATCCGGGGGTAGTAACAACATACAGTGTAGGAAAATTGTGCCTCGACTGGCTACAAAAATCTACACTTGAGGATGTGAAACAACACTTATCTTTACTTAAAGAAGACGCAGACCTTAGGGAATTCTTGCTAGGACCAAGAAAACCGCATCAAAAATGTTTCATATACGCCTGCATTTATGCTGCTTATAATGAAGTATGGAAGGTTTCACAGGCAGAGGCCGCAGAACGAATAAGTGAACTTGATCGTATTAACTTAGAGAAAACTCTCTCTGTGGTCGACAATGGGTTAACAACTTTGTCATCCAGAATGTATTCATTGGACAACATTGTATCCTCTGCTATTGACATACTGGAACAAGATTTAGCCATGTTACAACAAGGCCAATCTCAGTTACGTTCTATTATGTTATTAAACTGGACGCTGCAATCTTTGCGTGCGGGCTATGTGCCTTGGCGTTTTATCAACACGTCGGCTCTGTTTGCAGAATACAATCTAACTGATAAACAGATCGAACTGGCACAAAGGGGAGCAAAGTATACAGTGCTGAGCATTGAAAAACTGGAAAAATTACCATTTACGGTAGCGGAAAAAACAGCTACAGAATGGCTTATCCATGGCAAAATCACTCTGCCTGTCACTACTTTTCGGTTTCAGTATTGCCTCAAACAAATGCAAGCAGGCAAATATGAAAGGTTGGGTAAAGAATACATTAAGACATCCTGTGATTTACCTTACAAATACAGATGTTGGAGTGGGGATCGTGAAGTGTTTCTAAGCGGTACAAACTGTGAAAAGGCATTAAGCGGTTCACTCATATGTCAGGACATTTCTTTACACGGGGCTTGTAATGGTTCTGTGGCAAATTTGTCCTGCCACCAGCAGGGTACACCGGCTACTGTGATTAATCCAACGTTTGGCCAACTTTCTAACGGGAGTTACCTCATGTTGAATGATCAGAGTTGCTGTGGCCTGTTGCCAGGCATCCCATATCTGGTAACGGTCAACTCCAGGATTACTTGCTGTATGCAAGTATTGTTCCCCCCAATAGACACAGTCAGGCAGTCGCCTCTATGGCCTTCATTGAATGTTTCTTTTATACGTTTTGATACTTTAAGCAGAATGAAAGCCATGCTTTTGCAACAGATCGTGCCTCTGACCTCGGCCAAAGAAATCTATGATTTACAAATTGCAAGGACTTCGGCTGAGATACAGGCTTTAATTTGTACAAACTGCCCTATACATTTCGCAGAAATGATGGGACGTATCTTTAACATGTCTGCTACGAGCGGTATTGTACATGTATTTAAGACCATCTGTTCAGGACTGTTAGCACCCTTCCAGGCAGTCCTCGGAAGCATCCCAAACTTCGCACATTCGGTGTTTGGTGGTGTGCCATTAATTCTAGCACTTGTTGCAGGAATTCTATTTCTATTCCTACTATGGCAAGCCTATCCACCAACACCACTCCGAGCGATGTGGAGAAAGCACTCCTAGAACGGAAGTGCCGTGAGCGCATAGTGCAGCTTTTGGGCATGCCTCGTCTACGGGAACTTAATACAACATGGTTCCTGTCATTCAGACCAATCTGGCAAGATTGCATCTTACCTGTTCTACGCTGCCTGCTTTGCGGTGAAGAATGTGTGCTAGACACCTGTCTAACACTCCCATCAGTCATGCCAACGGATATCGATACTCTGCTGGACCCCGTAATGGTCCATGCTCTGTGTTGTCCCCAGAGGCTACCAATCCTGATGACGGCATTCATTGAGATCTCACATACGCTTCCTGCTGCTGCTGAGGTACGAGATGGATCAACAGGCACACAGGTAACAATGGACGCGAACATTGCTGCGGCATCTTCTGCTGAAGGCGATGTTTCTCATCTCTGTGCAATTAACCTTCTGAACGAGGTGTTCCAAATGTCACCAACATCGGTAGGCGATATTTTGTCTACAGAAATAGATGATTTCATGTTTACACCAGACCCATACACTGACTTTGATTCGGCTCACAGTGTACCAGGGAAGCAATGAATTTGGCCTTCATATTTTCAAAACTTGGAACTCTTCCTAAAATTGAACTTTTTCTTTTTTTTCTTTTTTGAAAATACATGGCAAAACAATCTGCTTACAGTGGAACTATTCTTATAAAACGGACTTCTTTGAATACTTCCAGGGACACATTGTCACCTTATTTGTCTAAAATTTCATTTAATACCATGATATGCAATGGCTTTGATTTTTGAAAACTTGTTAACCATTTTATCATATGTATATGTTTCTGTTTATTCATTCATGTTGCATTTATTTCCAATATATGCTTAGAATGAAAAAATGCTTTAAAATGTACAGTACCTATTGCATTACATGTTTTAGCAACAGTTCTTTTAAAAACTTCTTTTACTATGCTTTTAGAAATGTTTTTAGCAATATGTGGTACTCAAGTTTAATGTTTAGCATTTATTATTATCGTTCATTCGAAAGTGGAGTGGGTGTTGTATTCCGCTTTAGGTGTCCGTATATAGGTTTTCCTGAAACATGTCCTTATATAGGCACAATTCGCATTGCCCTTATATAGGCATAGAATCCCAGTCCTTATTTAGGCATTAGCCATGCACTCCAAATACAGGCATGGTCACCGACAACCGTCCACCCTAACGTCACAACGAGTTCTTAGAAACCAGACCCTTAAGCTCTTGGGAGTTCCCCTAGCACAGGATTATTGATTTCTCCAAGAACTCATCTATTATGCATGAACCGCTATACCTTAAGGGTTCATTCCTGACGTCTTCCTCTGTCCGACTTCACGTCAATGCTAACATTCCAAGCCACCTACCAGGTATAAATATACCTTCCCTTGCCCAAGCAAGTTAGAGGAGACCTCGACTTCAGAGGAGCCCGTATCCCGGCCTGACGCACTGAGAAGACGCTGTCATCCCTGCTCGCAGAGAATCCAGCTTCCAGTGTTCTGACTCCCTTCGCGGGGTGTTAGAGTTCGAGGATCTGGAAAGAGATTCCCACCTCTCTCATTCTCAAGGTATGGAGCTGACTAGAACCTAGAGGGACTCTTGGCATATCAGACTCTTAGTATATCATACTATAGAATACTTCACCTACTTCTTACCTTGTCCTACACCTAGGTTAGGTTAGGTACACTGGGGTAGAACTAGCTTAGAAATGCATCGTATGAGTACTCGCATTTTTTAGCTTATGTTATTTATGTATATGAATATATGTGTGATAGCTAAAAGATAATGCTAGCGCATTATTATTTCTTTCTACTGCTTACGCTGTACATTATATATCTTGCATACTGTCTTGTGATCATAACAGCTCATATCTCTTACACGAGAAACAAGACTGTTCAATAAAACCTTTTATTGAAACGCCCGTCTATTCTTTCTGTGTAACTCTGAGGAAACTAAGCATGCACGATTAGCTGAGTGAAACTGTTATCTATTGTTTCCACGATTCTGAGAGTGTTCCGATTCTAAAGGGAAACAAAGTTGTCATGTTTATGCGGTTGCCAGAAACTACTCCTTCTTGTTTACAAGGAGTTTCTAGTGGCGTCTGAGTTAGCTGGCACAAAGTAATTAAGTTTAATATACTCGATAGGGACATACTGACCTCAGTCCTATGTCAAATCTATAGGATATATTATTCCAATGCGCAGAGCCTATTAGGGAAATAGGAGCTACACTACACTAGGGTACCTGAACATGTCACAGGACAACTACCATCTATCCCCACTTTAAAGAGGTTAATTCCCCAAACTAAAAGAGCTGCAGCTCAAACACCACCCACCCCCAAACTTTTGCAGAAATACAAATACTACCAGAATACACCATCACCCACAAAGATGAAAAAATCCTTCTACATGACAACAACAGTCATGAAAAACTAATTATCATCTTTGCAATACAAACAAGAACTTACAAAAGCTTAAAAACTGCTAAACGTGGATGATGGATGGCACATTCAAAGTTTGCCCCAAGCCTTTTTATCAACTATATACTATCCACGGCGAATATGAAGATACTAACATCCCCTTCATATACGCACTACTCCCTAATAAACAAAACACCACATACATAGAGCTCCTAACAATATTAAAACAATACACCGACAACTACTTTCCGCAAAAAATCATAATTGATTTTGAACAAGCAATTATTCAATCAATTTTAAAAATATACCCACACACTGCAATACAAGGTTGCTATTACCACTTTAACTAAAGTATATGGAGAGACCTACAAAAATCTACTTTAAGTATAGATTACGCCACAAATAGCAACTTTGCCTACCAAATAAAATAATTAATAGCCCTGGCCTATGTACCAACAACTGAAGTAGAAAACCATTATAACCTACTTCTTGAAAGCCCCTTCTATCAAGCAAATGAAACTAAACTAACTTCCTTCCTAGACTACTTTGAAGACACTTTAGTGGGAAGGCTACATAGATCAGGGTTCCAAATACCCTGGTGGAACGTCTACCACAGTACTCTAGCTCAAAAAGCTAAAACCAACATCGCAGTGGAAGGATGGCACAATGCCTTCCAAGCCACAATAGGAAGAGGACAACCAACCCTACATAAACTTATAGAAGCTATCAAAAAAGAACAAAGCTATCAAGAGCTAAGGCTAGAACAATCCCTAACTAAAATCGGCCCTAAACTATGTATACAAACTAAAACGATGTATGAATACCTACAACACTAAACTACACTATTTGGAAACACCAAAAGTCTTGAATACCTAAACTTGATAGCTAAATCTATACTGTAAAGAAAAAACAATGCTAAACACCATAAGCATTTTAAAATTTCCAAACATTTAAACAACATAATTCTACTATTTTTTAAATTAATAATTATAAGTATGTCATGTAAAATTTAAAACATAACACAAATATATATGCCATAATATAATTATTAAAATAAAAAATAAACAAACAAATCAATGCAACTAAAAACATTTCCCACCCATAATAATAAAAAATAACTTAGGGGTCGATTACGATGTCGGGCGGATCGCCACCGCCCGCATGGCGGTGGCGATCCGCCCGCCATAATCGCCCGTCCGCCAACAAATCCCCCCGCCATATTACCATGGCGGAGGGGAGCCCGGCAGACGGTAAGACCGTCTCGCATGCTTCCGCCCGGCCGAACAGTCGACCGGGCGGAAAGGGTTTAATATGGTGGCGGTGTCTGCAAGACACCGCCATCCATATTATGATGCCGGCGGAGATGAGCCTTTCCATGGTGGCGTCGCCGCCATGGAAAGGCTCGCGGTCTTTGCTGTTGGGGGCCCGCTGCGGGCCCCCAGGGTGTTGGGGGTGGGGGCTGCACATGGGGGTACCTATTGTACTCCCCCTGCATCTGCATGCACAAGGTGGCAGGCACCGCGCGGTGCCTGTCACGTTGTGCATGCAGATGCACAACATGCATTTCCAGCACTGTGGCGGGCGGTGTTGTGAGCACCGCCTGCCACAATGCTGAAAATGGGGGATGCCACCGCCACCGTGGCGGTGGCATCCTAATCACATGTGCGGAACCGCCGCACACATAGCGGGCGGTCCCATTTACCGGGGCGATGGCGGGCGGACAAAGTCCGCCCGCCATCATAATCGGCCCCTTAGAGTTATGTGGCAGTAGACAATCCTGAAAATCCAATAAATCCATAGAAGATAAATCGAAACACAAATCCATTCGGGAAAGAGAACCCCCCAAAAAAGGCAAAAATACAACTGTAGAAAAAAGGCTCCAACGACGCAATCCTCTCAATAACGAAACCCTCAAAAACAAGAAAAATGCCTTTAACCCCTTTACCGCGGCCGAAATTTTGCCGCGGTGCGGCGGCTTTGAAGAGTGGGCGGGGCCGCGTCGGCCAACGGACGTGCGCAGCACTACGGAGGTAGTGCTCGCGACGGCCGTTGGCCGACAGAAGCAGCGAAAGGGTTAAAAATAAACGCTCAAACAAACCCGAAAAATAAAAGGAAATGTAAAACAAATTGTTTTAAATAAGCAAGATACATTTTCCTTTTTTATAAAAAAAACTGCGTCAGCACCACCATCCGTTCACGTTCCGGAAAACCTTCAAAGAAAATAAAAGAACACCCACCCACAAAAACACGAACAAACCCACAAACATTGACACAACATAACAGAATTAAACAACACATAACTAACACTACATAACACTCTACTCCTATCCAACTCTACGTCAAACAGATAAAACACTAAGGGGCCCATTACGATACCCGGCGTGAAAGAATCCGCCAGGCATGGAAGCGGCAAAAATCCGCCCGCACACACCGTCTGAACACCGACCACGCCATTACGATTACACAAACCGAAAACCGCCATCGGCGGAAAAATCACACAAAATACCGCCCGCCATCGTCCGAGTCGGAGTCAAACCGCCCGCCACGGACGGAAACACGCACGACAACACAAAACCGCCCGCCCTCACGGCCGACACACCGCACGTGAGATTACGATCGCACCGCCATGAGCGCGGGAAAACTACAAATATACCGCCCACCTGCGCAAACAACGCCGATGAGAATCGACACGGCAGAAGCCATGGCGCCCACGTCCCTGCACAGAAACCATCCGCTGACAAAAACAATCGCACACAACATGGCCAACAAGTCCACACAGCAAGGCACGCACAAATACACAAGCACAGTACACATCCCGAAAACACCCCCTGGACAAACAAAAACTACAAAGGCCAGAACCCCAGACACAACACACCTGAAAACAACAGACCATGAGGACACACCCACATAGGTAAGTACAAAAGCAGCACTCCCACAGACCACAACCCCTTGCAACATTGCAAACTAGAGAGGAGAGGAGAGGACACAGTGACACAGCAAGGACAGCAGCACACCACAGAAACGCACACATCACAACTACCACCACCACCACCAAACACCGGCACCACAAACCCCCTGCACATTACACAACACACACCGCACCAGCACCACAAACACCATGGCACCACAAAGAATGCCCAAGTTCACGTCCATTGAGCTGACGGTCATGGTCAACGAGATCATCAAGGTGCACCCACAAATCTATGGGAACCTGGTCCAGCACACACCACTAGCCACCAGAAACAGAATGTGGAACCGGATCGTAGACCAGGTCAATGCAGTCGGGACCCTGCCCAGGAACAGAGTCGAAATAAACAAACGGTGGAATGACGTCAAGAGCCTGGTCAAGAAGAAGGAGACCAAGAACAGAGAGCTGGCAGCCGTCACTGGCGGAGGGAATCCCGCGCTCTTCAAGACCTTCAAAGCGTGGGAGGAGAAGGTGCGAGTCATCATACATCCCGAGATCCTCGCCGGATTAGCAGGGGGAGTGGAGGCTGGTAAGTACAAACTGATGTATACCAGCACACCGCTATGTACTCACATGCACTACCACCATGCCACAGCTCCCAGGGACAAACACCCCCATATCCAGCACACAATACACAACACATCACACACACATGCAACAGACACCACCACACACAGCCCAAACAGAACAACTGTAAGATGCGTGGGGACATGTGTACACTCAGCCAGCCACGTAACCACCAACAGGTCCCCAAATATGCCAGAAGCGCCACAACGAGCACCCACCACACCCATGTGTCCGCCACAGCTGCACTAACCGACAAGTAACAGGTAAGTGGCAGGAACACAAAGTGCAGTGGGTGGGAGGGTGGACAGCCCAAGTACAACACACACCAGGCCCCTAGTCCCACAGCACAGCAAGGAGGAGCATCCCCCACACCCCACAGCCACGTGTCAGCCACCGCAGTGCACAACGACAGCCGAAAGGTAGACATCACGGTCCACAGCAATCGGTGTCAGTGGGTGTCCAGCCACCACCACGACCCACAACACCCCCCACCCCCACAGACCTGCAACATGGAGCACCCCCGCTTAGAACCATGTGGCATCCAGTACAGTGCACGCCCGAACAACCTGCAGGTGGGAAACTGGACAGGGCTGGATTACTGGAGGCATGAGGACCGTAACACGACCAACACATGGGACATGTCACGTAGCAGACGAACACGCAGCACCGCCCACCGTCACGAACAAGTGAACAATGTGCACACGGACATGAACCACAGACTCACACCTCACATGACCCATCACAGACACAGCAACACCCAAGGAGCCACGTCTGCATGCACAAGCCACACTGAATATAGAACCACACGGCAGCCACTGTGCAACTCATCACACACAACCGAAACACCATTGAAGTCCTGTCCATGTAGCCCCTACTGCCTGTCAACCACACACCCCACAACTACGCCTATGTAAGACAAACAACACTAGACGCAACAGAGCGGAACAACATAAATGCACACGAACACCACTGAACCCATCAAACACACAGACACACCATGCACATACAACATAACATCCATCCCATCCGTCAGCCCCAGTCTCATGAAAGGCATGTCATCCGCACAGCTGCCACACATACAGCAGTCACGCTAAGATACATGCCCATGACCAACCATGTGCCAGAAGTCAATGAAGCGCACGACACACTGTGAGCAACAACACACAACATGGGCCACACCCCCCCACGAGCACTGCAGTGATGCACATGGCACAGGGCAGCACGCACACCAAGGAGATGGGACAACTGCAATACGTTGGCTGGCACACAACCATCACTCACTCATAACGATGCGTCCAATGCCATGTCCAGTAATCACAACAGACAGCAAATATGCAGGCCATGTCAGGCATGCACACACCTCAGACCATGCACTGTCATGCTGCCACAACACATGTCACGTTCGGCACCCATGGCTCACAGCATGTACCCCAAAAGCATATTCCCTCCCAAATGCGAATCTGGGGCATGGCCCCATGTTGCCATATGCGTTCCTAAGCGTTCCATTTGAACCCCAAAAGCATATTCCCTCCCAAATGCGAATCTGGGGCATGGCCCCCATGTTGCCATATGCGTTCCTAAGTGTTCCATTTGAACCCCAAAAGCATATTCCCTCCCAAATGCGAATCTGGGGCATGGCCCCCATGTTGCCATATGCGTTCCTAAGCGTTCCATTTGAACCCCAAAAGCATATTCCCTCCCAAATGCGAATCTGGGGCATGGCCCCCATGTTGCCATATGCGTTCCTAAGCGTTCCATTTGAACCCCAAAAGCATATTCCCTCCCAAATGCGAATCTGGGGCATGGCCCCCATGTTGCCATATGCGTTCCTAAGCGTCCCATTTGAACCCCAAAAGCATATTCCCTCCCAAATGCGAATCTGGGGCATGGCCCCCATGTTGCCATATGCGTTCCTAAGCGTCCCATTTGAACACCAAAAGCAAAGTACAAACCAGACCCAGGATGGGCCAGGAGCCCGCATACACCAGAGTCACAATAAGTAGGGGCACAGCAACACACCCATCGGCATGGCCAATCCGTCCCATGCCACATGTGCACAGCACACAGTCCCATTGCCAAGCACACACAACTACAAATGGTACAGCCACACACACGCCTCCGGGAAACCCATGTACGAGATTGCACGAACTGTGAATGTCAGACGACAAATACATACTTCGCCAGGTGCAACACAATAACAAATCTCATTCTCTCCACAGGTGACGAACTGCTGGATGCTGGGGATGGAGACAGCAGCCAGCACAGCCAGCCTACAAGCCCCCAACGAGGACACACGGATGTGGAGGATCTGTCCACTTCTTCGGACACGGACCACCAAGCAGGCCCATCTGGTGTGGCAGGGCCCAGCCGCTCCCCAGGACCCCTCCTACCCACCAACCCATCATCCAGGGCTGCTGAACATTCCCAGCCCCCTGCTGCCACTGTCGTTGCGGCCACACCCACGGTCATTGCGGCCACACCCACGGTCATTGCGGCCACACCCACGGTCATTGCGGCCACTACCACTGCCGCAACCGCCACCATCGCCGCACCGACCACCACCGCCGCCACCACCACCACGTCTTCGCTGGCACCAGCCCCAGCGCAGGTGGTGGCCCGGCCGACTGGATCCACCCTGGGAGCCACAGCGAGGACCGTGGTGAGCAATGTGGCTAGTGGGCAGGCCGGTGGCAGCAGGACTGGTAGGAGGAGCAGGGTCAGGGAAACGCCAGCCTCCCCTGGGAGCCATGCCCTGCCTCAAATGGCCAGAGTCCTTGGGGCCTATGAAGAGGCCCAAGGACAATGGGCCAGGTCAGCTACAGACACGCGTGAGGTGCTGGGGGTGCTGAGGTCCATGGACGCCCGTATGGGCCAACTCGTGGACCTCATGGGCCAGCTGGTGGTGGCGGTGAGGTCACAGCCAGGGACAGCAGCTCCCCCTCCGCCACCACCTGCCGGGGCGCAGGGTCGAGCAGCAGTGTCCAGTTCCACTGCGTCCACAGCCAGTGAGCACACCTCAACCACCAGCATGTCGCAAGCAGGCACCCCCCCTCGCAAACGTGGAAGGGGCCGTCCGAAGTGGAAACAGATCTCCCGGGAGGACTTCGCACGCTCCAGACGCAAGTGAGGCAGCCAGCCAGCCTTCCTTGACCACCCACTGCATTGACTTGGACTACGATCCCACTCCACACAGCCATCTGGATGGCATGTGTGTGTTGGACTATGGACATAGAACCAGTGGGTACACCCTGAGCATCACGCAGCCATGACCGACAGCTCATTGTCACTGCACGCACCACTTTTGTCATCACCTTACACACAATCACATGTCACAGTTTGAAATAAATGCACCTCTTACACAAACTGCTGTTTGTGCCCTGTGTTTTATTTGTACGGAATACAACGGCCACCTTGGGCGGAAAGGCACCTGATGCGTGGCATGGCAATGGAACCGGAGGGCCTGTAGGGACCTAGGGGTGGGAGACAGAACAGGAGCACATTCAATGAGTGTGTCACACACCCATCACACAGTACATGTCAACAACTGCAAGCAATGTACACACATCGCACAGAGCAATAGGGCACAATGCCACAGCCACCAACAGTGGCATACAACCCTGGCCATGGAGCGTTGACACACAGCACGCAGTGAACAAACGGCCACCCTGACACAGCACACACACACCTGCACAGATACAGCCACATCAGCCGTCGTACATGGACACTCACCGTCAAGTGAAGTAGTGGGCGATGAGCTGCTGCCGCACATTACCAGCTTCCTCCTCTCCGCTGTCCTCCTCACTCGAGCTGTCCTGGTCTGCGGGCTGGGGCCCTGGTTGATCTCCGTCATCCACGATGAGGGGGATCTGCTTCCGAATGGCCAGATTGTGCAGCATGCAGCACGCCACCACTATCTGGCACACCTTCTGTGGGGAGTACGCCAGCGCACCCTCGGTGCGGTCCAGGCACCTGAACCTGGACTTGAGGAGGCCAAAGGTACGCTCGACCACACGTCTGGTCCTCCCATGTGCCTCATTGTAGCGATCGTCTGCTGGGGTGCGAGGATTCCTCAATGGACTGAGCAGCCATGCCCCATTCGGGTACGCAGAGTCACCTGGGTGTGAGGGACACAGAGAACCGTTGCTATTCCAACTGGACAGGGGACAGCATCGCACAACCAGCACGCTACACCACTCCACATACTCACCGACAATACAGCCACGATCCTGTTGCAGATTGGACATCAGTCGTGGCAAGATGCTGTTGCGCATTATGTGTGCGTCATGGGCCGAGCCTGGGAACTTTGCACACACGTGGGTGATCACCATGTCCGCAAGGCACACCACTTGCACATTCAGGGAGTGCGTGTGCTTCCTGTTGCGGTACAGGTGCTCAGTGGCCTGTGGTGGAACAAGGCCAACATGTGTGCAGTCAATGGCTCCAACGACGTGTGGGATTCTGCCAAGGGCATAGAATGCACCCTTCACTGCCGCCAATTCACGAGTCCTGGGGAAGCGGATGTACCTGTTTCGGTACAGCATCATGGCTGCCAGTACATCCCTCAGCACCTTGCTGAACATGGGCTGGGACATCCCTCCTCCACTGCCCACTGTGTGCTGGAATGACCCAGTGGCGAAGAAATGCATGGCGGCCATCACCTTAGCCGTGGGGGTGACAGCTGTCGGATACACCCTGCGGGGACGGAGATGGGGTTGCAACATGGCACACAGTCGATGCAGGGTTGGCCTGTCCAGCCGAAACTTCCTAATGACCTCTGTATCGTCCATGTCCACCAGCAATTGGTATGGGCGGTCAGTGTTCGGTCTCCGCCTAGGGAAAATGGCAGTGGACACATGTCAAAGCAACACAACACATAGCAATTTCGCATACACATCACTGACATGACTGAGCAAGCACATGAGCCACAGCCAAGCTGTCAAGCTGGGACGGCACGGCCACAATACACTTACACAGGTCTCCCAACAATGGCAATGGCTAGTGATACAAACCACTGCCATGTGCATGCACATGGGGATCTAGGCCCCAATGACTTGCGGGGCGTGCTGATGGGGACTGACTGCATATTCGTCAAGCGGCAACGCCACGGCAACATGAATGTCTGCTGAGCATGGAACTGCTTCCGAGGCTGGATGAGTATGGCACACGACGACGACGATGTGGGCACAGGCTGAGTGGCCAAAACAAGTGGGACCTGTGGCACGAGGGGATATGAGACAGTAGTAGGTGTCAGCACTGCACCCTATGTACAGCACTGTACGGATCACACCTCCCGAAACATTGACAGGTGTCCACATTGACAGCCCCATGCCAAGACGGCTGTGTGCTTGCAGTCACACGTCACAGGTGAGAGGTTACATTGCACGTGCCAGGTGGCAGACGTACATAGTGGGAGCTGGCATGTGTGTGCATGTGTCTCCTGTTCAGGATCCACCAGATGGGCGCTGACTCTGTACTGACCATTGGACACAGCATGTTCCGTGGAAGGCTTGTGTGTGTGGGATGGTGGCACTGGATGTGCCTCCGTTGGGTGGGGGGCCATGCACAGGGCGGGTACGTCGATGATTGCGCATTGTTGGTCACGGTGGGTGCACCCACTAAGATGTGTTGCCCTGTGTTCAATTCCTATGTCCGCATGATGATGGACTGTAGATGTGGGCAGACTACACATTGGTCGATGTGCTGTCTATATGCATGTGCCTTCACACCAGGCACAGCTGCCCCTGCACATGTGACCCCTGCTGGACTCGCTGCTGGGTCTGTGGAGCTGATGCACCTTCTGTGCGTGGGGCGGACAGCTCTCCTCACTTCCTCATTGCGCATGTCATGACTTTGCCGCAGGTGACATGGATCATGGAGGGCCCACATGTACGCTTGGGTAGGCTACACATGATTGTTCACTGGTCGCCACCCCCAGTCAGTGTTTCGAATGGGAAGGTTGTCGTGCTGGTGGTATGTTCGATGTGGCGGATGGGCGGGCCTAGGTGCGGGCTTACATTCCGGACATGGGGGGTAGTTGGATTGGCGACTAGTTGCAGTACACACGGGACACGTCTCTTCCTTTCCACATCTGGGTCATCCCTTGTACTCACTGACAGTGATACAGTCATCTTCGCCCCAGCCCTCATGTCCTCCCCTCGCTCCCCCAATATGCATGTGCACCTGCGAGGCTAGCGCTTGCACAGGCAGCCCCAAGCTCGCACCAGAGAGGGCAAGGAGTGTATGTGTGGGTCCAGTTGCACGAGTGGGCTGTCTCAGGGTATGATGTGTTGCGGGACGCCGTCCACCTGCGTGGTGCCCCAAATGGAGACCCGGCCTGCATGGACTATGCATCACAGTCTTCGCCTTCCGGATCCGCCACCTGCGACACCCAGTGGCTGTGGCTGCCCTTGCGGCCAGGCCGCGTCCGTCTGTGACTGATGGCCCACACATTCACTCTTTGGCCTCTCTGGGGAGGGCTCGGGGGTGGTGGCGCACGCGCTTGCACTTAGTCGCAATGGCATGTGGCGTGGTTGGTATAATGGGCAATGGATGGGATGGTGCGAGCCACCTCCCGTGACGTCAGTGCTGCTCGTGCTGTGGTGCGTCCCCCTACACTTCCATTTGACTTGTGCCATGCTAGACGTTGAGGTTCTATTGCCTGCGTGATATGACCAGGAGGAGCGCGAGGAGACCTCTCACACACCATGCTCCACTGCCATCCCGTGCCCTGTATCGCCTGTGCGGATTGACTATGTTGGGGTTACACCTGGTCGACTGGGGCTGTGTGTGCCTTGTCAAGGGGCATGGCGGGCGCACAACAGGATCCAGCTTGTCCACAGAGGGTGGGCTGAGGTGCGCCTGGTACCGCTTTGTACGTGTGCCCGGCTGCTGTGCACACACGTGTTCACTCCCCCCGACAGGTGTCCTCTCACAATGCCCAGGGAAGCGGTGGTGTACTGTTCATGACCCCTCCCGACACGGCGTGCTCCAACTTGGCATGTGCGCATCTACCCGTCACACCCACCCACCTGAGCACTGCGTCCATACGACTTCACACGACACATGTGTGTCTTCCACAGTTGTGCTACTCATTTGCGTTGACATCCAATACCAGTGGACTACATGGTCATGTCACGACTGCCGTGTACTTCACATACTCTCATCCTCTCTCATTCGTACTTGTGAAATGAGTCAGCGGAGACAGTTTTGGTTTCAAACATTATATTGAGTCTTCTGTCCTCTGTGATGCAGTATAGTGGACACTACTGGCAGCGGAATACATGTTGAGGATATACTGAGCATGATTGCAAATGGGATAGGGTGTGGGGTTACATGTGATTGGCTGTTGCATGTGGGATGTGGGCTTCAGAGTTACATCTGCTTGGCCAAGGCTGTGCTAATGTACATTTACGTATAGCTGCGGAGCTGCGGACTTTGACACAGACGGTATACATGTAGCCTACCAGACCGCTTGGCATCATGGGCACAGTCCATCTCAGTTCCATGTGACAGGTTTGCTGCGGTTGTTCCTCATGCACGCGTGCATGTGTGATGACATCAGGGCATGTGCTTGCGTGCATGCAGCGGCGTGCCACTTGTTGTTGCACTGTGGTGGTTACTGGACATGTCACAGTCACTGGGGTCGTGTTGTTGTTGTATGCACTTGTCGTCCATGCAAAGGTCCTGGTATGGGATTCCCGGGGCAGGGGTGGGAGGGGTTCAGCACCCACAGACTCCAGGCGACCTATTCATGTCCACTGAGCGGTGTGTGTGTCCATGGGCGCTGGATCCATGTCGTGTCCTGGTTGTTCGTGCAGTTCCGTCCATGTGGGTGCGATACACAGACCCCATGCCACTGCCTCCCACGATGCATGCGGTGTTCCTGGATGTGATGGGGAACAGTGTGCATGTCCCGGTCATATCCGATGTCATGGCGATGTCGTTGATGGTGTGGTTACAGTTGCCGGTCGTTTGGTATGGCTGTTGTGGTGGTGACTGGCCAGTCCGTGCGGAAGCTAAGCATGGGTGCGGGGTTGGACATCATAGGTCAATCGGGGAACCTGCGTTGTGGTCCGACGAATTTACAGGTTGTCAGGTATGCGATGCCGTCCAGCAGGGCTTCCATGTCATTGGTGGTGTACATGTTTGCCAGCCAATGTAGCGGATGGTGGCTGTCAAGGTGTTGTTCGTAAGTTGTCCCTTGGAGGACCATGATGGGGCATGCTGGGTGACATTCGATGTAGCTGTTCTCGATGATCCGTCGTGTGGAGGCACAGTGGTCCCATTTCAGTGCGGGTGCGATGTTGGCCACATACGCCATGCCCCCATAGGCAGAGCAGGCCCTGTCGTGTGCGTCCAGAGGGAGGAGTAGTGGTAGCAGGTCCGCCTTTAGACATGCCGGGTTGGAGAGGCATATCTCCACGGGATGCTGGTAGGGACACCTCCGACAGTAGAAGACGGGCATGACGCAGCTGAACAATGTGATGCGGTAAGTCAGTCGGTAACTTACGTTCAGCAGGGACAGGAGATCGCATCCCAATATATGTAACAGGTTGGTTTTGTACAGCTTGAGCTGTCCGGCGTAGTTGGGTAGGTGTGTTGCGGTTGCCATTTCGCAGCGGTGCGTTGTGGTGGCGTGCTCCGGCTGTGTGTGCAGTCTGCAATGTGCACGCTCCGAGGTTGCTGTGAGCTCTGTGTAGTCGTAGGGAGACAGGACTTGTGTTCTGTTGGCTTGTTTGGAGGACACGGGCCCTCATCCCACATGCTTCTCAGACAGTTCAAGGTCAGTGATGTGTGACTCCTTCCAATTAACTTGCATGTTTCCGACATGGGGGAGTGTTTTCTTCTTTCTTCCTCGTCCGTTGTGTGCTTCTGTGATATGCGCTATCTGCCCTGTGGTCGGTCTCCTCGGCATGCCTGTGTTGGTCTATTCTTGGACAATGGCTGTATTCACCGGCTTCTGTCGTAGGGCTGTGGTTTCGGAGTTGGAATGGAAGGTCATTCAGTGCTGTCTGCTCTCCCTTGTGTGGGCGGCAGGCTGCCTTTCCGCTCTGCGTTGGGCCTTGTGTGTGAATGTTATTCTTGGGCCACCTGTTGTCGGTCCCCGGGCTCTTTGGTGTTCCGTTTTATATGTCTTGTTCATATGTGCAGGGTGGTATGGGTGTTTCAGTGTGGTACTGGCGTTCCTCTTCCCGAAGGGGCCCTGCTTCTCCTAGTTGGTGTTGCCGCCGCTGTGTGCTACGCCATGTTTGTTACACTGGGGTGTGTCCTGCTGTTGCGTGACTTCACTGACATGTGTGCGTCGGTTGTGTGGCGTTGGGTGTTGTCCGTGAATTGGGCGTTGGGGACATGTCTGTGGCAGGCCTGTCACGTGTCATGTGCGTTCGGGGTGGGGCTGATGTGTGTGCTGCTTGGTTGTGTCCCTGTGTCTGTGTGCGACGCATGCATGGCGCTGCGGTTGGCCTCTGCGTTGTGCGCATGTGTGGCGGCGTCATCGCCGCTTTGGGGCCGTGACGGGGTCGTTGGTTCCTAGTCCCAGGTGGTGTGTACACATGTGTTACGCGATGTTACGATTTGGCCTGTGTGTCATATGTGGATGCAATGGTGGATGTGTAGTGTACACGCGCTGGTGGGGGGTTGTCCGCTTTTTCCGCCCTTGCACTGTGTGCGCTGTTTGCGTGCACTTGTTGTGTGTGTGCCTACCTGCGTCTCCGCGGTACGTTGCGTCCTTGGTGGTGCATCAGCAGGAGCATGGGGAGGGCCTGCAGTGCTGGATTCATGCTCGGGGAGCCGCTTCTTCGTTGTCCGTGCTCGGCGTCCGTGTTACCGCTTCGGTTTGTCGTACGGTATCTCTTGGCCGTGGGAGCCGTTTGTTTGCGGCATCGTAATTTATACGCCGGGCGGGACGTGTTTCGTCGGACGGTGTGTGTCAGTTGGGCTGCGCCGCTACGTGTACGGGCGCACTTTGATGGCGGTCGGTGTTGCTGGCTTGCCGGCGGTGTTTGGCCTACTTTTCGCATCGTAATTGGGCGGGCGTGTGGACTGCTGCGTGCCGGCGGTAACTGGTGGTTTTTGCATCCGCCAGCACGGCGGTTGTGCTTCCGCCCGCCATCGTAATGGGCCCCTAAACTACCAAAACAACACCTAACTACACCAAAAATGAACAAATAACGTTCTAACAAACCTAATTACACTACTACTACCTTAAAAGTAAATTAGATCAAACTTACCTTAAGCAACAAAACGCAGCTCCCAACCACGAGGTTCCGTCTTCGAAAATAACCTAAAAATGAAACAGATAGATAGAAAAGTGAAGAAATGAGAAAAAATGGCCGCGTAATAAAAATGAAAAAAGACTTACTCCCATAGAAAAGAATGGAGAAATATTTCTAAAATGCAAAATAAAATGTATATTTTTATTTACTGTCAAAAAAATTACTAATGTTACAAAATATTCAAAACATTGTAAAATATATATTAATATATATTAAATAATATATTATCAAAAAACAAAACATATAATATTATATATATATTAAAAGCATGTTTATTTCATGTACTGTAAATGTACCAAAAATATAAAAATGTATAAATAAAAATATATGTTAAAATACAGATTTGTTATACAATTAGTAAATTATTTAATATATTCAATATTATTTAAATAAAAATAATATTCAACATACTATATAATAAAATATACAAATAAAATTGTAAAATACATATTATATCATTATATTAAAAAAATATATAAAATGTATTTAAATTTTTTTTACAAAATGAATACAAATATTTACTTTTTGTTATAAGAAATAATAAAAAATCAAAGTCAAACTGTTTATAATTAATAAACCAAACATATATTTAGGTTACTATTACATGACTATACTTCAAAAAAATGTACCATTTTTTTTAAATGTATAAAAAAATATGTATGTTAAAAATATTGTTAATTTTCCAATTCTACAAAAAAAGTATATTAAAAATATATTATACTTTATAATAAATTTTGAACAACATCAAAATTCCTGAATCATGTTTCTAATATTGTGAAAAAATGTTTAACAAAACCAAATGATAACAAATAAAGTGTAAAACAAAACAAAGATAAAAATATTTACAATAATAACTAACATACATCTCCTTTCTTATTTAAATGTACATACAAACTATAAAAATAAAATAACTAATTAACAATATAAATTTACTATTCCTAACTCCCAAACCAACCAAACTCAGTAAAAATGCTGAATAATAAACCATAATAAATTACTTCTCCAACTCCAAAACCAACTAAACTCAGGGAAAGTGCTGGATAATAAAACAAATTAGATTACTTTTCCAACTCCAAAACTAACTAAACTCAGAGAAAGTGCTGGATAATAAAATATAATAAATTACTATTCCAACTCCAAAACCACCTAAACTCAGGGAACGTTCTGGATAATAAAACAAATTAAATTACTATTCCAACTCCACAACCAAATAAACTCAGGGAAAGTGCTGGATAATAAGCCAAATTAAATTACTGTTCTAACTTCAAAACCAAAAAAACTCAGTGAAAGTGCTGGATAATGAACCAAATTAAGGGGCCGATTACGATGGCGGGCGGAGGCACATCCGCGGTGCTGGCGGGGGCGGAAAATGCCCTTTTCCGCACTCCAGCAGTGGTCATCCCGCCCGCCATATTACGATGGGCAAACATAGCCCATTTTCCATCCGCTGCGGAGTCAGGTGAACCGCCAGATTTTTGCGCCAGCCACCACGGCGGAGGGAGCTAATAGGGACTCACCGCCGTGCGGAATGACGTTCCGTCCGCCGTACAAATCACGATGCTGCAAACAGCCCATCACACCTCAGCGGAGAATCCACCCACCCAGAGACAGCGGAAGCACGACAGCGGAGTGCGAAACCAGACTCCCGGTCCCCTCCACCCGGTCCTGATTGCAATGGATCCAGCACTCCAAGCCCTTCCGGTGCTGTACCTCCTCCACTACCAGAAAATAATACACCATCGCGGACAACGACGCAGGTACGCAAATACACAACTCCGCACACAACCACAACACACAACTCTTGTGCCAACACACAGTTCCTGTCAACATTAGACACTGGTGGGGACAGGAACACATCCCCCAGTGCACCCACACATCTCCCACCTGCCAGAAACTCACCCCTCCGCATACGGGTCACCCAACAACCGCGAAATCACAGCAATGTCCCGGTCACGTCACCGCAGCGGTGAAGACGTGGGAAAACCTGCGCACAATGTAGTAGGCAGGGCCTCCGCCAGGCATGGGCAGTCCGCAAAGATTCACAGGGCTCCACCTTCACCCTTCCCACACTACTCATCCCACACCCATTTTAGAACATGCTGTGTGCTCCTCCTGTGCCCCCCTGCACAATTAATCTGCCAGGTGCAGGCAGACCTTGCACCTCACACATCAAAGGACAAGGGAGATTGACTGGGAAGGTGGGGGTGAAGAGGAACACCCTGCACAGAAGCCCAGGGGCTGGACAACCCTCCTCCTCACACCAACCTTCCACCCCAGTGAAGCTAACTGAGTATGATCACAAAATTAAGACTCACACTACCTATGAACATCCAATGAACTGTTCACACTGCCTGTCAAGTCACTCACAAACACCCCACACTGACACCCAGCCACATACTCATACCATAGGCCACCAGCAATGGAGGACAACAAATGTGCCAGCCAAAGTGAAGTGGACAGTGCTGGAAAACCATGGAGCAAGCCACATAGCATCTGTACATCACATGCAAGAGAAGGAACATATCACACCACCCTTAGGCCATCAAATCAGACATGGCTGGCACAGTGAGTCAAATTAAGCCAAAGTGACCTCTGTGCAACAACTCAGGGAGACATCAAGGCAGGCCATGCATAGGCACATGAATGATAGGAAGTGTCTGAAGTCATACAGTGACCAGCCACACATCTGTCTCCACTTATTTGACATGTGTATGTCATCAGCACAACACACATGGCTCATTGTCACACTCCTTGACTGTCAAACACAAGTAGGACCTTCACACAAACCCCTCCTCTACCCACCTCACACCTGCAGCCCACAACACCTGTGAGAAACACACAGAATGGTCCAAATGATGTCCTGTGAGTCCAATGACAACCAATCACACTCCCTGTGGTGCATCCACAAATGTCACACCCGCACTCAGGGATGCCTGAACCAATGCTGACACAAAAACAATAGCCAAACACAAAGCTCACAAACAACATCCACAGAAGTCCAACAAGCCCAGACATGTGCAGCCAAATAGTGGAAAGGCAATGTGACCACAGACAGAACAGGAGTACACAACATTGTCACTCAGGGCCAATGCCCAGACACCATACCCCAACACAAACAAGAATCGCATCATCCAAAAACAAACATGAACAATAACTGGGATCAATGGGACAATCAGCTGACACAGACTGAGACACCACACCACTCATCCAGTGAACATGGTGTCACAGTGGACCACAAGCATGCACATGCACAATCCTGACAAGTGACAGGTCAAAAATAGGAGGAGAAACCACCAATGTGCACCCAAAACAAGCTCAGGAACAAGAATCCACCTTGCTGCATGCGCCAGACACACAAGTAATGCACACTACACTTGCAACACACATCTGCATGTATCACACAGCAACAACTACTCACACACAATCCCATGCAAATAGAACATCACACACACATAGCATCTGTCAGTAGAAAGAGCCAATACAGGCCAAACACTGCATACATCCACAACAAAAACACAACAGATGCACATACCAATCCATCACATAGCAAACTCAGCTGGACATCAGGGGGATGCACAGCAGGCAAGTACAAGGCAACACACACTGACAGCACTGCAAGCACACCAAGCATTGTGTGCACACCAACCAAACCAATAGCACATATATCTGAGTGCCACACCATGAACTCCCACAACACAAATAATCACAGCACACAGAGAACATCACACTCAGGAAGGGTAGCAGTACCTCAGCAAAGACACATACAGCTTAACCAATGCCCACAGATGCACAACTAAGGGAAACCCAGGGGCAAACAACATGACTAGAGGACTGTGCTGCTCAAACATATGCACTGCACATGAGCAACCATGACTGCAAAACAGTTGAAGAAAACAACACATAACTAATTTGGGCAACTGTCCTGAGTGGCACATTGGTCCTGTACACATTTCAGCACAACACAGCATTGTGTCACACTATGAAGTGGTGGGGAGGCTCACACACTGGCAAGCCATTGGGTGGAAGACATGAGATTGAAGTGGTGTGTATGTCAGTAGTGGACAGGTGAGGAGTGAACAGTACACAAACACTTAGAGGAGTTACTCACAATTTGTAGGCATCAGAAGCACATATAGGGGATGGCATGACTCCACATACCATACTGGAGCCGAAAATGGGTCAAGTGACAGCAATGCAGGAGAAAACTCACAAATAATGTCAGTGTGGCTGAGCAGGTCTGCACAGTGAGCACAAACAGGAACAAGACACATGGCTGATCAACAAAACACAACACAGACTTGGCAGGCACACACACTGCATACTCACAACTGGCAGCGACAACAAGTAGGTGTCCCCCAGGAGTGCAAGGACACACCAACATACTGCACAGTGCCCAACCTTACAACTCCTACATGTGCCTACAATCTGAAGCACATGGCAGACAAATGAAACAAACAGGCACTCATTACCTGGATCATACATGTGTGCAGTTGGCATTGCAGGGGCACACACACATCAACACCACTGACAATGACAGCACATTCACACTGTATGACCACTGAAGTTCACATATTCAAATGTACCCCCGTGTGACTAGGAAGACAGGCCTACACAAGATGACCACACATCAACACTGCTGTTCACACATCAAGAAAGATCACACAGATATGATGGACCATGGCCACCCGCAAGTAATCCTGTGGATGGAAATCACCTCTGTTGTGGCATTGCATCATAACATGACATGTGTACAATGTAGCAAACCTGACCATAGAGTGAGTAGGATAAGAGTAGATCATCACAAACAACCATTATTGCACCCTCAGGCCTCACAGTCTTGAAGAACTAAAGTGCCTGTCACCTCTGCCAAACTCTGAAAAAGTAAAACAACCAATTGGAAATGTTGAAGTGGCATACAGAGCATGTGTCACATGAAACCATACCCATACATAAAACCACTTATTTAGCAAAGACACAGACAAAGCAGACAACAGGAGTAACTGTCTTTATTACACATTACTCAGATAGGCACCAAAAGTAGAAAACAGCAAGGCCATTGGCCAGTCCATAGTTCAAAGTATGTACATGTGTGCATGAGAACCTGCACAGGGAATGGGCATCCAAAGTGACAAACAGCAAGGCCAATGGCCAGTCCATAGTTCAAAGTATGTACATGTGTGCATGAGAACCTGCACAGGGAATGGGCATCCAAAGTGACAAACAGCAAGCCAGTGGCCAGTCCATAGTTCAAAGTATGTACATGTGTGCATGAGAACCTGCACAGGGAATGGGCATCCAAAGTGACAAACAGCAAGGCCAGTGGCCAGTCCATAGTTCAAAGTATGTACATGTGTGCATGAGAACCTGCACAGGGAATGGGTAACACCGTACACTGCCATGTGAATCAGCACAGCTCTGGGGATACAAATGGGCAGTCCAGGCACCGCTGTGGGAGCGATGGGTTTGGGAGGGGACTTTTGCCTCACACTTGGCTGTCAGTTGAACTGGGAGGTGGCTGATTGTCGGGGCCAGTTGGAGGACTGGACCTGGAAGAGAGAGGACCAGCTGAGGTAGAGGCATCAGTGGCTTTGTGAGCCGGAGGGCTGCTTGGACCGGTGTGGCAGTGTGGCACGGGGAGGCGGAGACATGCTGCCGTGAGACACAGTGTGTGAGGGAGAATGTGGAGGGCTGCCTTTCCACTTCTTGGGGATTCGATAGGTAAGAATTGTCTTGGTAGGAGTGGGAAGTGGGGCGGGCACAACAGCCTCACTCACAACCAAAGGTGCATCAGGTGCAGGTGGCTCTCGCTGTGGGGATTTGCTGGATCTGGTGTTACGCTTGGGCTGGCCTTGCCTTTTCCCCTCCATCCCCTGTTGACCAGGTGAACCCCCCACATTGCTCTCCTGTCCCAGCTTCACAGGGGTGTGGGTGGGAGTTGAGGTCGTGGGTGAATCTGCCTTAGAGAGCTGTTTGTGCAGACTCTTTGCAGGCACCAGCTTCACAGCAGGCAGGGCAACTGTTTGTCTGCCTTTGGGAGCAGGTTTGGGGACGGGAGTGTCCTTGGATGGGGGTGATGTGGATGCATGTGAGCCTGAGGCCTGCTTCTTGGCCTGGTGCCCCTGAGTGTCACCAGAAGGGCTTTTCCATTTGCACTCCTGTGTGCCTGTTTTTGGTTTGAGGGATAGTGTCTGTGCTGTGGGCCGCTTGGAGTGCTGCTGTTGTGTGCTGCGTGTTGAGTACTTTGAGCCTGAGGGCTGTGGTGTGTGGTCACTCTCGTCAGATGTTGCCACTGGCAGGGTGGTTGCCGAAGGGACTGGAGCTGGACTCTGAGCCTGTGACAGCTGAATGGCTGCCGTCATTGTGGAGAACAAAGACTGGACAGTTCTGTGCAGCCCACCCACGTCAGAATGAATGCCCTCCATGAAGGCAACTACCTGTGCCAACTTCCTGTCATGATCCTGGAAGGCATTCAGGAGAGTAGTCTGACCCACACACAGCTGGCGCAAAAGGTCCACCGCCTCAACACTGAGGGCAGCAGGGGAGACAGGGGCAGGGGCAGCAGTGCCTGGGGGGAAGGACACTCTACCCTTCTTACTGCTGCGGGAACGGGCAGCACTAGTGGTAGTAGCCGGGAGGGTGGGCACAGGACGATGTGTGGTGGAAGAAGAGGCAGGTTTCCCACTCCCTGTGCCCACCAACATCGAGGAGTCACCGCTAGAGTCAGATGATGTTGAGGTCGGTGTTTCTGGGTGGGATCACTGACATAATATCGACTACAAAAATATCGAATACACAAAATATCGGCGTCTAAATATCGATTACAATAATATCGACTACCTATACTTATTTATAAAATTACAAAAATATCGAGTACACAATATCGTAAATAAAAAATATAGTTCACCACAATATAGAAATGCTAAATATCGTTACATTAAATATCGTTTACATTTTTATAACATACAACATTACAAAAATATCGAATACCAAAATATAGACACCAATAATATCGACTTTTTACAAATATCGACTATATAAAAACTGCTCAATTAAATATATCTTTAGCACCAAATATAAATTCACATTATAAAAGAATATAAAATACTTAAACAACATAATAAAATAATTTTCAAACACCACAATATATAAAACAATATATTTTGGCTAAAGAAACGTATTACAATAATTAAATATAAACTTTAAATATATAATACTTGCATTATTTCACATTAAAAACAACATTTAAATTATTTACAAAAAGTAAAAAGATAAAATATTTACTTTCTACTAACAGTTTCTTAATTAGCGTTTCCCTTATATGGAAAGAAAGTGCCAAAACAATAAAAACAATTAACTTCAACGAATAAAACGCTTACATTTCAAAATACACCAATAACATAAAGCAACCAATTAAATAAACACTATATAAACATCAAAAACATACATCTCTTTTACACTTAAAAACTACAACAAAGAAGAAGGTGAAACTGTGCCCAACTGTTTCCTGAAAGAAAACTTTCATTACTAAAAAAGAAATTTAAAACTGCACTAAGTAAGTAAAACTGTTTTTAAAATATTACAATACTACTAACCTGCAACAAAAATTATTTCTAAAACCTAATTAACTATTCTTTCATTCCTTACTTTTATATCACCTCTACAGATATCCTACAAAGCCAGAAAATTATTTCAAAAATACTCACCAATAAAAAACCAATAAATGTAAGTATTTTCTATTTTTGCCAAACCGACCTAAAAATATTTTCAAAACGTTATTCACTAATATATATTTTCTTTTTTATCTATCTCCTCTACAGCCAACAGCAAAATCTTCCAAAATAATTCTACAACTACTAACAAAATAAAAACAACTAAGGGGTCGATTCCGATTCGGGCCGGAAAAAGCACCGACCGACTCGGATCCGGAAAAAATACCGACCGACACGTACCCGTGGCGCACGACACGCCAAGTACGATGCAAGGCGCGAAAAATCCGACCGACACGTACCGAAACCAAGTCGACCGACCGAGCCCCACGGAAAACAGCAATCCGGCCGGAAAAACACGCGAATCCAACCGACCGACACGCACCCGGAACAAATCCGACCGAAACGTACACGCGAACTCCAAAACGCAAAGTACGATGCAAGGCGCGAAAACCACGACCGAGTCGGACGGAGGACAAGCTGTACGTCCGACACGCATACAAAACCGAGCCGAAGCAACACAATACACCGCGACCGACGCGTACGCAGCATAGAAAACTGCACAAACACAGCGTGAACGAAACGGAGAACACCGTACGAGACCAATGCAGGGTCCGACTCGGTCACAAGAACGTTTCAACATACACAAACAGCACAAAGGAAAAATCACCCAAAAAAAGGCCAAACAAGCAATTACCAAGCCAATAAATACTGGGGGGGACAGAGAACAAAGACACACCCACAACTCCACCTATATAAAGGACACAAATCACTACCATGAGCCTTTGCAAATGCCATTCCACTGCCAGCACCCAAGAGAAAGCAACCACACACCCACAGCTCATCCCTCACACAAGCCACACACCATCAGCACACCAACAAATACCTACCTCACATACACCCAGCAAAACACACACTCACACACCCTCACCTGCACACCAACACACACATCACTCACCATCACCACCCATCACCATGCCCCCCAAGAAGAATCCCAAGTTCCTAGATAGTGAATTGGAAGTCATGGTAGACGAGATCCTCAGGGTGGAGCCACAGCTGTTTGGCACACTGGTCCAACAGACCCCCATGTCGCAGAAAACCAAGATGTGGGAGAGGATCATCAACAGGGTGAACGCCCAATCACCATGTCGGCGCACAAAGACCGACATCCAGAACAGGTGGTATGACGTGCGCAGGAGGGTACGGAAAATGCTGACGAAAGACTACATCAACAGCCAACACACCGGCAGTGGCCCTCCTGCCAAGCCAATATACCTCAGGCCCTGGGAGGAGAAGGTGCGGGCCATCCTTCCGCCAGTGAGCGTATATGGACTAGAGGACATCCCAGAGCCTGGTGAGTACACAACAAATGTACACAATATACTGCCACAAAACACACACATCACTGTCAAGGGGAGAGTCAAACCATGCACTCATAGCAATTACACAGCAACCAGAACAGAATCATCCCAAAATGTGTATGTCAGTCAGATAAACACAACACATGCCATCAAAGAAAGTCACATCCAACTGTGCCAACACATGTACAAACACAACTACAACTACAGCTAGGCAGTGGCACAAATAGAACTAACAAACACATCCAGACATGTAGCCACCACAACAACACCAACACACACTGAAGACCACTCAAAGGAAGGAATTCTGTGTATGCTGGACAAGTCAGTGTAGCCAATAGCATCATGGGAGTCGCAGTCACACATATTGCCCCCCACAACTGTCCCATCAACACCACCATGAACCATGCGCACATCACAGGGAGTGGAGAAGGACTCACAAGATGGCTGACACTGGCTACTGCTGTGGGGAGCACAAGGCCCTGCTGGCAACTGTGCACCAACAAACAGCAGGACACCACTGACTGACATCCTGAGAGACAACTTACACTCCCTGCAATGCAAGCACGTTCCATGGTGGGATATCTGGCTAGCTGGCTGGGTGGGAAGGGGGACTTGCAGCACTGACCATAGTCACAAGCACCTCCCCTCACACCCCCCCAACACAAACTCCACAGAACCCACCTGGTAGAATGCAATGCCCCCCATCCTAACACAAGATCCCACAAAGAACCACCACCCTGGGTTATGTTGTGTGAAGCACAGGGACACTCTTGGGACTCTTAGCCAAACAACTGCCAGGACAACACTCCCAGCCATCCTGTCAGCACAGCCAGCCCACCCCACAGGGAAGCAGAATCAAAAGGAAGGAAGCATGGGCATGCTGGGAAGGGGGTGGAGGCAATAGCATGATGGGAGTCGTAGTCACTGATATTGGTCACCCCCACAACTGGCCCATCAACACCACCCTGAACCATGCTCACATCACAGGGAGTGGAGAAGGACTCACAAGATGGCTGACACTGGCTACTGCTGTGGGGAGCACAAGGCCCTGCTGGCAACTGTGCACCAACAAACAGCAGGACACCACTGACTGACATCCTGAGAGACAACTCACACTCCCTGCAATGCAAGCACGTTCCATGGTGGGATAACTGGCTGGCTGGCTGGGTGGGAAGGAGGACTTGCAGCACTAACCATAGTCACAAGCACCTCCCCTCACACACCCCCAACACAAACTCCACAGAACCCACCTGGTAGAATGCAATGCCCCCATCCTAACACAAGATCCCACAAAGAACCACCACCCTGGGTTATGTTGTGTGAAGCACAGGGACACTCTTGGGACTCTTACCCAAACAACTGCCAGGACAACACTCCCAGCCATCCTGTCAGCACAGCCAGCCCACCCCACAGGGAAGCAGAATCAAAAGGAAGGAAGCATGGGCATGCTGGGAAGGGGGTGGAGGCAATAGCATGATGGGAGTCGTAGTCACTGATATTGGTCACCCCCACAACTGGCCCATCAACACCACCATGAACCATGCTCACATCACAGGGAGTGGAGAAGGACTCACAAGATGGCTGACACTGGCTACTGCTGTGGGGAGCACAAGGCCCTGCTGGCAACTGTGCACCAACAAACAGCAGGACACCACTGACTGACATCCTGAGAGACAACTCACACTCCCTGCAATGCAAGCACGTTCCATGGTGGGATATCTGGCTAGCTGGGTGGGAAGGAGGACTTGCAGCACCAACCATAGTCACAAGCACCTCCCCTCACACACACCCCAACACAAACTCCACAGAACCCACCTGGTAGAATGCAATGCCCCCCATCCTAACACAAGATCCCACAAAGAACCACCACCCTGGGTTATGTTGTGTGAAGCACAGGGACACTCTTGGGACTCTTAGCCAAACAACTGCCAGGACAACACTCCCAGCCATCCTGTCAGCACAGCCAGCCCACCCCACAGGGAAGCAGAGTCAAAAGGAAGGAAGCATGGGCATGCTGGGAAGGGGGAGGAGGCAATAGCATGATGGGAGTCGTAGTCACAGCTCTACATCCCCCACCACATGGCCCAGCAAGCTCACACTCACGCATGCACATCCCACAGAGAGTGGAAAGGCCCATCAAAGATGTCTGACACTGTTGCTGTGTCGTGGGGAGCACAAGGGCATGCTGGGTACTGCACACCAACCAACAGCAGGACACCACTGTCAGCCATCTTGCCATTGCTCTCACACCCACACACACTGAACTCCACACAAATGCAAGTAAGTATGGGAATGCTGGGAAGTGGGGTGGAGGCAATGGCATGATGGGAGTCGTAGTCACAGACATAGCTCACCCCCACAACTGTCCCATCAACACCACCCTGAACCATGCTCACATCACAGGGAGTGGAGAAGGACTCACAAGATGGCTGACACTGGCTACTGCTGTGGGGAGCACAAGGCCCTGCTGGCAAATGTGCACCAACAAACAGCAGGACACCACTGACTGACATCCTGAGAGACAACTTACACTCCCTGCAACGCAAGCACGTTCCATGGTGGGATAACTGACTGGCTGGCTGGGTGGGAAGGAGGGCCGGCTGTCAACCAAACACAACCAATGCAGACCATGTTCACACCCCAGAAAATACATAGAAATGCCCAAATAATGCAGGACAATGTGCCACACCAATATCAACCCCTGACTGTGACGACTTAGGACAATGCAATGTACAGGCCCGCACCCAGAGGCACAGTCACAACTGTCATGTGTGTCAACCATTGATGCCTGCAGAAACATAACATACATTGTTTGTGTCTCCCAAAAACAGGTGATGATGGGGACACAGCAGCAGACGCTGAGGAGTCCCAGTCCCAGGCTCAAGAGGATGCCGAGCTCACTGGCGTCGTACAGCCTCTGTCCTCCTCGGACGATGAAGACCAACCTGGCACATCCGGTGCAAGTCAACATGCAGCACCAGCAGGACCACCAGCTGCAGCACCAGCAGGACCACCAGCTGCACCCCTGCATCCACCCCTCCAACGACTGTCACCACGAATACCATCCCTGCCAACATGGACAGAACAAGGAGCAACACCAGCACAGTGACCCTGGACCAACCTGGGGCCATGGACACCACCACCACCACCAACCCCCAAGGTGGACCAGGGTTATCTGTGCGTGCCACTGCACACACTGCACATGTCAGCAGGGGTGGTGGGAGGGGTGGGAGACAGAGGTCGCTGCTTGCAGACGTTGCTGGTGTGCATGATGACCCACAACTGGTACGCATAGCTGATGCGTACCAGTCCAGCACCGGAGAGCTCAGCCAGGTAGTGGGGCTCCTCAGAGACATTAAACAGCAGCAGGCTGCCCATCATGCCCGCTTGGACTCCCACATGTCCCACGTGGAGTCACACATGTCCCGTGTGGACTCACATATGTCCCGCGTGGAGTCCAAGTGGGATGCACTGCATGAGATGACGGCGGTGCACAGGGACATTTTACAATGCCTCCGCCAGATGAACAGCAACCAGTCCACACCTCCCTGTGTGCCAACAACATCTGGTGCCGAACAAACTGCAACTGCCACAGGGAGGGAGGAGGACTCTGGCGGAGAGTCCCCTGCACCGCAGCAGCCTGTACTTGAGGGGCCCCCCCCAAGAAGAGGGGTCGTCCGAGGAGGGAAAAGTGAGAGGCCGATGGCCAAGCGCAACTCCCAGGAAGCCTGAACCTGTTCTGGATGTTCGCCTTTGTGCACAGACTGTTCACCCTGTTGACGGCAACACTACTCCCACACATTGCATGGGGAGTACAAGTTGGACCAATGTGTCAGACAACTGTGGCCCCGATACTGGGGATCCTGTCTACCAGGACTTTCAATTCACCTAGGAACTTGGGATTGCAAGATTTATGTACAGCACAACCCATCCTATGCACTATTAACACAAATGTATCACAATAAACACACTAATACACCATACTTGCCTCTGTCGTGATTCCAACGTGGGTGCTGTTATGGGGATGATGAACTGCAAAATTACACTGTGTATGCGAACTGCAACAGCAAGGACAACACAGGCATGTGAGTACAGGCAACGTGACACACATGAGGGAGACACACCACCAGGGCTACACAACACATACACACCTAGGCCATCTGACTCATTGCCTACACTGATGTTGCCAGGGAAGACGGTGCAATGCACAGACACCACACCCATTCCCAGTTGTAGTCAAGTAGCCCACAGGTGCAGTAAACAAATGGCAGTCAAATGTGTGACCACAGACAACGCACATCACAAAGTGGAGCACAGGTTTATTACACAGTTGCAACATGCCGTAACCACTACAGATGCAAGGTAACCCCACCTGGCAGCGGGCACACAGTCAACAACTGTAGACGGAAGGAAGTCCATGGGTGTGGCGCACATCACCTGTAGGGACACAACAGCTACCAGCCTGGATGTGCAATCACGTCGTCGGTGGACACAGTTGACCAAACGAATCTGAAAGTACCCTGTGAAGGACAGAAATGACACACAGTCAAAAGCAATGGAGTACAGGACAGAACAGCAAAACTCATGCACAATACATGTTACAAGATACCCACCCAGAACCAAGTTAGCATGTCAACACTGTTGGGGAGTACAGCCCACCTGTCACCACACATCGCAACACACATCCAGTCAAGTAGCCCATGGACACACTCCAACAGCACCAGAGCACCACCCACACATCATGCCAACTCACATCATTGACATGACACCTCAGGATACTCACATTCAGCTAAAGAAGTTGGTGATGAGCTGTGTGCGGACATCACCATCACCATCATCATCATCATCGTCACTGGCATCGTGGTCCAGGCCAGGATCCTCCACAGGTGGCGGATGTTGGTCATTGTCATCCTGGATGAGAGGCAACTCCTTCCGCACTGCCAGGTTGTGGAGCATGCAGCAGACGATGATAATCTTGCACACTTTCGCAGGGGCATATGGGAGGGACCCTCCGGTCTTGTCCAGGCAGCGGAAGCGGCTCTTCAGGAGACCAAAGGTCCGCTCAATCACTCTCCTGGTCCGACCATGTGCCTCATTGTAGCGCATCTGGGCTGGTGTCACAGGGTTCCTGAGGGGTGTCAGCAACCACGGCATGTTGGGGTATCCCGAGTCACCTACGGACAGACAAGTGCACATTAGCTGACTTGGAAAAGTGGGCGGAATACTACAGATCAGATCACACACAATGGCACAAAGTCAGTACACACCGACAAGCCAGGCACGCTGGTTCTGCATCTGTGCCATCATCCTGGGGATGCGACTACTCCTCATCACAAAGGCATCGTGTGCTGAACCAGGGAAACGGGCACACACGTGTGTGATGGTCATGTCTGCAAGACACACCACCAGTGCATTGACCGAGTGGTAGTGCTTGCGGTTACGGTAGGCCTGCTCCTGGGCCTGTGGTGGTACCAAAGCCACATGTGTCCCATCAATGGAGCCAATGACATGCGGCATCCTCCCCAGGGCATAAAAGTCACTCTTCACGTCAGTGAGTCGTCGCAGTCTAGGGAAATAGATGTACCGGTTCAGGAAGAGCAACATTGCCGCCAAAACATCGCGGAGCACACGGCTGAACATGGTATGTGACATCCCACCAGCAGTCGCCACAGTATGTTGGAAGGTACCAGTGGCAAAGAAGTGTAGGGCTGCCATCACCTTCACCTTGGGGGTCAGCGCTGTAGGATACGGCCGGCCAGGCTGCAAATGTGGGGACAACTGCACTGCCAAATCCTCAATCAGATGCCTGGTGAAGCGGTACCGTCGGATGCTGTCCCGTTCCACCATCGTTGCCAGGTCTGGGAATGTCCGATGGACAGCAGGAGCCCTGCGTTGCAGAGGAGAAGTAAGCAAGATTGTCAGTCACCCCACATATGCGGCATTGAACACACTGAAGATCCCAACATACATCATTATGGTGCACAACTACATGAAGTGTGCAGTACCGGAAGGACATGTATGGTACATACATGGCCAACATCTGTCAACACGGTCCAACAGGTGGCATCAATTAGTCCCCGGTTGGCCCATTGGACATCATGAGGCCGTGTCACAGTTCCCATCTCCTGCTGCCGTGTCACAATAACCCCCCACAGTGACATGTGAGGACAGATGTGCCCCAGGCACCACAGCTCAACGACAGGTACATTCCCAGGGACCCTGTAATGCCACATGGACTCTGGCATCACATGGAGTATCATGTATACACCACAGCAAAACAACCATGACCCCCACAGGTAGTGGCACCACTTGCCACGGCAGGACAGACATGGACGTCTGTGACACACACGCACAACATCAGAGTCCATGCACACACAACGTGGATGTGGAGACTGTCTCCCATTGTGCACATGAAATCAGAGACCTTGTAAACATTACATGCACAAAGACTGTGGAGGACCATCACTATTGTGCCACTGGGACACCCTGGCTCAAACATACCGTCCCACATGGGACTCACGGGGTATGTGACATGACATACACATACACCACTGTGAAATGTGACCATGGCACATGCACAGATATGAACAGTTGCACATCACAGTGGTCATGTACATGTAACACCCAGGATCCTGTCCCCATGAACACGTGCACAGCCTGGTGGTGGCTGCCCACAGGTGACACCCACAGGACAACATGTACACCAACATACACACAATAGGAAATGCATCCTTACATGCCTTAGGATAAAGTTTGGACAGGCTGTCGTGATGTAGGTGTGCCCCTCACTCCCTGGGAGCTATCTGTGGCTGGCATATGTCCATCTGAGACAGGCATGCTGACATATGCCAGTCACATGTACAGTGATGCGTTGTACCGCAATGGACCGATCGGTGCCTCCGGCCGGCCCATTGCATTCAATGTGTGCGGGTATGCGTTGTACCCCTGTGCGCGTTGTACCGCAATGGACCGATCGGTGCCTCCGGCCGGCCCATTGCATTCAATGTGTGCGGGTACGCGTTGTACCCCTGTGCGCGTTGAACCGCAATGGACCGATCGGTGCGCACCCATTGACAATGGGCTTGCCTGGCAACGGACGCGTTTTCGAATTTCGAACGAGTCGGTTGCTGGAAATTCAGTTGGTCACCCACAACAATGTTGCAAAATCATGTATGTCATGAAGTTGAGGATTTGAAGGATGCTGTGGGCGTGTTTTGGTGCTGCTATTCCATGGATTGGCCAGATTCAGAAGATGCAAACGACTTGGACCTATCACTTTGGACACAAGGGACAGGATCTGCCTCTCCAGCACGTATATATTGCTGGCTATTCCCCTGAGAGCTCACTTGCCTGCACTACATGCTCCAGGACGACATCTGCCACTGCACTGCTGCTGTCTCTGCCCCTCTGGACCCTGCAATGGCACGTACTGTGGAGAGAGCCCCAGCCTTCAGCCTTGAAGAGAACCAGGCCCTGCTGGACAGCCTACTTCCACAGTACAGCAAGCTGTATGGGACACCAGGGGAGCAGGTGAGTGTTCTGTGCACTGCCTTTCTGAATGTGCATTTTGTGTGACTAGCAAGGCTGAGAGTCTGCACGCCACTGGCTAGCAGGCTCACTGAGTAGTTGTCACCCCCATAGTGTTTTGTGACTTGCACTGGACAGGTATGGTGCAGTGACAGTGCATTTGAACATGGTTTTACTTCCCATGCAATGATACCATGTAGTGACGTCTGGCAAACTGTCCATGGTCAGCTTTGCACTGCCTGTGTACATCATGTGCCCCTGTGATTGAGACATGTATATACAACTGTGTCATGCACGGATATGTTGCATGTGTGGTAATGGCCTTTTCACTTTGTCATCCTGACAGGTTAATGCCCATCGGAAGCAGGAAATCTGGAAGGACATCGTCCGAGCTGTCCGGTCCGTGGGGGTCTACAAGCGCCGGATCCACAACTGCCAGAAGAGGTGGCAGGACCTTCGGGGCTGGACCCGGAGGATTGCACGGGTCCAGCTGAAGCTGTCGCCTCCTCGCAGGAGGGGCGGAACACGGACCCTGACCCCCCACATGCTCCAGATCCTGGCGGTGGTGTTTCCAGACCTGGATGGGCAGCTGAAGGCCAGACAGCAGCAAGGAGGGGTGAGTCAAAGACTGCACTGTGAACTCTGTATTACATGCTTTGTGCCCTCCTCTGGCCTGGTTCAACTGCCACAGTGCAGCAGTCATGTTGTCCAGGAGCCATGTCCCTCTATTGTGCACTGCCCACTGCTCATCTGATACCCAGGTGTGGCCCTTACATTCAGGGAATTGTGTCACTTGGGACTGTGTCCTTGCAGTTTGCTTCACTAAAGGTGGGGGACAGCATCTGTTTCCCTAACTCTGTTGTGGGCATCATGGGTGGGTCCATTGTTCACACAACGCCTGGGTTTGGACATGTGATCTGCGTGTTGCTTTGATATGCGGTCCACTTGCTGAGCTGAGCCACCACATGTGCCTGGGGTATGTGGCACACGCCCATGCAGCGGGTGGGAACAATGTTTGGGCCCCAGGAGTGTGCAGATTACGTGTGTCACACATACATGGCCAGCTATCCACTGTCCAGGGCACATCCCTCATTCATGTGGAGCAGGACAGTCATGCCTACTCCAGGCCATGCAATGCACTCTGTACTCCCACTCCCGTGTATCAGCTGACACATTGTGCACAGTGATTTGACCCCTCAGGTGTCTGCCTCTGTGTCAGTGTGCTGTGGATTAGTTGCCAGGACTGCTGGGGTGTTTCTTTGTAGGGGCTCAGCATGCCCCTGGAGATGTGACCATAGCAGACGATACTTGTGTGTCACATAGGTGTTTGATCAGCTGCCCGTGCAGACTGGGGTATGCGAATGTGAAGTTCAGGCAGCTGTTCCCCATTCACAGCAAATTGTGAGGGGCTCAGGTTCCGAGGGTAGTGTCACAGGTCTCCCAAATGTCCAATAGGTGTGACCTGGACAGATGAGGGTTAAGATGATGTGTTGTGTGGGGGATGTACATGTGCACTTGTGCAGCTCCAGGACTTGCATTCCCCATGACCTACTGTTGTGACACAGTGCATAGTGTTGTTGTCTGGCTGCCAAGTCATACATCACTGAGACAGTGATGTATGACTTAGCAGTCATGCCTCTGCCATGGCATGTGTCAACTTATTGGTGGTCCTGCAGGGGAGTGACATGTGCTACATGCACACCATAGTGGCGCTGGCTATCAGGACATGGGTGCATCATGGTGTCTGTCGCTAGTATGCATCACATGCATTTCCTATTTGACTCTGGGCATCCCTTTCATCCGGGAACCTGTACTGACTCAGTGGCAAGAGCTGTGATGTGTGCATGTCCACATGCTACACCGTGTCCTCTGCACTGTCCAACTACTGTGTACTTGGTGCATGTGTCCACACTGGGGTGTTGCAATCCAACAGACACCAGACAGATGGGTGCAAGGCCATGTGGGATGTGAGTGCCATGGTTGGCATCAGACTGACAATTGGCTTCTCCTGTTCAGTTAGGGCACTTTTAGCAATGTACAAGTAATGATGCCAGGGCTTGCTCTGTAATGTGCTGTGCTCACAGTGGTGTGTGCGTTTGGTGCAGGTGACTGATGTCTGTCTGTTTCCCCATTGTTTGCAGATACATCCACGGCCACGGAAGGGGACAGCTCCACGGACCAGGAGGAGCCAGAGAGCCAGACTGGGTCAGCAGCCGAGGAGTGGTCGGAGGGACCCAGTGGCACGGAGGGCGAGGGGAGCCACACCGAGGAGTCCTCAGCACCATCCACCTCAGCTGAGGACCAGAGCAACTCGGAGGATGACTCCCTTGTGGAGGCGGGTGTCAGCAGCCACCACACGCCAGCTAGTGTTGCTGTCCCCGCCACCACCAGCACCACCACCGCCCTCCCATCGGCTCCCATTCCCCAGGTCCGTGGAGGCTCCCATGTTCGGGAGCGTGTCTCCTTTGGCCCAGGCACCGCACCCCCTGCCCCTGTGTCCCCTGCTGCCCTGAGTGAGGAGTCTGTGTACCTCCTTCGCCAGCTCCATGTAGGGCAGACAGCCATGCTGAGTGTCCTCCATGCGCACACCGCACTGTTGACTCAGCTGGTGTCGTTCATGGAGGGCATCTCATCGGGCATGTCTGACCTACAGAGGGGCAACAGGTCCATGGACTCCTCCCTGACGGCAGCAGTGTCCCTCCTCAGACAGTCCCTCACCCCTCCTGCCTCTGCTCCATCCACACTCCCCAGCACCTTACCCGTCCCAAGCACACACACACCGGCACAGGCACACACCTGCACACACACGTCCAGCACACAGACACACACGCCACAAACTAAACGCACACGCACGCACAGTCAGGGGACTGAAACCAGACTCACAGGGGATGGGGCCCTGGTACACACACACGCATCCACGGGCACTGCGCAGTCCTCAGTTGCCTCTCCCTCCAAAGCACCCTCCCTTGCCTCACCTGCAACCCCAAAGACCCAGCGCCTCTTCCTCAGTGACCTCGGCCTCTTCCCCTCCGATCCAGCTGCCCCGGCATCCAGGGGGAAGAGGAAGCCCCCACACGGAGCAGAGTGCCCCTCGCCCCCGGACACCCTCCCCCAGGCGCAGACAGACAGAGGCCCCCACCCGCAAGTCCCCCCGGAGTGATAGGAGCAAGACCCTGCCGCCGCCCTGCAGCTCAAGCACCAGGTCTCCTTCCTCCATCCCTCAGGCCCCCACTCCACAGGTGCCCCACCACACACTGCCCCAGGTTCCCCCACCCACAGATATACCATCCCCAAGAGGCTCCGTCCTTCTCCCCCTGCCACTTGCTCTCCCGGAACAACACCCCCCGCTGCGCTTGTCTGTGCCACTGATGTGGTGAGGGTGTCCTCCCCCTCTGTCCAGCCCACCTTGCCTGTTCCCCATTCTCCTCCCCTGGTGGTAGGCACTGCAGTGGAGACCACTACCACCCTGTCTGACTCGGGCACTGCAGTGGCGGACCTGTCCACTCCATCTGCAGGGTCCACTGCAGTCGTGCCGGCACCCACAACATCTGTGCCATGCCCCCAGTTGTGCCGGCACACACCACGTCAGACACCTCCACTGCAGTTGTCAGTGGCTCTCCAGCACCCACCACCCCTTCCCTGCTTCCTCCTGGTGAGCCCTGATCCTGTCCCTGCGGTGCCTGGCCTACCCCCCCCGGTTGCCCCTCCTAGTGGATTGTCCCTGGTTTTGTGCAGGCATGTGTAGGGTGGCATCTGCCACTGTCACCCACTTGTGACTTTGTTGATGGACTGGCCATTGGCCTTTGTTTATGTTCTACCGGACTTCTACTTTTAATGCCACATATGCTGAATAAAGCAACTTTCTGTTCTCTAGTGCTTTTGCTTCTGATGTACATGATGTTGATGATGCTAACCATGCCCTTGCTGCAGTGATGGTGACATTTGGTCTCATGATAATGAAGTGTTACTGTGCAGGAACCCATGTGGTCCAGGGGGAATGTGTCCTATCCTGTGGTGTATCCATGTCATCCATAGCAGCATCTGAGGGTGTCATGTGTTCAGTATTTGGCAATGGGATTTCCTACTTATATTGGCAATTTCACATCTGTGGCTTCCATCCCTGCACATCTGTTGTGCCTGCCATTGTTCTATTCGTCTACTTCCCTGACCGTGTGGCCATCTCCAGTGAACATGCAGGTTTGGGCATCAATGGGGAAGGACTCATCTGTGTTGTCAGTGCAACATTGCTATACAAGTGTGTTGGATCTGTGCTGATGATTCCGTTGGCACTTCCATGACCAGGCTGATGGGACGGGAGCCCTCATTTGGTGCTAATTGTTGATTGTGTGTCCCATTGCTGCCATGGTATGGTATCTGTTCGCCTCACATCTGCAGTCTCCACAGGGTATCTGCATGTGTGTGCCCATTGGTGCAAATATGTGGGTCTGCATTCGGATGGTCACTTCTGTCATTGTGTCATTGATGATTGTTGACGGTGTCAGCCCCCATGGGTGTTGTTTGTCTGCACATGGCCAAAGTTATGTCTTATTTGCACTGCAGGATTTGGCTCCCCCAATTTATGTTGCAATGGGACACATACACTACTTTGCCACTGATGTGTTTGTTGTTCTGTGAACAGGAATCATCCATGCAGTTTGGCAGTTGCACCTCTTACTTTGTCAACACTTACCTTTTGGTCACTGTGATGATGGGGGTTTGGACCCCATTGCCACAATGTTCAAAATGTGCTGCAGCTATGGACCCCACACTTACCTTTTGGTCACTGTGATGATGGGTGTTTGGACCCCATTGCCACAATGTTCAAAATGTGCTGCGGCTATGGACCCCACACTTACCTTTTGGTCACTGTGATGATGGGTGTTTGGACCCCATTGCCACAATGTTCAAAATGTGCTGCAACTATGGACCCCACACTTACCTTTTGGTCACTGTGATGATGTGGGTTTGGACCCCATTGCCACAATGTTCAAAATGTGCTGCAACTATGGACCCCACACTTACCTTTTGGTCACTGTGATGATGTGGGTTTGGACCCCATTGCCACAATGTTCAAAATGTGCTGCAGCTATGGACCCCACACTTACCTTTTGGTCACTGTGATGATGGGGGTTTGGACCCCATTGCCACAATGTTCAAAATGTGCTGCAGATATGGACCCCACACTTGCCTTTTGGTCACTGTGATGATGGGGGTTTGGACCCCATTGCCACAATGGTCATGGCCTGCTTGCGTTGTGTGTGCCACACACATATTTGTGTGGCACATGTGCTAGGGGGTCACATTGTATGTTCGAAGTCATGTTCGGTGTTGTAGGCATTTGACACAGTCTACACACGCTTGTCATGGTGTTGGGGGGATGTCTTCTTCTTGCATTCCCTAGGTTGTGGTGTGCTGGTTGTGTCATGCATTGTCCATCCTATGGGTGAGGGTGGTAGTAGTGGTAGGCCTCCTGCCCCCCCTGGGTGAGGGTGGTAGTAGTGGTAGGCCTCCTGCCCCCCCTGGGTGAGGGTGGTAGTAGTGGTAGGCATCCTGCCCCCCCTGGGTGAGGGTGGTACTAGTGGTAGGCATCCTGCCCCCCTGGGTGAGGGTGGTAGTAGTGGTAGGCATTCTGCCCCCCCTGGGAGAGGGTGGTAGTAGTGGTAGGCATCCTGCCCCCCCTGGCTAAGGGTGGTAGTAGTGGTAGGCATCCTGCCCCCCCTGGGTGAGGGTGGTAGTAGTGGTAGGCATCCAGCCCCCCCTGGGTAAGGGTGGTAGTGGTGGTAGGCATCCTGCCCCCCTGGATAAGGGTGGTAGTAGTGGTAGGCATCCTGCCCCCCTGGGTGAGGGTGGTAGTAGTGGTAGGCATCCTGCCCCCCTGGGTGAGGGTGGTAGTAGTGGTAGGCATCCTGCCCCCCTGGCTAAGGGTGGTAGTAGTGGTAGGCATCCTGCCCCCCTGGGTGAGGGTGTTAGTAGTGGTAGGCATCCTGCCCCCCTGGGTGAGGGTGGTACTAGTGGTAGGCATCCTGCCCCCCCTGGGTGAGGGTGGTACTAGTGGTAGGCATCCTGCCCCCCCTGGGTGAGGGTGGTAGTGGTGGTAGGCATTCTGCCCCCCCTGGGTGAGGGTGGTAGTAGTGGTAGGCATGCTGCCCCCCCTGGCTAAGGGTGGTAGTAGTGGTAGGCATCCTGCCCCCCCTGGGTGAGGGTGGTAGTAGTGGTAGGCATCCTGCCCCCCCTGGGTGAGGGTGGTAGTAGTGGTAGGCATCCAGCCCCCCCTGGGTAAGGGTGGTAGTGGTGGTAGGCATACTGCCCCCCTGGCTAAGGGTGGTAGTAGTGGTAGGCATCCTGCCCCCCTGGGTGAGGGTGGTAGTAGTGGTAGGCATCCTGCCCCCCTGGGTGAGGGTGGTACTAGTGGTAGGCATCCTGCCCCCCTGGGTGAGGGTGGTAGTAGTGGTAGGCATCCTGCCCCCCTGGCTAAGGGTGGTAGTAGTGGTAGGCATCCTGCCCCCCTGGGTGAGGGTGGTAGTAGTGGTAGGCATCCTGCCCCCCTGGCTAAGGGTGGTAGTAGTGGTAGGCATCCTGCCCCCCCTGGGTAGGGGTGGTGGTGCGCATTCAGGCCCCTGTGTGCATATGTGGCATTGGTGATGGGCATCCCGCCCCTGTGGTGCTGCTGTTGCTGGTGTGAGTATATTCTGCATCCCTGTGTGTGTGTGATGTGTCGTGTACGTGTTGTATGTGTTTTGTGGTTGGTGTCTGGCTTACCTTCTGCGCCGTACGCGTCCGTGCCTGTTCCGGTAGTATATGTAGAATATTGGTATGATCGGGACGAAGGGATTCATGGTTGGTTCGTGTCGTTCGTCCTTCTCGTTGCTTTGCGTCGTCCTCGTCGCTTCGCCTCGTCGCTTCGACTCGTCCTCGTCGCTTCGCCTCGTCCTCGTCGCTGCCGTGTTCGTCTCGGAGCCGTGGATCGTGTTGTGGCGCGAATCGGAGCTTATGTGCGCCTCTCCCGGATGCTTTGACGTGCCGTGCGTAGCGACGGGTTCGGCGCGTACGGAAAGCGCATCGTACTTGTCCGGCCGGACGGGGCTGCATTTTTCCTTCCGTGCGACTCGATTCGGCGTTTCCGGATTCGCCTCGGTCGGAGAACAGGACCTGGTTTGGGTGAGTACGGCTCGGCCGGATTCTTTGCTGTTGTGCGCATCGTACTTACTCGCTCGGTGTGCTGTACGGATCGGTCGGGAAACAGGCTTTCGCATGGCTTTTTTCCCGACCGAATGCTATTGGGTGCGACTCCGACCGAGATCGGAATCGGCCCCTGTGTAGTTAGCAGATATAGCTCTGCAATGCTCCCTCCTCCTAGAGCAAAGTTTTTTTTACCGGGCGCCCAATAGCCTGTTACTCCCACCGTGTCACGTTTGCCTATCGGAGTGAAGTGGGCGCTTTTTAAAGATGGACACTGACTGCATGGTTTGGTCAGGGAAGGCATCTGAGGAAGGTATTTAACCGAAATGCATTATGCCAATCCATTAAATCCGCTGGTCCAAACGATCCTCTGTGTGTGCCTGCTCCTTCGTTGTGAGGGGCTTTGGATGTGATTTTTTTTAGCAAATGTGCACAAAATGCCTCTAGCTACAAATTATAATGAGGTCGTACACCTGCTAAGTTATAGAAATCTCAGCAGTTATCAAAGGCCTTCCTAGGGTCAAAGGTGCTGGCGGATGCACGCCGATGAGGTAGAGGGACCAAATAGGTTGGTGTTTGTCCCCCCTTGCTGAGCCCATGGAAAGAAGAGAGAAAAAGCGAGCCGTGTTAAATGGAAGAGCAAGTTGTAGGGGGTTCACATCAGACACACAAGGGAATAGAGCTAGAATTCTGTGGCATCTGCAAGGAGGACCACGAAAGAGCTGAATAAGCAGTCATGGCATGAAGTGGTGCACAAAAGAGGCACTTTCACAAAACTGCAATCAGCCCTATCAAGAGGCTATGGAACAGAGTTCCAGGACCAACTCACTGCTACAAAAGTGCAGATGGACACTCGGACTGTCCCAGAGTTGGTGTGTGGACTCCAAGGCCAGGACATCACATACCTTCAAGAAGAGACAAACACAATGTGTAGTTGGAGCCTTCATGTTCACATGTGCTGATATGCTTTCCTCTAAGTATCAAATTGTATACCCTCACACATGCAAGACACATTCCCTACCAGCCTTACTTCCAGCCGGCATATAGGAGAAATGCCATACACCCACCACATAGTGCCAATAGTCACGTGAAAAGGTAAATTCTATCATGTATACTCCATGCAAGGACAATTAATGTATAAGGCATACTACACAGAAGCTACCTAGCTTCCTGTGCTGCAAGCACAGTTATAAAATGTGTCTCCGCAAGAAGAGTCCTCTCACACTTTAAAAAGACACAGCATTGTAGAGTGCCCAACAGCGACTAACCAGTACATGTACCATGGCTCCTCCCCAAGCAATGAAAATTAAGTGGGCTATCTAGCCCCTGCTTCTGTGACTAATACTGTATATGTCTCATAGACATTGTGACCATGTCAATTCCTGTCTCTAAGACTTCATTAAAATTAGAACACATCTAAAAGTGTATTTATAACACGTGATATGCGTGGTGTAACAGCGCTTCACATTGTTATATGTTCCCCGTATATCTAGGTCCTCCCTCATCAGGTGTTTATACAACACAAGACTTAGATGTTGCATACACAAAGATCCCTTCCTTGCCATGTACTGATGATTAGACCATCATTTTTTAGTAGAGGACTTAGAAGCATCAGCACAGGAAACAGATGACATCATCTCCAAAGGCACTCATACATACATACATATTACTGTATATAAGAGAGAACACGCTCAAAGATCTAGTGTAGTATGGTCTCATGAGATAAGCAAGGTGAAATTCTTTGCGGTAGAACAGAAGAGTACAGACAGACAGAACACTACATTTATGGCAGTGAGGGATGACCATGCAACCATAAATGCAACCTGCAGGAATGAAGGTGAACCTTGAGCCCTTAACTGCTAGGTGGGCGCAGGTCAGAACCAAGAACTCGTATCTTTCAGGCACAAATGACCACTTCACAGACATAGGGGCGGCCTCCAGGAATACCACTCTGAAGGCAATATAGGAAACACTATCTGACATATATTTAGGGATGGGCAGCTCTGTCAAGGGTGCCATTTAGATCCTCTCAAATAATGTGAACAAGTCTATAGGGGCTCTGGGTGCCAAGATAAGTGCTACCACAAGAGCTATACATGTAATTGTGAAACAGAAAAATGTAATTACGGCCCAGGTGGCCAAGTCCCATGGGCACATAGCAATGGCTCTCAACAGGATAGCTGAAACGCTGGAGGCAATACCCCCAACATCTTCCCCACGCCACCGGGTCAAATGCGAGAAGTGACACAACTGTGTCCATCTTTGATGTCATTCTTGATTGTGGATGGGCAGGTTATAGTACAGGGCAAGCAGGTCCACGCTTCTATGTGCTGCACAAAGAAAGTGCTCAGTTCTGCAAAGAGAGATCACTTGCTAGAAAATGTGACAATCTTTGTTTATCAATAATTGTCTTATGTCTAGGGACAAGGCGATATGTTGTAGCAAGTGCGGCTAACATCAAGGTGCAATAATACATGGCGGTAATGTGTCAATGTTTCATTAAAACTCTGATGTAAAGAAATTGTATACAATTTCCTGCCTCCTCATCCATCCATTCTGTGTGTGTCGGTGTTGGGTTTGGGGATGCTCTCCTGAGATTGCACATCACTGATGGCGCATTCTTCAAGGGGAATTGCATCAGGCACATATAGATTGTGTAATGTGCAACAGTACTTCAGCCATATCACAGATGATCTTGTGGTGGTAAATCTGCCTACTTCCAACAGACAGAAACACAGTTTAATGATGCTACAGGTTTTCCTGAGTGTCGGTCTGTGGACTTCTGTTTGCGCTTTTGAATCTGCAAACGGTGTCATCAACCATCATCTCAAGGCATAACCCTGATCAGGTGTGGCGGGGTACCAGGGACAGGCTGACCCATCATCTACTTATGGGTTAGGCATGTGTGTCACATACATATCTACTAGTAGCCCTTGTCCCTAGAAGCCACTTTCCAAGTGTTGAATGATGGTGAAGGGCCAATATCTATACTAATGTGTACCTCATTGAAACCGCATTGAATATAGATCTAAGGTAAATTGTCCCAAGGAGAAGGGACTACTCTTGAGGGGTACAATCGTCCATCAGTAATTGTAAATGCCTGAAAAGTCCTCCCAAGCACAGCAGGGAGCAACCTACAGTAAGAGGCATTACACAACCAGCCACAAAAATACATTTCAGGAGAAAGGAAGACACTAGTACATCCTCCCAACAGATAATTCTAGATAGAAAAATGACCAGGGCCTGAAAAAGGGAAGTGTGGTAGTACTTGCTTAATTTTCTCATGCAGTGAACTTTTTTTTCTGAACACCTAGGTGGCATGCTTCATCAATGGAGTCTCTCCTCACCAGTTCACAAGAAAGTAAATTAGGTAATACTACATGCCCCGGTACCTATTGTGTCTAAAATTATACAACCATACACAGTTCAAGGTCTGAGGAGTCTTCCCAGAAACAACCCATAAGATTATGCATTATTAGCCAAACCATAAAATATGCCTCAGAAGTCCACCCAGGAGAGGCTGGGAACAGGCATGGGCTTGTTTGTACGTCTTTCCCCACATTGAGCCAGTTAAGGGTGACATAAGACAAGAGGGAGAGAGATGCCAGAGTGGTGTTGGAGTGGAGGAGTGAGGTCAGGAGAGACGTACCACAAACTATACACCTTTGGACGAAAACAAATACAAAAATAGAGAAAACACAATGCCTACAAGTATAAATTACTTCAAGGCGCTGAGTATGCTAACCTGTAGATATGTTGCTGCTGATCAGAGGCCTGTCGTGGGTCAGAAGCGCCCCAGTAGGCAATCAGCGGGAGAATTGGATGGACTGGTGGTTTCCTCCACTCGATGAGCCACCTTAGTATGACTTAAGCCAAGAGGGAGAGAGGCTAAATGGGGGGTGGGGTGTGGGGGGTGTAGTGAGGGACAGACTTAGAAAAGAAAGTTAGCCTGGGAACCAAGATGAAAGCCAGCAAAATAACCAAGATGATCACAATCAGAAGTCACCACAGTCAAGGGCTAATGACTGCACCTTTTGCCTATAAAAGCAGACCTCTCAGAGTACCTGCTATTTTTGTAATGCAACTTTTGGGGCAGTACATCTTGCTTACCAAATGATTTACTCAATTATTTAGATTTTGCTGTTACGCATCATGTTCTTTGTTCATATTTATAGGATCTATTAGAGTCTGGTGGGTGACCCGCTGGCCCAACATTTCAGCAGAGGCTATTATTTTCATTTCCATGCCAGATGACCATCCACAGAGATCCCTACCTGCCTCCATTGAAGGCACTGGTCCTATGCCGAGCAGGTCCCTTGCCCTACTGCAAACAATTCTACAATGCACCGTACTCCTGAATTTCAAGACAGGAAAACCCTTCTTCCCTTGTGCAGAGCCTGTGTGCCCACCCAGAGGCGAGGCCAGGAAAATGAGCAGTCCTCACCTCTGTGGTCACTCAAAACCAGTGCTTGGAGTAGCTTCCCCTTCCACTGGGTTCAGTTGCCAGCCTGGCTAGTGTGGACCCTGGGTAAAAAGGATTTCCCTTTTTTCAGGTTTCTCCTTACAGTATGCTCTGAATGGACAAGGCCTCACCTCTGTTCCTTTCAAGTTAATGAAGTTCCTTGGTCTCCCCAACTGATCTTCTTGAACAAAAAATACTTCCCTACACCAAGACCATTGTTGCTGCTCTGGCAGCAGTTTGCACACGTCTTTAAGGCCAAGCACTGGCAGACCAACTGTCGGTAGGCTAATGTGTTCAGGCACCAAGGCTAGACTGGCCATACCGGGTGATGGAGCAAGGTTTCATAAACGAAACTTGCTTGTATACAATCCTCCTCATAGTATTAATTTATTAAACTTGTATTGTTTTACTAACCTTTGCATACACGACACGAATAGAAAGGATGCTTGCCTATGTGTTTTACTAATGAATAACGCTTGTCTGTAATCTAAAATGGCCGCTAAAGCGCGGGAATATCACTGCGCATGTCGCAACCATATCACATGGTGTGACGTCTTTCTTTGCTTGGTGGGAAAACTTCTTCTTCTGCGCAGTGTGTATTAAAATGGCTTCTTGATGTTTTCACATGCTTCAGCTTGCTCTCATGTTATTATTAATTTGTCGTTTTCTTAACGCTACTAATGCGGGATAGAAGTTATAATTAAATGGGAATAGAGTAGAAAGAGTGGGCATACAGTGAAACTTTTTATTTGTGATTTTAATGTTTTCTTCTTTGACTTTTATTAGTTCGTAATCTTGGGCCTGGGTTTGGTGAACTGAAAGCTCGTGTGACAAAGATTCCGCACATGCGCCTTGCAGTGGCAGACCAGATAGAAAAAGATGAAGTCAACTTGGACATCACCCAAGGCCATGACCTGCTGGCCGACACCACTACATACCAAAATGTTCTTGTGAAAACGCAACATTTTATGTGAATAAATTGTCAATTTTGTCGTGAGACGGGTGGGAAATAAAGCAAATGTATTAAATTGAATGGGTGGGAATTTAGAGACAATAGGCTTTACAATTTAAGCCAAATCAATATGGTACGAGAATCCACCCCCTGTCCCTGTCCAATCAGAAGTAGTGGCCCCATATTTTGGCAACATTAAGGGGAGGTACATGGGTGTAGAAGGGTATAATAGATATAGAATTAGCTAATTAGTTAGCTCTTAGCTCCAGACTGCCAAGCTGATCGATTGCAGACTGAATCGCTGTCCAGAGAGGTCCTGAGGAGGGGGCGGCGGAGTCCATTAGAAGGGACACACGGGAGATTTTAGGAGAAGCGAAGTACCAGAGAGGGGAACAACAACAGGCGTCGTTGTAGAGAGGTCACCGGTCCTGTCCTGATCCTGGAGGAGGTCTTTGCTCTTCATCCTTCCTGGGTCCTATTCTTTCCAACTCCTTGGCCAAGGGGTTTGGTTCTCGCACTTCGGTAAATATAATGCAACCTTTAGTTGCGCTGCTGTCTCTATCCTCTCCTTTCCTGAGGAACCGTCATTAATTAGCAATAATTATTCTATGCTTCATCTTGGGTATTGTGATTAAGTACCGTGTGGTTCAGTATTTTACTCTGCTAAATCTTTAGATAAACATTTTAAAACTTCCTGACTCAGTGGTTATTTCAGGATTATGTACTATAATGAATGTCACTCATTTTAAACTTCCCAATTAGCAAAGGATTCATTGGTAAGTCATTACTCTTCATTCAGAAGGTAATTGGTAGCAGGGATTTTGATAAAGAGTAACAACTGATAAAACCCAGCGTAAGTATTAGCGTAGTATGAATGTATGGGCCCAAGTGAGTGTTTTGAGTATGAATGCTGTTTGCTAATATCGCGCTGGATCACGGGCATCGAGCATTTCCCTGGGAGGCTGGAAGGTTGGGGTCTGGTTTTGTTCATGGGGGTCTATTTTGTAGCAGTGCTGCAGTTTTAAAAGCATACGCTACAGAGTTCCTTGTATATCCAGCAGTTTTCAGGCAACAATAAAAGTGTCAAGATAACTCTGGTGAGAAATGTACCGGCTGGAGAGACATTGGAGTTTTGTCTAGTGGCAGTTTTGACCCATCAAAGGTAGACGAGATGGTTAGTTTGGCTGCTGCGAAGAACATGTACCTTGCAGACCAACAAACAGTATTTTATTTGCATAGCTCAGTGGGCTACTGCTTTTGTCAGAGAGATCTTTTTGTTACTGTGCAGTTCATAAGTTACAATCGTAATTTAGCACAGTGAGCTATGAACTGCCATCAAAGAGCTGCATGCAATCTACATGATATGAGTTAGAAAGTTAGGTTCTTCCCTAGCCTTTCATTATCCTAATGTTGCTAAAAAATGTTCCTTTGGGTAGAAATACATTCTTTTTAGTAAAGCCAAACCTGACCACTGTGTCACATTCTGAATCTTGAGTTTGTGCTTCTCCAGACCTAGTCCCCTTTGTCTTATGTAAAATTTTCCATACAATGATTCACACATGTCTGATTCATTGTCTCTGTATGTGTGTGTGATGTAAAGTGCTCTGACACCCTACACTGGTATGAGAGGCACTATAAAACAAAAGAAATACATGTAAGAGAGGGGCTATGGAGAGATGAGAGGCACTGTTGGAGGGCGATAGTGAGGTAATCATGGAAGATCCCAACAAAGATTGCCTCATCCTGGTGCACTGTAAGGTCATCATTTACTATGCTTTAAAAGCTAATACAATTGAATATATAATAAAAATCTGTTTTAGAATGCACAATTTTTGCCATTTTTTTCCAAATTTTCTTGGGGGAAGAACTCCTCCAAACCCCACTTGTAGTTGTCAGGCTCGCTCGCTACACTCTCCCCGTATACACTGTACAGGGGATGATCTGACAAAATTTGCCAGGCCTGCTTTGGATTCCCAGTAAAGCCCTGTCAGGCATGCAGAAAGTAACTTTCTAAAAGTTACTTTACCTAATTAGTTAGTAAAAATGCAGATTTACTATTAAATTAGGGATTTATAAATGTTACAAAACAAATCTTCAAATTACTTTTTTGTGTAAAAGGTTACAGATAAAAGTTTATAATCAGTACTTTGACATTATCTAGGATTCAGATCTTTTCACCGTACCTTGGAGGCAGCAACGTGTATTTAGGGGTGATATTATTATTTAAAGGCATGGTTTCCTGTCTATCAAAAGAGTTGTTATGAGTATGACTTGTCTGTACAGGAGGTTTTAGGCTGCTGCAGTCAGGCTACACGGGGAAGGCCTAAAGCCATGTGTTCTCTGTCACTGTAGTGGATTACACAATCAGTGCAGTAGTCCACAAGTGACATATCTTTCCATGCTATGGATGTATTTCTGCACCATGTACTATGGACTAAAGTTAAATATGCCTACTATGTTTAAGTCAGTTCTGACACGTTTGTAGGAGGAGCAAAGGCACTTTACTCCTGGTTAGTAGGGGTAAAGTGCACAGAGTTCTAAATCGAGCAAAACAGATAGGGCAAACATTTTGGGGGGCATGCAAAGATGGCCATTTCCTACATTCACCTTGAAGATTACACATTAGTATTTAAAAGTGATTTGTGTATGAAAATGATGCCAATGGAGCTTTCTGCATGTGAGGGTAATTTAGCTGCATTTCCAGAGACTTTATCAGGTGGACCAATACACTGACAACACTTTCCATGGATGGAATTGTAGAGATCAGGAATGCCAGCCAACACTGCAGCAGTGCCTCCATTCAGAGGGGATAGAAGTACAGTTATGGTAGAAAGACATGTACAGCTAATACCAAGAGATTTTTGCCTTTGGTACAAGGTAAGTACTGAAGCTCAGGAGCTTGAGGCTCTTGCAGAGTCATTGCCTGATCTCTTTTTGACTCAACACTGAGACCGAGGCTACACTTGTTTCTGCTTGCTGTTACTGTTGATGATGAACATTTCCATATTTGTTAGCTTGAGGGAGGCCTTTGCCATCCATGCTTTAATCACAATTAGATAATCTATTAAGCAGTGAATGCCATATATAGCGGTCACCATCAGGAAGAAAGAAGTGTTATCCATGTACTGATGTGTTTTGATGCCTTTGTCTGAAGACACACTGCCGATCTACCTAGATAGATTATGCTAAGCTGGACCGGGGTTAGATATGTATGATGAAGATTATTGAAATGCAACAATTTAAAGCGAGCATTATACAACACTGCAAGCACCAAGGAAATGCCGCCTTCAACTATGGGTCTGCAAGCTGCTCTCCAAGATTTCTCTCTCAACCACCTCACCATTTATATTTGGGTTATTTCTGTCCACCTTTAGGGCATTATACAGTTGGGTCATTAGATGCCGTCCCACTCCACATGTCAAGATAGTGTCAAGTGTAAGTGTGGAGGGGAACCTAGTCCATAACTCCCTGGCAGTTGCTGCCAACTTAGCAAATTCGAGAAACTGACCAGGAGCCACCCCAAAGGTTTCCTGTGCTTCTTGGAAGTTGATAAAAACCTCTCCCGGATATAGATCCCCCAGCATGTGACAATCCCCCCACTGCCGGTGACATACCAACATATTTGAGGCTATGTCTTGGAATGACTGAAGTACCCAAATATCCAGATCGCAGGAGAGAAGAGGTAGCTTTGGTACTCTCTTTACTATATGTTCCCATACCGTGTCTGTTTGACGTATTATGTATGGACAATTTTCATGAGTACGCTCCCCTCTCATAAATGTGTGCCCTTGAGCAATCTCTGCTCCCAGTTGTCCTCAGGTGTGACCCACTTGGTGATATGCTGTACCTATGCCACGTAATAGTAGAGTTCCAAATCCTGGAGTCCCAATTCACCCTCTTGGTTCCTTTTCAGGCGGCCAGGGCCCAGCATGATATGGGAGGGGGGGGGGGGTTCTTGCCGAGGCCTATCGCCTCCAATTAGGGTCTGCCTTCGGAGAGGTGGCGGGCACGCAGTAGGGATGACTGCAAGCGGCCCGGTCCAAAGGCCCGGGATATCTGAAAGCCGCCCATGCCACTGTGAGGTATGCTTGCCGACACAAAGGCCCTTGCAATAACAGGGCAGCGATCTCACTCTGGGCAGCTGGGGGGACCAATCAACGTGTCCAGAATCTCACCTTTAGGTGCTCAATCCAGCCTGGGGGCAGTCATCACAGGGTCCCAGCAAGGCTTGCTCTGGCGCGCTAATGTTCGGGCTAAATGCTGTAAGATGGCGGCCTGTAAGGGGCAGGGTATGCCCTGGAGGCAATACCCCTCCGTTGAGAGCCCACTGGCAGCAGAAGAGGGTCGGGGCTTTGATCAGGGCTGCCGTAGCTTCGGCGCATGCTGGGTCCTGGTATTTTGCACTACGTTGCTCCCATCGGCTGTGCTTGCCGATGTCGATTGCAGGCAAGATGGCGAGTCAAAGCAGGCCACTAGCAGAAGCCCGGGCCGCTGTCACCAGGATCACTCACTCAGTTCCTGCAAAGCCCCCCCTTAACACAGGGGGGAATAGCAGGTGCCTTCCCACGATTGCAGTTGTGCGAGGCGAGGTCCCGGTGCCGTAGATGGTGTTGGAAGGCCAGCGAGGGTCTGAAGCTGAGACAAAATACATCTCACTCCATGCACCGCTAGGCCACACCCCATCTTCAGAGAGGGCTTTCGTATTTCAGACTCAAGCTCGGCCCATAACCCTGGCCGAATTTGAGGGGTCAACAGGCCTACTTTTGTTTGAGTCTCTTGGCTGGGAACGGTCTGGAGACTCATACCTAGATGCAAATATAGTGGAGGGGAAACAAAGATACACACCTTGTTAACACTTCATACGTACTGTAGAGAGGCATGCTTTTGACTTTGTTCAAGCTCTGTATACAAGATATGCATGCACTGCAAGAATGTCAGATGTGTTGGTCTTTCCCAGTATTTACAGAAAATAAATTGCATTTGTATAGCGCTTACTACCCCTGACAAGGTGTTGAAATAACACTTTAAATACCAATATTTTTTCTTTTATAGCACTACTCATCCCAATGCAGGGTGCCAAAGCACTTTACGTCACACATACACATTACAGATACAATACATCATAGAAGTTTGTAACTCAATGTACAGGATATATTACATAAACCAGTGGGGGTTAAAAGGTGTAGAAGTCACACCATCCTTCATGCTATATTAGAAGGATTACAATGCAACTACAAGTAACATAATGATCTCTGTGTTCATAACAGTAACCCACTTACCTATCTACAGATAATAAAATATGTCACCTGCATGTTATGCACCACTCATAGAAAGAGGGAAAAAAAGGGAGAAATTAAAACATTTCTCCTCGTTATGCCTGCTCTGGGGAGGTGCAAGATTTTGGTGCTGCCCCAAGTTTACCTGATATTGTGAATCTGGGGCAGTGTCAAATTCCATGTGTTTTTAGTGGGAACATCCACAGCAACACCCATGAAACACCTCTTTCACGCAGAGTATGTCAAGGCAGCGACTTGCACTGCCTGGCCTTACTCCATATCTACAAGGCCATGAAAAGCCATGCATGCCTTGATTCAGTATGTATGGCACATAGAAAACTCTTACAAAAAATAGGTCACTGGGGGAGCTTTAGGAAACGAACCCACCCTGATGAAAGCCCAGGACCTAAACTGGCCAATAGCCTAATGCTGAAACATGTTGGTAAATTAAAGGGTTGTGGAATCTAAATATCCTACATCCCATTCATACTTGATTTTAATCTTTCCCATCCACCCCACTAATAAAGGGATACCTTGGGAGTGGATGAGGAATTTTTATCTTAGTGTTATGCCCCCTAGACAATAATTTTGAAAGAGCTCCCTGGAACATGGTTAAGCCCACCCTGACTTTTAGGGGTCAGGGTGAACCCAATGATGAAGCATGGGCACTATTAGAGTGGGTGAGGGTTATTTATAAAATTGATTTTTTCCACTTTTTCCCACCTCCTTTGGAATTGGTGTATAGGTGCTGCACGTAACAACCCCCTTCTAAAGAGTGTCTCTTCTTTCAGAGGGATACCTTGTTGTTGATTGTATAGTTTTCTTATGCACCCCCATGCACAGAAGCAACAGGGGGCCCTGTAGGACTCCCTTAATTTCCTCATGCCACCCTTTGCATGGTGGGCTCACACCATGAAAAGGAGGGCAGTGGGGAAACTCGTAATATGCTTGGTGGTGCCACTGTGGCACTGGCAGCATATTATTCCTTAGACTGCTGCGCCACCACCATGGGATCAAGGATCCTGGCGGTAGCAGTGGACCTGTGGTGGCCCCACTGCCGTAGTTGTAATATAGCAGGTGGACCGTCAGACTGGCGGTTTAGGGACCGCCACTACGGGATCGGCGGTCCCATGGACCGCCAAATTTACAATCAGGCCCTAAGTGAATTCGGTAGCCTGAGCATGTGTTTCTCTCCAGATATCTATGACACCATGGTCTTGAAATTTATTCCGTAGGTTCTGCAGCATTGTTCCTTATAGGAATTATTTTTGTGGATGCCTACCTAGTGTAGCAACAAGGACTGAGTTGAAGCCTCCCACCTGAAGAAGTACCCCAGGGGCCCATCATTTTAGCTTGTCAAATACAGAGCAATAAATCGTGTACTGCCTAGCATTCGGTGTGTATGTGGCGAGTATGGCAATGGCACTCCCCTATTGGTGTCCCTCAAAGTATTCAAACCTGCCTTCTTGTGTGTCACATATCATTTTGCCAACTTGGAGAGGGAGTTTCCTATATATGGCGAGCACCAATCCACATCTCTTTCTTACAGTGGTAGCCCAATATCAAAGAGGACATGCTTTGTGTTGCATTAGTGGAATGTCTTTCCTGAACGCAAAATATATTGGGTTGTCCCTCCTTTATATCCCTTCATTTGTTATGCCACTTAACGGGGGACTTTAGGTCCCTAACATGACAGGATAAAATATTTACCAATAGTAGGCAGAGTATTTGTGCTTGATTTAGGACTGCATTAACCCATAGTATCAGTGCACGTCTCATGCTACGAAGCCAGACTACCTCAGAGATAGAAGATCCCTGACAAATCGCACTGACTTCCTTATTACCCCCCCACCACCAACTGCACAACAAAAACAACTTAACTTCAAACCCCAAACATTAGTGCCTTCCCCTGAGCGAAGGAAGTAAATACATCCCTAGCACAGTGATGGAATGTGCTATGGTCCCCCTTTCCTCCATTGTCCTCCTGCCCCACCGAAAGTTTCACAGGGTAGGTTGAACCTGCCATAGTAACACTGGAGTCAAATAAGACAGATGTTTCTAGCATTGTGTGTCCCCTTATTTTAGGTAGTTAGAGAATGCAGGTATCCCATTGTCCCATGCTTCTGCATCCAGCACACTTAATCCATTGTTGTATTATCCTA